>CAXDIW010000101.1:0-600000 GCA_963989415.1 Cerceris ruficornis
CAACGAGCCCCATTGATAATCATGAAACGGAAATTATTTGTAACTTTCTACAAGTAGAACAATGAATAGAACAGGTAGACGGTTGAAATCTTTGTATATGTTGCTTCTATATAGTCTACGAAACCTATATGCAAAGCATCTAAACAGTAACAATCGCCAATTTTTTGATCTTCAAGTTTAAGTGAACAGCGAGCCCCATTGATAATCACGAAATGGAAATTATTTGTAACTTTCTACAAGTAGAACAATGAATAGTACAGGTAGACGGGTGAAATCTTTCTATATATTGCTTCTAAATAGTCTAAGAAACATATATGCAAAGCATCCAAACAGTACAATTCGCCAATTTTTTGTTCTTCAAGTTTAAGTGAACTACGAGCCCCATTGTTAATCCTTTAACGGAAATTAATTGTAACTTTCTACAAGAAGAACAATGATTGGAACACGTAGACGGTTGAAATCTTTGTATATGTTGCTTCTATATAGTCTAAGAAACATATATGCAAAGCATCCAAACAGTACAGTTCGCCAATTTATTGTTCTTCAAGTTTAAGTGAACAACGAGCCCTATTGTTAATCCTTTAAAGGAAATTATGTGTAAATTTCGACAAGTAGAACAATGATTGGAACACGTAGACGGTCGAAATCATTGTATATATTGCTTCCATATAGTCTAAGAAACATGTACGCAAAGCATCCAAACAGTACCATTCGCCAATTTTTTGGTCTTCAAGTTTAAGTGAACAACGAGCCCCATTGATAATCATGAAACAGACATTATTTGTAACTTTCTACAAGTAGATCAATGAATAGAACAGGTAGACGGTTGAAATCTTTGTATATATTGCTTCTATATAATCTAAGAAAAATATATGCAAAGCATCCAAACAGTACCATTCGCCAATTTTTTGTTCTTCAAGTTTAAGTGAACTTCGAGCCCCATTGTTAATCCTTTAAAGGAAATTATTTGTAAATTTCGACAAGTAGAACAATGAATGGAACAGGTAGACGGTTGAAATCATTGTATATATTGCTTCTATATAGTCTAAGAAACATATATGCAAAGCATCCAAACAGTACAATTCGCCAATTTCTTGTTCTTCAAGTTTAAGTAAACTACGAGCCCCATTGTTAATACTTTAACGGAAATTATTTGTAAATTTCGACAAGTAGAACAATGATTGGAACACGTAGACTGTTGAAATCTTTGTATATATTGCTCCCATATAGTCTAAGAAACATGTACGCAAAGCATCCAAACAGTACAATTCGCCAATTTCTTGTTCTTCAAGTTTAAGTAAACTACGATCCCGATTGTTAATCCCTTAACGGAAATTATTTGTAACTTTCGACAAGTAGAACAATGAATGGAACAGGTAGACGGTTGAAATCATTGTATATATTGCTTGTATATAGTCTAAGAAACATATATGCAAATCATCCAAACAGTACTATTCGCCAATTATTTGATCTTCAAGTTTAAGTGAACTACGAGCCCCATTGTTAATACTTTAACGGAAATTATTTGTAAATTTCGACAAGTAGAACAATGAATGGATCATGTAGACAGTTGAAATGATTGTATATATTGCTTCTATGTAGCCTACGAAACATATATGCAAAGCATCCAAACAGTACAATTCGCCAATTTTTTGTTCTTCAAGTTTAAGTGAACTACGAGCCCCATTGTCAATACTTTAACGGAAATTATTTGTAACTTGCGACAAGTAGATCAATGAATGGAACAGGTAGACGGTTGAAATCAATGTATATATTGCTTCTATATAGTCTAAGAAATATATATGCAAAGCATCCAAAGAGTACCATTCGCCAATTTTTTGTTCTTCAAGTTTAAGTGAACAACGAGCCCCATCGTTAATCCTTTAAAGGAAATTATTTGTAAATTTCGACAAGTAGAACAATGAATGGAACAGGTAGACGGTTGAAATCATTGTATATATTGCTTCTATATAGTCTAAGAAACATGTACGCAAAGCATCCAAACAGTACCATTCGCCAATTTTTTGTTCCTCAAGTTTAAGTGAACAATGAGCCCCATTGTTAATCCTTTATCGGAAATTATTTGTAACTTTCGACAAGTAGAACAATGAATGGAACAGGTAGACGGTTGAAATCATTGTATATATTGCTTCTACATAGTCTAAGAAACATATCTGCATATCATCCAAACAGTACAATTCGCCAATTATTTGATCTTCAAGTTTAAGTGAACTACGAGCCCCATTGTTAATACTTTAACGGAAATTATTTGTAACTTGCGACAAGTAGATCAATGAATGAAACAGGTAGACGGTTGAAATCAATGTATATATTGCTTCTATATAGTCTAAGAAATATATATGCAAAGCATCCAAAAGTACCATTCGCCAATTTTTTGTTCTTCAAGTTTAAGTGAACAACGAGCCCCATCGTTAATCCTTTAAAGGAAATTATTTGTAAATTTCGACAAGTAGAACAATGAATGGAACAGGTAGACGGTTGAAATCATTGTATATATTGCTTCTATATAATCTTAGAAACATATATGCAAAGCATCCAAACAGTACAATTCGCCAATTTTTTGGTCTTCAACTTTAAGTGAAAAATGAGCCCCATTGTTAATCCTTTATCGGAAATTATTTGTAACTTTCTACAAGTAGAACAATGAATAGAACTGGTAGACGGTTGAAAACTTTGTATATATTGCTTCTATATAGTCTAAGAAACATGTACGCAAAGCATCCAAACAGTACCATTCGCCAATTTTTTGTTCCTCAAGTTTAAGTGAACAATGAGCCCCATTGTTAATCCTTTATCGGAAATTATTTGTAACTTTCGACAAGTAGAACAATGAATGGAACAGGTAGAAGGTTGAAATCTTTGTAAATATTGCTTCTATATAGTCTAAGAAACATATATGCAAAGCATCCGAACAGTACAATTCGCCAATTTTTTGTTCTTCAAGTTTAAGTGAACAATGAGCCCCAATGGTTAATCCTTTATCGGAAATTATTTGTAACTTTCGACAAGTAGAACAATGAATGGAACAGGTAGACGGTTGAAATCATTGTATATATTGCTTCTATATAGTCTAAGAAACATATCTGCATATCATCCAAACAGTACAATTCGCCAATTATTTGATCTTCAAGTTTAAGTGAACTACGAGCCCCATTGTTAATACTTTAACGGAAATTATTTGTAACTTGCGACAAGTAGATCAATGAATGGAACAGGTAGACGGTTGAAATCAATGTATATATTGCTTCTATATAGTCTAAGAAATATATATGCAAAGCATCCAAAGAGTACCATTCGCCAATTTTTTGTTCTTCAAGTTTAAGTGAACAACGAGCCCCATCGTTAATCCTTTAAAGGAAATTATTTGTAACTTTCTACAAGTAGAACAATGAATAGAACTGGTAGACGGTTGAAATATTTGTATATATTGCTTCTATATAGTCTAAGAAACATATATGCAAAGCATCCAAACAGTACCATTCGCCAATTTTTTGTTCATCAAGTTTAAGTGAACAACGAGCTCCATTGTTAATCCTTTAAAGGAAATTATTTGTAAATTTCGACAAGTAGAACAATGATTGGAACACGTAGACGGTTGAAATCTTTGTATATATTGCTTCTATATAGTCTAAGAAACATATCTGCATATCATCCAAACAGTACAATTCGCCAATTATTAGATCTTCAAGTTTAAGTGAACTACGAGCCCCATTGTTAATACTTTAACGGAAATTATTTGTAACTTGCGACAAGTAGAACAATGAATGGAACAGGTAGACGGTTGAAATCAATGTATATATTGCTTCTATATAGTCTAAGAAATATATATGCAAAGCATCCAAAGAGTACCATTCGCCAATTTTTTGTTCTTCAAGTTTAAGTGAACAACGAGCCCCATTGATAATCATGAAACGGAAATTATTTGTAACTTTCGACATGTAGAACAATGAATGGAACAGGTAGACGGTTGAAATCATTATATATATTGCTTCTATATAGTCTAAGAAACATATATGCATAGCATCCACACAGTACAATTCGCCAATTTATTGTTCTTCAAGTTTAAGTGAACAACGAGCCCCATTGTTAATCCTTTAAAGGAAATTATTTCTAAATTTCGACAAGTAGAACAATGATTGGAACAGGTAGACGGGTGAAATCCTTCTATATATTGCTTCTATATAGTCTAAGAAACATATATGCAAAGCATCCAAACAGTACCATTCGCCAATTTTTTGTTCTTCAAGGTTAAGTGAAAAATGAGCCCCATTGTTAATCCTTTATCGGAAATTATTTGTAACTTTCGACAAGTAGAACAATGAATGGAACAGGTAGACGGCTGAAAACTTTGTATATATTGCTTTTATATAGTCTAAGAAACATGTACGCAAAGCATCCAAACAGTACCATTCGCCAATTTTTTGTTCCTCAAGTTTAAGTGAACAATGAGCCCCATTGTTAATCCTTTATCGGAAATTATTTGTAACTTTCGACAAGTAGAACAATGAATGGAAGAGGTAGACTGTTGAAATCTTTGTATATATTGCGTCTATATAGTCTAAGAAACATATATGCAAAGCATCCAAACAGTACCATTCGCCAATTTTTTGTTCTTCAAGTTTAAGTGAACTACGAGCCCCATTGTTAATCCTTTAAAGGAAATTATTTGTAAATTTCGACAAGTAGAACAATGAATGGAACACGTAGACGGTTGAAATCAATGTATATATTGCTTCTATATAGTTTAAGAAACATATATGCAAAGCATCCAAACAGTACCATTCGCCAATTTTTTGTTCTTCAAGTTTAAGTGAACAATGAGCCCCAATGGTTAATCCTTTATCGGAAATTATTTGTAATTTTCGACAAGTAGAACAATGAATGGAACAGGTAGACGGTTGAAATCTTTGTATATATTGCTTCTATATAGTCTAAGAAACCTATATGCAAGGCATCTAAACAGTAACCATCGCCAATTTTTTAGGATCTTCAAGTTTAAGTGAACAGCGAGCCCCATTGATAATCATGAAATGGAAATTATTTGTAACTTTCTAAAAGTAGAACAATGAATAGTACAGGTAGAGGGGTTAAATCTTTCTATATATTGCTTCTAAATAGTCTAACAAACATATATGCAAAGCATCCAAATAGTACAATTCGCCATTTTTTTGTTTTTCAAGTTTAAGTGAACTACCAGCCCCATTGTTAATCCTTTAAAGGAAATTATTTGTAAATTTCGACAAGTAGAAAAATGAATGGAACAGGTAGCCGGTTGAAATCAATGTATATATTGCTTCTAAATAGTCTAAGAAACATATATGCAAAGAATCCAAACAGTACAATTCGCCAATTTTTTGTTCTTCAAGTTTAAGTGAACTACGAGCCCAATTGTTAATCCTTTAAAGGAAATTATTTGCAAATTTCGACAAGTAGAACAATGAATGGATCATGTAGACGGTTGAAATCATTGTATATATTGCTTCTATATAGTCTACGAAACATATATGCAAAGCATCCAAACAGTACAATTCGCCAATTTTTTGTTCTTCAAGTTTAAGTGAACTACGTGCCCCATTGTTAATCCTTTAACGGAAATTAATTGTAACTTTCTACAAGTAGAACAATGATTGGAACACGTAGACGGTTGAAATCTTTGTATATATTGCTTCCATATAGTCTAAGAAACATATATGCAAAGCATCCAAACAGTACCATTCGCCAATTTTTTGTCCTTCAAGTTTAAGTGAACAATGAGCCCCATTGTTAATCCTTTATCGGAAATTATTTGTAACTTTCGGCAAGTAGAACAATGAATGGAATAGGTAGACGGTTGAAATCATTGTATATATTGCTTCTATATAGTCTAAGAAACATATATGCATAGCGTCCAAACAGTACAATTCGCCAATTTTTTGCTCTTCAAGTTTAAGTGTACTACGAGCCCCATTGTTAATCCTTTAAAGGAAATTATTTGTAAATTTCGGCAAGTAGAACAATGAATGGAATAGGTAGACGGTTGAAATCATTGTATATATTGCTTCTATATAGTCTAAGAAACATATATGCAAAGCATCCAAACAGTACCAGTCGCCAATTTTTTGTCCTGAAAGTTTAAGTGAACAACGAGGCCCATTGATAATCATGAAACGGAAATTTTTTGTAACTTTCGACAAGATGAACAATGAATAGAACAGGTAGACGGTTGAAATCTTTGTATATGTTGCTTCTATATAGTCTTAGAAACCTATATGCGAAGCATCTAAACAGTAACATTCGCCAATTTTTTGTTCTTCAAGTTTAAGTAAACTACGATCCCCATTGTTAATCCCTTAACGGAAATTATTTGTAACTTTCGACAAGTAGAACAATGAATGGAACAGGTAGACGGTTGAAATATTTGTATATATTGCTTCTATATAATATAAGAAACATATATTCAAAGCAACCAAACAGTACCATTCGCCAATTTTTTGGTCTTCAACTTTAAGTGAACAATGAGCCCCAATGGTTAATCCTTTATCGGAAATTATTTGTAATTTTCGACAAGTAGAACAATGATTGGAACACGTAGACGGTTGAAATCTTTGTATATATTGCTTCCATATAGTCTAAGAAACATGTACGCAAAGCATCCAAACAGTACCATTCGCCAATTTTTTGTTCTTCAAGTTTAAGTGAACTTTGAGCCCCAATGGTTAATCCTTTATCGGAAATTATTTGTAACTTTCGTCAAGTAGAACAATGAATGGAACAGGTAGACGGTTGAAATCTTTGTACATATTACTTCTATATAGTCTAAGAAACATATATGCAAAGCATCTAAACAGTAACAATCGCCAATTTTTTGATCTTCAAGTTTAAGTGAACAGCGAGCCCCATTGATAATCATGAAATGGAAATTATTTGTAAATTTCTACAAGTAGAACAATGAATGGAACAGGTAGACGGTTGAAATATTTGTATATATTGCTTCTATATAATATAAGAAACATATATTCAAAGCAACCAAACAGTACCATTCGCCAATTTTTTGGTCTTCAACTTTAAGTGAACAATGAGCCCCAATGGTTAATCCTTTATCGGAAATTATTTGTAATTTTCGACAAGTAGAACAATGAATGGAACAGGTAGACGGTTGAAATATTTGTATATATTGCTTTTATATAATATAAGAAACATATATTCAAAGCATCCAAACAGTACCATTCGCCAATTTTTTGTTCTTCAAGTTTAAGTGAACAACGAGCCCCATTGTTAATCCTTAAAAGGAAATTATTTGTAAATTTCGACAAGTAGAACAATGATTGGAACACGTAGACGGTTGAAATCTTTGTATATATTGCTTCCATATAGTCTAAGAAACATGTACGCAAAGCATCCAAACAGTACCATTCGCCAATTTTTTGTTCTTCAAGTTTAAGTGAACTTTGAGACCCAATGGTTAATCCTTTATCGGAAATTATTTGTAACTTTCGTCAAGTAGAACAATGAATGGAACAGGTAGACGGTTGAAATCAATGTATATATTGCTTCTATATAGTCTAAGAAACATATATGCAAAGTATCCAAACAGTACCATTCGCCAATTTTTTGTTCTTCAAGTTTAAGTGAACAACGAGCCCCAATGGTTAATCCTTTATCGGAAATTATTTGTAACTTCCGACAAGTAGAACAATGAATGGAACAGGTAGACTGTTGAAATCTTTGTATATATTGCGTCTATATAGTCTAAGAAACATATATGCAAAGCATCCAAACAGTACCATTCGCCAATTTTTTGTTCTTCAAGTTTAAGTGAACTACGAGCCCCATTGTTAATCCTTTAAAGGAAATTATTTGTAAATTTCGACAAGTACAACAATGAATGGAACAGGTAGACTGTTGAAATCATTGTATATATTGCTTCTATATAGTCTAAGAAACATATATGCAAAGCATCCAAACAGTACAATTCGCCAATTTATTGTTCTTCAAGTTTAAGTGAACAACGAGCCCCATTGTTAATCCTTTAAAGGAAATTATTTGTAAATTTCGACAAGTAGAACAATGAATGGAACAGGTAGACGGTCGAAATCTTTGTATATATTGCTTCTATATAATCTAAGAAACATATATGCAAAGCATCCAAACAGTACCATTCGCCAATTTTTTGTTCTTCAAGTTTAAGTGAACTACGAGCCCCATTGTTAATCCTTTAAAAGAAATTATTTGTAAATTTCGACAAGTAGAACAATGAATGGAACAGGTAGACTGTTGAAATCATTGTATATATTGCTTCTATATAGTCTAAGAAACATATATGCAAAGCGTCCAAACAGTACAATTCGCCAATTATTTGATCTTCAAGTTTAAGTGAACTACGAGCTCCATTGTTAATACTTTAACGGAAATTATTTGTAACTTGCGACAAGTAGAACAATGAATGGAACAGGTAGCCCGTTGAAATCAATGTATATATTGCTTCTAAATAGTCTAAGAAACATATATGCAAAGTATCCAAACAGTACAATTCGCCAATTTTTTGTTCTTTAAGTTTAAGTGAACTACGAGCCCAATTGTTAATCCTTTAAAGGAAATTATTTGTAAATATCGACAAGTAGAACAATGAATGGATCATGTAGACGGTTGAAGTCATTGTATATATTGCTTCTATATAGTCTACGAAACATATATGCAAAGCATCCAAACAGTACCATTCGCCAATTTTTTGTTCTTCAAGTTTAAGTGAACAACGAGCCCCAATGATAATTATGAAACGGAAATTATTTGTAATTTTCTACAAGTAGAACAATGAATGGATCATGTAGACGGTTGAAGTCATTGTATATATTGCTTCTATATAGTCTACGAAACATATATGCAAAGCATCCAAACAGTACCATTCGCCAATTTTTTGTTCTTCAAGTTTAAGTGAACAACGAGCCCCATTGATAATTATGAAACGGAAATTATTTGTAATTTTCTACAAGTAGAACAATGAATGGAACAGGTAGACGGTTGAAATCAATGTATATATTGCTTCTATATAGTCTAAGAAACATATATGCAAAGCATCCAAACAGTACCATTCGCCAATTTTTTGTTCTTCAAGTTTAAGTGAACAACGAGCCCCATTGATAATCATGAAAGGGAAATTATTTGTAACTTTCTTCAAATAGAACAATGAATAGAACAGTTAGACTGTTGAAATCTTTGTATATATTGCTTCTATATAGTCTAAGAAACATATATGCAAAGCATCCAAACAGTACGATTCGCCAATTTTTTGTTCTTCAAGTTTAAGTGAACTACGAGCCCCATTGTTAATCCTTTAAAGGAAATTATTTGTAAATTTCGACAAACACAACAATGAATGGAACAGGTAGACTGTTGAAATCATTGTATACATTGCTTCTATATAGTCTAAGAAACATATATGCAAAGCATCCAAACAGTACAATTCGCCAATTTATTGTTCTTCAAGTTTAAGTGAACAACGAGCCCCAATGATAATCATGAAAGGGAAATTATTTGTAACTTTCTACAAGTATAACAATGAATAGAACAGGTAGACGGTTGAAATCTTTCTATATGTTGCTTCTATATAGTCTAAGAAACATATATGCAAAGCATCCAAACAGTACAATTCGCCAATTTATTGTTCTTCAAGTTTAAGTGAACAACGAGCCCCATTGTTAATCCTTTAAAGGAAATTATTTGTAAATATCGACAAGTAGAACAATGAATGGAACAGGTAGACGGGTGAAATCCTTCTATATATTGCTTCTATATAGTCTAAGAAACATATATGCAAAGCATCCAAACAGTACAATTCGCCAATTTTTTTGTTCTTCAAGTTTAAGTGAACTACGAGCCCCATTGTTAATCCTTTATCGGAAATTATTTGTAATTTTCGACAAATAGAACAATGAATGGAACAGGTAGACGGTTGAAATCTTTGTATATATTGCTTCTATATAGTCTAAGAAACATATATGCAAAGCATCCAAACAGTACCATTCGCCAATTTTTTGTTCTTCAAGGTTAAGTGAAAAATGAGCCCCATTGTTAATCCTTTATCGGAAATTATTTGTAACTTTCGACAAGTAGAACAATGAATGGCACAGGTAGACGGTTGAAAACTTTGTATATATTGCTTCTATATAGTCTAAGAAACATGTACGCAAAGCATCCAAACAGTACCATTCGCCAATTTTTTGTTCCTCAAGTTTAAGTGAACAATGAGACCCATTGTTAATCCTTTATCGGAAATTATTTGTAACTTTCGACAAGTAGAACAATGAATGGAACAGGTAGACGGTTGAAAACTTTGTATATATTGCTTCTATATAGTCTAAGAAACATGTACGCAAAGCATCCAAACAGTACCATTCGCCAATTTTTTGTTCCTCAAGTTTAAGTGAACAACGAGCCCCAATGATAATCATGAAAGGGAAATTATTTGTAACTTTCTACAAGTATAACAATGAATAGAACAGGTAGACGGTTGAAATCTTTCTATATGTTGCTTCTATATAGTCTAAGAAACATATATGCAAAGCATCCAAAAAGTACAATTCGCCAATTTATTGTTCTTCAAGTTTAAGTGAACAACGAGCCCCATTGTTAATCCTTTAAAGGAAATTATTTGTAAATATCGACAAGTAGAACAATGAATGGAACAGGTAGACGGGTGAAATCCTTCTATATATTGCTTCTATATAGTCTAAGAAACATATATGCAAAGCATCCAAACAGTACAATTCGCCAATTTTTTTGTTCTTCAAGTTTAAGTGAACTACGAGCCCCATTGTTAATCCTTTATCGGAAATTATTTGTAATTTTCGACAAATAGAACAATGAATGGAACAGGTAGACGGTTGAAATCTTTGTATATATTGCTTCTATATAGTCTAAGAAACATATATGCAAAGCATCCAAACAGTACCATTCGCCAATTTTTTGTTCTTCAAGGTTAAGTGAAAAATGAGCCCCATTGTTAATCCTTTATCGGAAATTATTTGTAACTTTCGACAAGTAGAACAATGAATGGCACAGGTAGACGGTTGAAAACTTTGTATATATTGCTTCTATATAGTCTAAGAAACATGTACGCAAAGCATCCAAACAGTACCATTCGCCAATTTTTTGTTCCTCAAGTTTAAGTGAACAATGAGACCCATTGTTAATCCTTTATCGGAAATTATTTGTAACTTTCGACAAGTAGAACAATGAATGGAACAGGTAGACGGTTGAAAACTTTGTATATATTGCTTCTATATAGTCTAAGAAACATGTACGCAAAGCATCCAAACAGTACCATTCGCCAATTTTTTGTTCCTCAAGTTTAAGTGAACAATGAGCCCCATTGTTAATCCTTTATCGGAAATTATTTGTAACTTTCGACAAGTAGAACAATGAATGGAACAGGTAGACGGTTGAAATCTTCGTAAATATTGCTTCTATATAGTCTAAGAAACATATATGCAAAGCATCCAAACAGTACAATTCGCCAATTTTTTGTTCTTCAAGTTTAAGTGAACAATGAGCCCCAATGGTTAATCCTTTATCGGAAATTATTTGTAACTTTCGACAAGTAGAACAATGAATGGAACAGGTAGACGGTTGAAATCATTGTATATATTGCTTCTATATAGTCTAAGAAACATATCTGCATATCATCCAAACAGTACAATTCGCCAATTATTTGATCTTCAAGTTTAAGTGAACTACGAGCCCCATTGTTAATCCTTTATCGGAAATTATTTGTAACTTTCGACAAGTAGAACAATGAATGGAACAGGTAGACGGTTGAAAACTTTGTATATATTGCTTCTATATAGTCTAAGAAACATGTACGCAAAGCATCCAAACAGTACCATTCGCCAATTTTTTGTTCCTCAAGTTTAAGTGAACAATGAGCCCCATTGTTAATCCTTTATCGGAAATTATTTGTAACTTTCGACAAGTAGAACAATGAATGGAACAGGTAGACGGTTGAAATCTTTGTAAATATTGCTTCTATATAGTCTAAGAAACATATATGCAAAGCATCCAAACAGTACCATTCGCGAATTTATTGTTCTTCAAGTTTAAGTGAACAACGAGCCCCAATGATAATCATGAAAGGGAAATTATTTGTAACTTTCTACAAGTATAACAATGAATAGAACAGGTAGGCGGTTGAAATCTTTCTATATGTTGCTTCTATATAGTCTAAGAAACATATATGCAAAGCATCCAAACAGTACAATTCGCCAATTTATTGTTCTTCAAGTTTAAGTGAACAACGAGCCCCATTGTTAATCCTTTAAAGGAAATTATTTGTAAATATCGACAAGTAGAACAATGAATGGAACAGGTAGACGGGTGAAATCCTTCTATATATTGCTTCTATATAGTCTAAGAAACATATATGCAAAGCATCCAAACAGTACAATTCGCCAATTTTTTTGTTCTTCAAGTTTAAGTGAACTACGAGCCCCATTGTTAATCCTTTATCGGAAATTATTTGTAATTTTCGACAAATAGAACAATGAATGGAACAGGTAGACGGTTGAAATCTTTGTATATATTGCTTCTATATAGTCTAAGAAACATATATGCAAAGCATCCAAACAGTACCATTCGCCAATTTTTTGTTCTTCAAGGTTAAGTGAAAAATGAGCCCCATTGTTAATCCTTTATCGGAAATTATTTGTAACTTTCGACAAGTAGAACAATGAATGGCACAGGTAGACGGTTGAAAACTTTGTATATATTGCTTCTATATAGTCTAAGAAACATGTACGCAAAGCATCCAAACAGTACCATTCGCCAATTTTTTGTTCCTCAAGTTTAAGTGAACAATGAGACCCATTGTTAATCCTTTATCGGAAATTATTTGTAACTTTCGACAAGTAGAACAATGAATGGAACAGGTAGACGGTTGAAATCTTTGTAAATATTGCTTCTATATAGTCTAAGAAACATATATGCAAAGCATCCAAACAGTACAATTCGCCAATTTTTTGTTCTTCAAGTTTAAGTGAACAATGAGCCCCAGTGGTTAATCCTTTATCGGAAATTATTTGTAACTTTCGACAAGTAGAACAATGAATGGAACAGGTAGACGGTTGAAATCATTGTATATATTGCTTCTATATAGTCTAAGAAACATATCTGCATATCATCCAAACAGTACAATTCGCCAATTATTTGATCTCCAAGTTTAAGTGAACAATGAGCCCCATTGTTAATCCTTTATCGGAAATTATTTGTAACTTTCGACAAGTAGAACAATGAATGGAACAGGTAGACGGTTGAAATCTTTGTAAATATTGCTTCTATATAGTCTAAGAAACATATATGCAAAGCATCCGAACAGTACAATTCGCCAATTATTTGATCTTCAAGTTTAAGTGAACTACGAGCCCCATTGTCAATACTTTAACGGAAATTATTTGTAACTTGCGACAAGTAGATCAATGAATGGAACAGGTAGACGGTTGAAATCAATGTATATATTGCTTCTATATAGTCTAAGAAATATATATGCAAAGCATCCAAAGAGTACCATTCGCCAATTTTTTGTTCTTCAAGTTTAAGTGAACAACGAGCCCCATCGTTAATCCTTTAAAGGAAATTATTTGTAAATTTCGACAAGTAGAACAATGAATGGAACAGGTAGACGGTTGAAATCATTGTATATATTGCTTCTATATAGTCTAAGAAACATGTACGCAAAGCATCCAAACAGTACCATTCGCCAATTTTTTGTTCCTCAAGTTTAAGTGAACAATGAGCCCCATTGTTAATCCTTTATCGGAAATTATTTGTAACTTTCGACAAGTAGAACAATGAATGGAACAGGTAGACGGTTGAAATCTTTGTAAATATTGCTTCTATATAGTCTAACAAACATATATGCAAAGCATCCAAACAGTACAATTCGCCAATTTTTTGTTCTTCAAGTTTAAGTGAACAATGAGCCCCAGTGGTTAATCCTTTATCGGAAATTATTTGTAACTTTCTACAAGTAGAACAATGAATAGAACTGGTAGACGGTTGAAAACTTTGTATATATTGCTTCTATATAGTCTAAGAAACATGTACGCAAAGCATCCAAACAGTACCATTCGCCAATTTTTTGTTCCTCAAGTTTAAGTGAACAATGAGCCCCATTGTTAATCCTTTATCGGAAATTATTTGTAACTTTCGACAAGTAGAACAATGAATGGAACAGGTAGAAGGTTGAAATCTTTGTAAATATTGCTTCTATATAGTCTAAGAAACATATATGCAAAGCATCCGAACAGTACAATTCGCCAATTTTTTGTTCTTCAAGTTTAAGTGAACAATGAGCCCCAATGGTTAATCCTTTATCGGAAATTATTTGTAACTTTCGACAAGTAGAACAATGAATGGAACAGGTAGACGGTTGAAATCTTTGTATATATTGCTTCCATAAAGTCTAAGAAACATGTACGCATAGCATCCAAACAGTACCATTCGCCAATTTTTTGGTCTTCAACTTTAAGTGAACAATGAGCCCCAATGGTTAATCCTTTATCGGAAATTATTTGTAACTTTCGACAAGTAGAACAATGAATGGAACAGGTAGACGGTTGAAATCTTTGTATATATTGCTTCTATATAGACTAAGAAACATATATGCAAAGCATCCAAACAGTACAATTCGCCAATTTTTTGTTCTTCAAGTTTAAGTGAACAACGAGCCCCATTGATAACCATGAAACGGAAATTATTTGTAACTTTCGACATGCAGAACAATGAATGGAACAGGTAGACGGTTGAAATTATTATATATATTGCTTCTATATAGTCTAAGAAACATATATGCATAGCATCCACACAGTACAATTCGCCAAATTATTGTTCTCCAAGTTTAAGTGAACAACGAGCCCCATTGTTAATCCTTTAAAGGAAATTATTTGTAACTTTCGACAAGTAGAACAATGAATGGAACAGGTAGACGGTTGAAATCAATGTATATATTGCTTCTATATAGTCTAAGAAACATATATGCAAAGCATCCAAACAGTACCATTCGCCAATTTTTTGTTCTTCAAGTTTTAGTGAACTACGAGCCCCATTGTTAATACTTTAAAGGAAATTATTTGTAAATTTCGGCAAGTAGAACAATGAATGGAACACGTAGACGGTTGAAATCTTTGTATATATTGCTTCTATATAATCTAAGAAACATATATGCAAAGCATCCAAACCGTACCATTCGCCAATTTTTTGTTCTTCAAGTTTAAGTGAACTACGAGCCCCATTGTTAATCCTTTAAAGGAAATTATTTGTAAATTTCGACAAGTAGAACAATGAATGGAACAGGTAGACGGTTGAAATCTTTGTATATGTTGCTTCTATATAGTCTAAGAAACCTATATGCAAAGCATCTAAACAGTACCATTCGCCACTTTTTTGATCTTCAAGTTTAAGTGAACAGCGAGCCCCATTGATAATCATGAAATGGAAATTATTTGTAACTTTCTACAAGTAGAACAATGAATAGTGCAGGTAGAGGGGTGAAATCTTTCATTATATTGCTTCTAAATAGTCTAAGAAACATATATGCAAAGCATCCAAACAGTACAATTCGCCAATTTTTTGTTCTTCAAGTTTAAGTGAACTACGAGCCCCATTGTTAATCCTTTAAAGGAAATTATTTGTAAATTTCGACAAGTAGAACAATGAATGGAACAGGTAGACGGTTGAAATCTTTGTATATGTTGCTTCTATATAGTCTAAGAAACCTATATGCAAAGCATCTAAACAGTACCATTCGCTAATTTTTTGTTCTTCAAGTTTAAGTGAACTACGAGCCCCATTGTTAATAATTTAACGGAAAATATTTGTAGCTTGCGACAAGTAGAACAATGAATGGAACAGGTAGCCGGTTGAAATCAATGTATATATTGCTTCTATATAGTCTAAGAAACATATATGCAAAGCATCCAAACAGTACCATTCGAAAATTTTTTGATCTTCAAGTTTAAGTGAACAGCGAGCCCCATTGATAATCATGAAATGGAAATTAATTGTAAATTTCTACAAGTAGAACAATGAATAGTACAGATAGACGGGTGAAATCTTTCTATATATTGCTTCTAAATAGTCTAAGAAACAGATATGCAAAGCATCCAAACAGTACAATTCGCCAATTTATTGTTCTTCAAGTTTAAGTGAACAACGAGCCCCATTGTTAATCCTTTAAAGGAAATTATTTGTAAATTTCGACAAGTAGAACAATGAATGGAACAGGTAGACGGTCGAAATCTTTGTATATATTGCTTCTATATAGTCTAAGAAACATGTACGCAAAGCATCCAAACAGTACAATTCGCCAATTTATTGTTCTTCAAGTTTAAGTGAACAACGAGCCCCATTGTTAATCCTTTAAAGGAAATTATTTGTAAATTTCGACAAGTAGAACAATGAATGGAACAGGTAGACGGTCGAAATCTTTGTATATATTGCTTCTATATAATCTAAGAAACATATATGCAAAGCATCCAAACAGTACCATTCGCCAATTTTTTGTTCTTCAAGTTTAAGTGAACTACGAGCCCCATTGTTAATCCTTTAAAAGAAATTATTTGTAAATTTCGACAAGTAGAACAATGAATGGAACAGGTAGACTGTTGAAATCATTGTATATATTGCTTCTATATAGTCTAAGAAACATATATGCAAAGCGTCCAAACAGTACAATTCGCCAATTATTTGATCTTCAAGTTTAAGTGAACTTTGAGACCCAATGGTTAATCCTTTATCGGAAATTATTTGTAACTTTCGTCAAGTAGAACAATGAATGGAACAGGTAGACGGTTGAAATCAATGTATATATTGCTTCTATATAGTCTAAGAAACATATATGCAAAGTATCCAAACAGTACCATTCGCCAATTTTTTGTTCTTCAAGTTTAAGTGAACAACGAGCCCCAATGGTTAATCCTTTATCGGAAATTATTTGTAACTTCCGACAAGTAGAACAATGAATGGAACAGGTAGACTGTTGAAATCTTTGTATATATTGCGTCTATATAGTCTAAGAAACATATATGCAAAGCATCCAAACAGTACCATTCGCCAATTTTTTGTTCTTCAAGTTTAAGTGAACTACGAGCCCCATTGTTAATCCTTTAAAGGAAATTATTTGTAAATTTCGACAAGTACAACAATGAATGGAACAGGTAGACTGTTGAAATCATTGTATATATTGCTTCTATATAGTCTAAGAAACATATATGCAAAGCATCCAAACAGTACAATTCGCCAATTTATTGTTCTTCAAGTTTAAGTGAACAACGAGCCCCATTGTTAATCCTTTAAAGGAAATTATTTGTAAATTTCGACAAGTAGAACAATGAATGGAACAGGTAGACGGTCGAAATCTTTGTATATATTGCTTCTATATAATCTAAGAAACATATATGCAAAGCATCCAAACAGTACCATTCGCCAATTTTTTGTTCTTCAAGTTTAAGTGAACTACGAGCCCCATTGTTAATCCTTTAAAAGAAATTATTTGTAAATTTCGACAAGTAGAACAATGAATGGAACAGGTAGACTGTTGAAATCATTGTATATATTGCTTCTATATAGTCTAAGAAACATATATGCAAAGCGTCCAAACAGTACAATTCGCCAATTATTTGATCTTCAAGTTTAAGTGAACTACGAGCTCCATTGTTAATACTTTAACGGAAATTATTTGTAACTTGCGACAAGTAGAACAATGAATGGAACAGGTAGCCCGTTGAAATCAATGTATATATTGCTTCTAAATAGTCTAAGAAACATATATGCAAAGTATCCAAACAGTACAATTCGCCAATTTTTTGTTCTTTAAGTTTAAGTGAACTACGAGCCCAATTGTTAATCCTTTAAAGGAAATTATTTGTAAATATCGACAAGTAGAACAATGAATGGATCATGTAGACGGTTGAAGTCATTGTATATATTGCTTCTATATAGTCTACGAAACATATATGCAAAGCATCCAAACAGTACCATTCGCCAATTTTTTGTTCTTCAAGTTTAAGTGAACAACGAGCCCCAATGATAATTATGAAACGGAAATTATTTGTAATTTTCTACAAGTAGAACAATGAATGGATCATGTAGACGGTTGAAGTCATTGTATATATTGCTTCTATATAGTCTACGAAACATATATGCAAAGCATCCAAACAGTACCATTCGCCAATTTTTTGTTCTTCAAGTTTAAGTGAACAACGAGCCCCATTGATAATTATGAAACGGAAATTATTTGTAATTTTCTACAAGTAGAACAATGAATGGAACAGGTAGACGGTTGAAATCAATGTATATATTGCTTCTATATAGTCTAAGAAACATATATGCAAAGCATCCAAACAGTACCATTCGCCAATTTTTTGTTCTTCAAGTTTAAGTGAACAACGAGCCCCATTGATAATCATGAAAGGGAAATTATTTGTAACTTTCTTCAAATAGAACAATGAATAGAACAGTTAGACTGTTGAAATCTTTGTATATATTGCTTCTATATAGTCTAAGAAACATATATGCAAAGCATCCAAACAGTACGATTCGCCAATTTTTTGTTCTTCAAGTTTAAGTGAACTACGAGCCCCATTGTTAATCCTTTAAAGGAAATTATTTGTAAATTTCGACAAGTACAACAATGAATGGAACAGGTAGACTGTTGAAATCATTGTATACATTGCTTCTATATAGTCTAAGAAACATATATGCAAAGCATCCAAACAGTACAATTCGCCAATTTATTGTTCTTCAAGTTTAAGTGAACAACGAGCCCCATTGTTAATCCTTTAAAGGAAATTATTTGTAAATATCGACAAGTAGAACAATGAATGGAACAGGTAGACGGGTGAAATCCTTCTATATATTGCTTCTATATAGTCTAAGAAACATATATGCAAAGCATCCAAACAGTACAATTCGCCAATTTTTTTGTTCTTCAAGTTTAAGTGAACTACGAGCCCCATTGTTAATCCTTTATCGGAAATTATTTGTAATTTTCGACAAATAGAACAATGAATGGAACAGGTAGACGGTTGAAATCTTTGTATATATTGCTTCTATATAGTCTAAGAAACATATATGCAAAGCATCCAAACAGTACCATTCGCCAATTTTTTGTTCTTCAAGGTTAAGTGAAAAATGAGCCCCATTGTTAATCCTTTATCGGAAATTATTTGTAACTTTCGACAAGTAGAACAATGAATGGCACAGGTAGACGGTTGAAAACTTTGTATATATTGCTTCTATATAGTCTAAGAAACATGTACGCAAAGCATCCAAACAGTACCATTCGCCAATTTTTTGTTCCTCAAGTTTAAGTGAACAATGAGACCCATTGTTAATCCTTTATCGGAAATTATTTGTAACTTTCGACAAGTAGAACAATGAATGGAACAGGTAGACGGTTGAAAACTTTGTATATATTGCTTCTATATAGTCTAAGAAACATGTACGCAAAGCATCCAAACAGTACCATTCGCCAATTTTTTGTTCCTCAAGTTTAAGTGAACAATGAGCCCCATTGTTAATCCTTTATCGGAAATTATTTGTAACTTTCGACAAGTAGAACAATGAATGGAACAGGTAGACGGTTGAAATCATTGTATATATTGCTTCTATATAGTCTAAGAAACATGTACGCAAAGCATCCAAACAGTACCATTCGCCAATTTTTTGTTCCTCAAGTTTAAGTGAACAATGAGCCCCATTGTTAATCCTTTATCGGAAATTATTTGTAACTTTCGACAAGTAGAACAATGAATGGAACAGGTAGACGGTTGAAATCTTTGTAAATATTGCTTCTATATAGTCTAACAAACATATATGCAAAGCATCCAAACAGTACAATTCGCCAATTTTTTGTTCTTCAAGTTTAAGTGAACAATGAGCCCCAGTGGTTAATCCTTTATCGGAAATTATTTGTAACTTTCTACAAGTAGAACAATGAATAGAACTGGTAGACGGTTGAAAACTTTGTATATATTGCTTCTATATAGTCTAAGAAACATGTACGCAAAGCATCCAAACAGTACCATTCGCCAATTTTTTGTTCCTCAAGTTTAAGTGAACAATGAGCCCCATTGTTAATCCTTTATCGGAAATTATTTGTAACTTTCGACAAGTAGAACAATGAATGGAACAGGTAGAAGGTTGAAATCTTTGTAAATATTGCTTCTATATAGTCTAAGAAACATATATGCAAAGCATCCGAACAGTACAATTCGCCAATTTTTTGTTCTTCAAGTTTAAGTGAACAATGAGCCCCAATGGTTAATCCTTTATCGGAAATTATTTGTAACTTTCGACAAGTAGAACAATGAATGGAACAGGTAGACGGTTGAAATCTTTGTATATATTGCTTCCATAAAGTCTAAGAAACATGTACGCATAGCATCCAAACAGTACCATTCGCCAATTTTTTGGTCTTCAACTTTAAGTGAACAATGAGCCCCAATGGTTAATCCTTTATCGGAAATTATTTGTAACTTTCGACAAGTAGAACAATGAATGGAACAGGTAGACGGTTGAAATCTTTGTATATATTGCTTCTATATAGACTAAGAAACATATATGCAAAGCATCCAAACAGTACAATTCGCCAATTTTTTGTTCTTCAAGTTTAAGTGAACAACGAGCCCCATTGATAACCATGAAACGGAAATTATTTGTAACTTTCGACATGCAGAACAATGAATGGAACAGGTAGACGGTTGAAATTATTATATATATTGCTTCTATATAGTCTAAGAAACATATATGCATAGCATCCACACAGTACAATTCGCCAAATTATTGTTCTCCAAGTTTAAGTGAACAACGAGCCCCATTGTTAATCCTTTAAAGGAAATTATTTGTAACTTTCGACAAGTAGAACAATGAATGGAACAGGTAGACGGTTGAAATCAATGTATATATTGCTTCTATATAGTCTAAGAAACATATATGCAAAGCATCCAAACAGTACCATTCGCCAATTTTTTGTTCTTCAAGTTTTAGTGAACTACGAGCCCCATTGTTAATACTTTAAAGGAAATTATTTGTAAATTTCGGCAAGTAGAACAATGAATGGAACACGTAGACGGTTGAAATCTTTGTATATATTGCTTCTATATAATCTAAGAAACATATATGCAAAGCATCCAAACCGTACCATTCGCCAATTTTTTGTTCTTCAAGTTTAAGTGAACTACGAGCCCCATTGTTAATCCTTTAAAGGAAATTATTTGTAAATATCGACAAGTAGAACAATGAATGGAACAGGTAGACGGTTGAAATCTTTGTATATGTTGCTTCTATATAGTCTAAGAAACCTATATGCAAAGCATCTAAACAGTACCATTCGCCACTTTTTTGATCTTCAAGTTTAAGTGAACAGCGAGCCCCATTGATAATCATGAAATGGAAATTATTTGTAACTTTCTACAAGTAGAACAATGAATAGTGCAGGTAGAGGGGTGAAATCTTTCATTATATTGCTTCTAAATAGTCTAAGAAACATATATGCAAAGCATCCAAACAGTACAATTCGCCAATTTTTTGTTCTTCAAGTTTAAGTGAACTACGAGCCCCATTGTTAATCCTTTAAAGGAAATTATTTGTAAATTTCGACAAGTAGAACAATGAATGGAACAGGTAGACGGTTGAAATCTTTGTATATGTTGCTTCTATA
The DNA here is from genome assembly GCA_963989415.1 of Cerceris ruficornis. Classification (NCBI taxonomy): domain Eukaryota; kingdom Metazoa; phylum Arthropoda; class Insecta; order Hymenoptera; family Crabronidae; genus Cerceris; species Cerceris ruficornis. The sequence goes on from CAXDIW010000101.1 coordinate 21,710, forward strand.
TAGTCTAAGAAACCTATATGCAAAGCATCTAAACAGTACCATTCGCTAATTTTTTGTTCTTCAAGTTTAAGTGAACTACGAGCCCCATTGTTAATAATTTAACGGAAAATATTTGTAGCTTGCGACAAGTAGAACAATGAATGGAACAGGTAGCCGGTTGAAATCAATGTATATATTGCTTCTATATAGTCTAAGAAACATATATGCAAAGCATCCAAACAGTACCATTCGAAAATTTTTTGATCTTCAAGTTTAAGTGAACAGCGAGCCCCATTGATAATCATGAAATGGAAATTAATTGTAACTTTCTACAAGTAGAACAATGAATAGTACAGATAGACGGGTGAAATCTTTCTATATATTGCTTCTAAATAGTCTAAGAAACAGATATGCAAAGCATCCAAACAGTACAATTCGCCAATTTATTGTTCTTCAAGTTTAAGTGAACAACGAGCCCCATTGTTAATCCTTTAAAGGAAATTATTTGTAAATTTCGACAAGTAGAACAATGAATGGAACAGGTAGACGGTCGAAATCTTTGTATATATTGCTTCTATATAGTCTAAGAAACATGTACGCAAAGCATCCAAACAGTACAATTCGCCAATTTATTGTTCTTCAAGTTTAAGTGAACAACGAGCCCCATTGTTAATCCTTTAAAGGAAATTATTTGTAAATTTCGACAAGTAGAACAATGAATGGAACAGGTAGACGGTCGAAATCTTTGTATATATTGCTTCTATATAATCTAAGAAACATATATGCAAAGCATCCAAACAGTACCATTCGCCAATTTTTTGTTCTTCAAGTTTAAGTGAACTACGAGCCCCATTGTTAATCCTTTAAAAGAAATTATTTGTAAATTTCGACAAGTAGAACAATGAATGGAACAGGTAGACTGTTGAAATCATTGTATATATTGCTTCTATATAGTCTAAGAAACATATATGCAAAGCGTCCAAACAGTACAATTCGCCAATTATTTGATCTTCAAGTTTAAGTGAACTTTGAGACCCAATGGTTAATCCTTTATCGGAAATTATTTGTAACTTTCGTCAAGTAGAACAATGAATGGAACAGGTAGACGGTTGAAATCAATGTATATATTGCTTCTATATAGTCTAAGAAACATATATGCAAAGTATCCAAACAGTACCATTCGCCAATTTTTTGTTCTTCAAGTTTAAGTGAACAACGAGCCCCAATGGTTAATCCTTTATCGGAAATTATTTGTAACTTCCGACAAGTAGAACAATGAATGGAACAGGTAGACTGTTGAAATCTTTGTATATATTGCGTCTATATAGTCTAAGAAACATATATGCAAAGCATCCAAACAGTACCATTCGCCAATTTTTTGTTCTTCAAGTTTAAGTGAACTACGAGCCCCATTGTTAATCCTTTAAAGGAAATTATTTGTAAATTTCGACAAGTACAACAATGAATGGAACAGGTAGACTGTTGAAATCATTGTATATATTGCTTCTATATAGTCTAAGAAACATATATGCAAAGCATCCAAACAGTACAATTCGCCAATTTATTGTTCTTCAAGTTTAAGTGAACAACGAGCCCCATTGTTAATCCTTTAAAGGAAATTATTTGTAAATTTCGACAAGTAGAACAATGAATGGAACAGGTAGACGGTCGAAATCTTTGTATATATTGCTTCTATATAATCTAAGAAACATATATGCAAAGCATCCAAACAGTACCATTCGCCAATTTTTTGTTCTTCAAGTTTAAGTGAACTACGAGCCCCATTGTTAATCCTTTAAAAGAAATTATTTGTAAATTTCGACAAGTAGAACAATGAATGGAACAGGTAGACTGTTGAAATCATTGTATATATTGCTTCTATATAGTCTAAGAAACATATATGCAAAGCGTCCAAACAGTACAATTCGCCAATTATTTGATCTTCAAGTTTAAGTGAACTACGAGCTCCATTGTTAATACTTTAACGGAAATTATTTGTAACTTGCGACAAGTAGAACAATGAATGGAACAGGTAGCCCGTTGAAATCAATGTATATATTGCTTCTAAATAGTCTAAGAAACATATATGCAAAGTATCCAAACAGTACAATTCGCCAATTTTTTGTTCTTTAAGTTTAAGTGAACTACGAGCCCAATTGTTAATCCTTTAAAGGAAATTATTTGTAAATATCGACAAGTAGAACAATGAATGGATCATGTAGACGGTTGAAGTCATTGTATATATTGCTTCTATATAGTCTACGAAACATATATGCAAAGCATCCAAACAGTACCATTCGCCAATTTTTTGTTCTTCAAGTTTAAGTGAACAACGAGCCCCAATGATAATTATGAAACGGAAATTATTTGTAATTTTCTACAAGTAGAACAATGAATGGATCATGTAGACGGTTGAAGTCATTGTATATATTGCTTCTATATAGTCTACGAAACATATATGCAAAGCATCCAAACAGTACCATTCGCCAATTTTTTGTTCTTCAAGTTTAAGTGAACAACGAGCCCCATTGATAATTATGAAACGGAAATTATTTGTAATTTTCTACAAGTAGAACAATGAATGGAACAGGTAGACGGTTGAAATCAATGTATATATTGCTTCTATATAGTCTAAGAAACATATATGCAAAGCATCCAAACAGTACCATTCGCCAATTTTTTGTTCTTCAAGTTTAAGTGAACAACGAGCCCCATTGATAATCATGAAAGGGAAATTATTTGTAACTTTCTTCAAATAGAACAATGAATAGAACAGTTAGACTGTTGAAATCTTTGTATATATTGCTTCTATATAGTCTAAGAAACATATATGCAAAGCATCCAAACAGTACGATTCGCCAATTTTTTGTTCTTCAAGTTTAAGTGAACTACGAGCCCCATTGTTAATCCTTTAAAGGAAATTATTTGTAAATTTCGACAAGTACAACAATGAATGGAACAGGTAGACTGTTGAAATCATTGTATACATTGCTTCTATATAGTCTAAGAAACATATATGCAAAGCATCCAAACAGTACAATTCGCCAATTTATTGTTCTTCAAGTTTAAGTGAACAACGAGCCCCAATGATAATCATGAAAGGGAAATTATTTGTAACTTTCTACAAGTATAACAATGAATAGAACAGGTAGACGGTTGAAATCTTTCTATATGTTGCTTCTATATAGTCTAAGAAACATATATGCAAAGCATCCAAACAGTACAATTCGCCAATTTATTGTTCTTCAAGTTTAAGTGAACAACGAGCCCCATTGTTAATCCTTTAAAGGAAATTATTTGTAAATATCGACAAGTAGAACAATGAATGGAACAGGTAGACGGGTGAAATCCTTCTATATATTGCTTCTATATAGTCTAAGAAACATATATGCAAAGCATCCAAACAGTACAATTCGCCAATTTTTTTGTTCTTCAAGTTTAAGTGAACTACGAGCCCCATTGTTAATCCTTTATCGGAAATTATTTGTAATTTTCGACAAATAGAACAATGAATGGAACAGGTAGACGGTTGAAATCTTTGTATATATTGCTTCTATATAGTCTAAGAAACATATATGCAAAGCATCCAAACAGTACCATTCGCCAATTTTTTGTTCTTCAAGGTTAAGTGAAAAATGAGCCCCATTGTTAATCCTTTATCGGAAATTATTTGTAACTTTCGACAAGTAGAACAATGAATGGCACAGGTAGACGGTTGAAAACTTTGTATATATTGCTTCTATATAGTCTAAGAAACATGTACGCAAAGCATCCAAACAGTACCATTCGCCAATTTTTTGTTCCTCAAGTTTAAGTGAACAATGAGACCCATTGTTAATCCTTTATCGGAAATTATTTGTAACTTTCGACAAGTAGAACAATGAATGGAACAGGTAGACGGTTGAAAACTTTGTATATATTGCTTCTATATAGTCTAAGAAACATGTACGCAAAGCATCCAAACAGTACCATTCGCCAATTTTTTGTTCCTCAAGTTTAAGTGAACAATGAGCCCCATTGTTAATCCTTTATCGGAAATTATTTGTAACTTTCGACAAGTAGAACAATGAATGGAACAGGTAGACGGTTGAAATCTTTGTAAATATTGCTTCTATATAGTCTAAGAAACATATATGCAAAGCATCCAAACAGTACAATTCGCCAATTTTTTGTTCTTCAAGTTTAAGTGAACAATGAGCCCCAATGGTTAATCCTTTATCGGAAATTATTTGTAACTTTCGACAAGTAGAACAATGAATGGAACAGGTAGACGGTTGAAATCATTGTATATATTGCTTCTATATAGTCTAAGAAACATATCTGCATATCATCCAAACAGTACAATTCGCCAATTATTTGATCTTCAAGTTTAAGTGAACTACGAGCCCCATTGTCAATACTTTAACGGAAATTATTTGTAACTTGCGACAAGTAGATCAATGAATGGAACAGGTAGACGGTTGAAATCAATGTATATATTGCTTCTATATAGTCTAAGAAATATATATGCAAAGCATCCAAAGAGTACCATTCGCCAATTTTTTGTTCTTCAAGTTTAAGTGAACAACGAGCCCCATCGTTAATCCTTTAAAGGAAATTATTTGTAAATTTCGACAAGTAGAACAATGAATGGAACAGGTAGACGGTTGAAATCATTGTATATATTGCTTCTATATAGTCTAAGAAACATGTACGCAAAGCATCCAAACAGTACCATTCGCCAATTTTTTGTTCCTCAAGTTTAAGTGAACAATGAGCCCCATTGTTAATCCTTTATCGGAAATTATTTGTAACTTTCGACAAGTAGAACAATGAATGGAACAGGTAGACGGTTGAAATCTTTGTAAATATTGCTTCTATATAGTCTAACAAACATATATGCAAAGCATCCAAACAGTACAATTCGCCAATTTTTTGTTCTTCAAGTTTAAGTGAACAATGAGCCCCAGTGGTTAATCCTTTATCGGAAATTATTTGTAACTTTCTACAAGTAGAACAATGAATAGAACTGGTAGACGGTTGAAAACTTTGTATATATTGCTTCTATATAGTCTAAGAAACATGTACGCAAAGCATCCAAACAGTACCATTCGCCAATTTTTTGTTCCTCAAGTTTAAGTGAACAATGAGCCCCATTGTTAATCCTTTATCGGAAATTATTTGTAACTTTCGACAAGTAGAACAATGAATGGAACAGGTAGAAGGTTGAAATCTTTGTAAATATTGCTTCTATATAGTCTAAGAAACATATATGCAAAGCATCCGAACAGTACAATTCGCCAATTTTTTGTTCTTCAAGTTTAAGTGAACAATGAGCCCCAATGGTTAATCCTTTATCGGAAATTATTTGTAACTTTCGACAAGTAGAACAATGAATGGAACAGGTAGACGGTTGAAATCTTTGTATATATTGCTTCCATAAAGTCTAAGAAACATGTACGCATAGCATCCAAACAGTACCATTCGCCAATTTTTTGGTCTTCAACTTTAAGTGAACAATGAGCCCCAATGGTTAATCCTTTATCGGAAATTATTTGTAACTTTCGACAAGTAGAACAATGAATGGAACAGGTAGACGGTTGAAATCTTTGTATATATTGCTTCTATATAGACTAAGAAACATATATGCAAAGCATCCAAACAGTACAATTCGCCAATTTTTTGTTCTTCAAGTTTAAGTGAACAACGAGCCCCATTGATAACCATGAAACGGAAATTATTTGTAACTTTCGACATGCAGAACAATGAATGGAACAGGTAGACGGTTGAAATTATTATATATATTGCTTCTATATAGTCTAAGAAACATATATGCATAGCATCCACACAGTACAATTCGCCCATTTATTGATCTTCAAGTATAAGTGAACAATGAGCCCCATTGTTAATACTTTAACGGAAATTATTTGTAACTTGCGACAAGTAGATCAATGAATGGAACAGGTAGACGGTTGAAATCAATGTATATATTGCTTCTATATAGTCTAAGAAATATATATGCAAAGAATCCAAAGAGTACCATTCGCCAATTTTTTGTTCTTCAAGTTTAAGTGAACTACGAGCCCCATTGTTAATCCTTTAAAGGAAATTATTTGTAAATTTCGACAAGTAGAACAATGAATGGAACAGGTAGATGGTTGAAATCAATGTATATATTGCTTCTATATAGTCTAAGAAACATATATGCAAAGCATCCAAACAGTCCCATTCGCCAATTTTTTGTTCTTCAAGTTTAAGTGAACAACGAGCCCCATCGTTAATCCTTTAAAGGAAATTATTTGTAACTTTCTACAAGTAGAACAATGAATAGAACTGGTAGACGGTTGAAATATTTGTATATATTGCTTCTATATAGTCTAAGAAACATATATGCAAAGCATCCAAACAGTACCATTCGCCAATTTTTTTTTCATCAAGTTTAAGTGAACAACGAGCTCCATTGTTAATCCTTTAAAGGAAATTATTTGTAAATTTCGACAAGTAGAACAATGATTGGAACACGTAGACGGTTGAAATCTTTGTATATATTGCTTCCATAAAGTCTAAGAAACATGTACGCATAGCATCCAAACAGTACCATTCGCCAATTTTTTGGTCTTCAACTTTAAGTGAACAATGAGCCCCAATGGTTAATCCTTTATCGGAAATTATTTGTAACTTTCGACAAGTAGAACAATGAATGGAACAGGTAGACGGTTGAAATCTTTGTATATATTGCTTCTATATAGACTAAGAAACATATATGCAAAGCATCCAAACAGTACAATTCGCCAATTTTTTGTTCTTCAAGTTTAAGTGAACAACGAGCCCCATTGATAACCATGAAACGGAAATTATTTGTAACTTTCGACATGCAGAACAATGAATGGAACAGGTAGACGGTTGAAATTATTATATATATATATTGCTTCTATATAGTCTAAGAAACATATATGCATAGCATCCACACAGTACAATTCGCCAAATTATTGTTCTCCAAGTTTAAGTGAACAACGAGCCCCATTGTTAATCCTTTAAAGGAAATTATTTGTAACTTTCGACAAGTAGAACAATGAATGGAACAGGTAGACGGTTGAAATCAATGTATATATTGCTTCTATATAGTCTAAGAAACATATATGCAAAGCATCCAAACAGTACCATTCGCCAATTTTTTGTTCTTCAAGTTTAAGTGAACTACGAGCCCCATTGTTAATACTTTAAAGGAAATTATTTGTAAATTTCGGCAAGTAGAACAATGAATGGAACACGTAGACGGTTGAAATCTTTGTATATATTGCTTCTATATAATCTAAGAAACATATATGCAAAGCATCCAAACCGTACCATTCGCCAATTTTTTGTTCTTCAAGTTTAAGTGAACTACGAGCCCCATTGTTAATCCTTTAAAGGAAATTATTTGTAAATTTCGACAAGTAGAACAATGAATGGAACAGGTAGACGGTTGAAATCTTTGTATATGTTGCTTCTATATAGTCTAAGAAACCTATATGCAAAGCATCTAAACAGTAACCTTCGCCAATTTTTTGATCTTCAAGTTTAAGTGAACAGCGAGCCCCATTGATAATCATGAAATGGAAATTATTTGTAGCTTTCTACAAGTAGAACAATGAATAGTGCAGGTAGAGGGGTGAAATCTTTCATTATATTGCTTCTAAATAGTCTAAGAAACATATATGCAAAGCATCCAAACAGTACAATTCGCCAATTTTTTGTTCTTCAAGTTTAAGTGAACTACGAGCCCCATTGTTAATCCTTTAAAGGAAATTATTTGTAAATTTCGACAAGTAGAACAATGAATGGAACAGGTAGACGGTTGAAATCTTTGTATATGTTGCTTCTATATAGTCTAAGAAACCTATATGCAAAGCATCTAAACAGTACCATTCGCTAATTTTTTGTTCTTCAAGTTTAAGTGAACTACGAGCCCCATTGTTAATAATTTAACGGAAAATATTTGTAGCTTGCGACAAGTAGAACAATGAATGGAACAGGTAGCCGGTTGAAATCAATGTATATATTGCTTCTATATAGTCTAAGAAACATATATGCAAAGCATCCAAACAGTACCATTCGCCAATTTTTTGATCTTCAAGTTTAAGTGAACAGCGAGCCCCATTGATAATCATGAAATGGAAATTAATTGTAACTTTCTACAAGTAGAACAATGAATAGTACAGATAGACGGGTGAAATCTTTCTATATATTGCTTCTAAATAGTCTAAGAAACAGATATGCAAAGCATCCAAACAGTACAATTCGCCAATTTATTGTTCTTCAAGTTTAAGTGAACAACGAGCCCTATTGTTAATCCTTTAAAGGAAATTATGTGTAAATTTCGACAAGTAGAACAATGATTGGAACACGTAGACGGTCGAAATCATTGTATATATTGCTTCCATATAGTCTAAGAAACATGTACGCAAAGCATCCAAACAGTACCATTCGCCAATTTTTTGGTCTTCAAGTTTAAGTGAACAACGAGCCCCATTGATAATCATGAAACGGACATTATTTGTAACTTTCTACAAGTAGATCAATGAATAGAACAGGTAGACGGTTGAAATCTTTGTATATATTGCTTCTATATAATCTAAGAAAAATATATGCAAAGCATCCAAACAGTACCATTCGCCAATTTTTTGTTCTTCAAGTTTAAGTGAACTTCGAGCCCCATTGTTAATCCTTTAAAGGAAATTATTTGTAAATTTCGACAAGTAGAACAATGAATGGAACAGGTAGACGGTTGAAATGATTGTATATATTGCTTCTATATAGTCTACGAAACATATATGCAAAGCATCCAAACAGTACAATTCGCCAATTTTTTGTTCTTCAAGTTTAAGTGAACAATGAGCCCCATTCTTAATCCTTTATCGGAAATTATTTGTAACTTTCGACAAGTAGAACATTGAATGGGACAGGTAGACGGTTGAAATCTTTGTATATATTGCTTCTATATAGTATAAGAAACATATATGCAAATCATCCAAACAGTACAATTCGCCAATTATTTGATCTTCAAGTTTAAGTGAACTACGAGCCCCATTGTTAATACTTTAACGGAAATTATTTGTAACTTGCGACAAGTAGAACAATGAATGGAACAGGTAGTCGGTTGAAATCAATGTATATATTGCTTCTATATAGTCTAAGAAACATATATGCAAAGCATCCAAACAGTACCATTCATCAATTTTTTGTTCTTCAAGTTTAAGTGAACAACGAGCCCCATTGTTAATCCTTTATCGGAAATTATTTGTAATTTTCGACAAGTAGAACAATGAATGGAACAGGTAGACGGTTGAAATCTTTGTATATATTGCTTCTATATAATCTAAGAAACATATATGCAAAGCATCCAAACCGTACCATTCGCCAATTTTTTGTTCTTCAAGTTTAAGTGAACAACGAGCCCCATTGATAATCATGAAACGGAAATTATTTGTAACTTTCTACAAGTAGAACAATGAATAGAACAGGTAGACGGTTGAAATCTTTGTATATGTTGCTTCTATATAGTCTACGAAACCTATATGCAAAGCATCTAAACAGTAACAATCGCCAATTTTTTGATCTTCAAGTTTAAGTGAACAGCGAGCCCCATTGATAATCACGAAATGGAAATTATTTGTAACTTTCTACAAGTAGAACAATGAATAGTACAGGTAGACGGGTGAAATCTTTCTATATATTGCTTCTAAATAGTCTAAGAAACATATATGCAAAGCATCCAAACAGTACAATTCGCCAATTTTTTGTTCTTCAAGTTTAAGTGAACTACGAGCCCCATTGTTAATCCTTTAACGGAAATTAATTGTAACTTTCTACAAGAAGAACAATGATTGGAACACTTAGACGGTTGAAATCTTTGTATATGTTGCTTCTATATAGTCTAAGAAACATATATGCAAAGCATCCAAACAGTACAGTTCGCCAATTTATTGTTCTTCAAGTTTAAGTGAACAACGAGCCCTATTGTTAATCCTTTAAAGGAAATTATGTGTAAATTTCGACAAGTAGAACAATGATTGGAACACGTAGACGGTCGAAATCATTGTATATATTGCTTCCATATAGTCTAAGAAACATGTACGCAAAGCATCCAAACAGTACCATTCGCCAATTTTTTGGTCTTCAAGTTTAAGTGAACAACGAGCCCCATTGATAATCATGAAACAGACATTATTTGTAACTTTCTACAAGTAGATCAATGAATAGAACAGGTAGACGGTTGAAATCTTTGTATATATTGCTTCTATATAATCTAAGAAAAATATATGCAAAGCATCCAAACAGTACCATTCGCCAATTTTTTGTTCTTCAAGTTTAAGTGAACTTCGAGCCCCATTGTTAATCCTTTAAAGGAAATTATTTGTAAATTTCGACAAGTAGAACAATGAATGGAACAGGTAGACGGTTGAAATCATTGTATATATTGCTTCTATATAGTCTAAGAAACATATATGCAAAGCATCCAAACAGTACAATTCGCCAATTTCTTGTTCTTCAAGTTTAAGTAAACTACGAGCCCCATTGTTAATACTTTAACGGAAATTATTTGTAAATTTCGACAAGTAGAACAATGATTGGAACACGTAGACTGTTGAAATCTTTGTATATATTGCTCCCATATAGTCTAAGAAACATGTACGCAAAGCATCCAAACAGTACAATTCGCCAATTTCTTGTTCTTCAAGTTTAAGTAAACTACGATCCCGATTGTTAATCCCTTAACGGAAATTATTTGTAACTTTCGACAATTAGAACAATGAATGGAACAGGTAGACGGTTGAAATCATTGTATATATTGCTTGTATATAGTCTAAGAAACATATATGCAAATCATCCAAACAGTACTATTCGCCAATTATTTGATCTTCAAGTTTAAGTGAACTACGAGCCCCATTGTTAATACTTTAACGGAAATTATTTGTAAATTTCGACAAGTAGAACAATGAATGGAACAGGTAGACGGTTGAAATCTTTGTATATATTGCTTCTATATAGTCTAGGAAACATGTATGCAAAGCATCCAAACAGTACAATTCGCCAATTTTTTGTTCTTCAAGTTTAAGTGAACAATGAGCCCCAATGGGTAATCCTTTATCGGAAATTATTTGTAACTTTCGACAAGTAGAACAATGAATGGAACAGGTAGACGGTTGAAATCATTGTATATATTGCTTCTATATAGTCTAAGAAACATATCTGCATATCATCCAAACAGTACAATTCGCCAATTATTTGATCTTCAAGTTTAAGTGAACTACGAGCCCCATTGTTAATACTTTAACGGAAATTATTTGTAACTTGCGACAAGTAGATCAATGAATGGAACAGGTAGACGGTTGAAATCAATGTATATATTGCTTCTATATAGTCTAAGAAATATATATGCAAAGAATCCAAAGAGTACCATTCGCCAATTTTTTGTTCTTCAAGTTTAAGTGAACTACGAGCCCCATTGTTAATCCTTTAAAGGAAATTATTTGTAAATTTCGACAAGTAGAACAATGAATGGAACAGGTAGATGGTTGAAATCAATGTATATATTGCTTCTATATAGTCTAAGAAACATATATGCAAAGCATCCAAACAGTCCCATTCGCCAATTTTTTGTTCTTCAAGTTTAAGTGAACAACGAGCCCCATCGTTAATCCTTTAAAGGAAATTATTTGTAACTTTCTACAAGTAGAACAATGAATAGAACTGGTAGACGGTTGAAATATTTGTATATATTGCTTCTATATAGTCTAAGAAACATATATGCAAAGCATCCAAACAGTACCATTCGCCAATTTTTTTTTCATCAAGTTTAAGTGAACAACGAGCTCCATTGTTAATCCTTTAAAGGAAATTATTTGTAAATTTCGACAAGTAGAACAATGATTGGAACACGTAGACGGTTGAAATCTTTGTATATATTGCTTCCATAAAGTCTAAGAAACATGTACGCATAGCATCCAAACAGTACCATTCGCCAATTTTTTGGTCTTCAACTTTAAGTGAACAATGAGCCCCAATGGTTAATCCTTTATCGGAAATTATTTGTAACTTTCGACAAGTAGAACAATGAATGGAACAGGTAGACGGTTGAAATCTTTGTATATATTGCTTCTATATAGACTAAGAAACATATATGCAAAGCATCCAAACAGTACAATTCGCCAATTTTTTGTTCTTCAAGTTTAAGTGAACAACGAGCCCCATTGATAACCATGAAACGGAAATTATTTGTAACTTTCGACATGCAGAACAATGAATGGAACAGGTAGACGGTTGAAATTATTATATATATATTGCTTCTATATAGTCTAAGAAACATATATGCATAGCATCCACACAGTACAATTCGCCAAATTATTGTTCTCCAAGTTTAAGTGAACAACGAGCCCCATTGTTAATCCTTTAAAGGAAATTATTTGTAACTTTCGACAAGTAGAACAATGAATGGAACAGGTAGACGGTTGAAATCAATGTATATATTGCTTCTATATAGTCTAAGAAACATATATGCAAAGCATCCAAACAGTACCATTCGCCAATTTTTTGTTCTTCAAGTTTAAGTGAACTACGAGCCCCATTGTTAATACTTTAAAGGAAATTATTTGTAAATTTCGGCAAGTAGAACAATGAATGGAACACGTAGACGGTTGAAATCTTTGTATATATTGCTTCTATATAATCTAAGAAACATATATGCAAAGCATCCAAACCGTACCATTCGCCAATTTTTTGTTCTTCAAGTTTAAGTGAACTACGAGCCCCATTGTTAATCCTTTAAAGGAAATTATTTGTAAATTTCGACAAGTAGAACAATGAATGGAACAGGTAGACGGTTGAAATCTTTGTATATGTTGCTTCTATATAGTCTAAGAAACCTATATGCAAAGCATCTAAACAGTAACATTCGCCAATTTTTTGATCTTCAAGTTTAAGTGAACAGCGAGCCCCATTGATAATCATGAAATGGAAATTATTTGTAGCTTTCTACAAGTAGAACAATGAATAGTGCAGGTAGAGGGGTGAAATCTTTCATTATATTGCTTCTAAATAGTCTAAGAAACATATATGCAAAGCATCCAAACAGTACAATTCGCCAATTTTTTGTTCTTCAAGTTTAAGTGAACTACGAGCCCCATTGTTAATCCTTTAAAGGAAATTATTTGTAAATTTCGACAAGTAGAACAATGAATGGAACAGGTAGACGGTTGAAATCTTTGTATATGTTGCTTCTATATAGTCTAAGAAACCTATATGCAAAGCATCTAAACAGTACCATTCGCTAATTTTTTGTTCTTCAAGTTTAAGTGAACTACGAGCCCCATTGTTAATAATTTAACGGAAAATATTTGTAGCTTGCGACAAGTAGAACAATGAATGGAACAGGTAGCCGGTTGAAATCAATGTATATATTGCTTCTATATAGTCTAAGAAACATATATGCAAAGCATCCAAACAGTACCATTCGCCAATTTTTTGATCTTCAAGTTTAAGTGAACAGCGAGCCCCATTGATAATCATGAAATGGAAATTAATTGTAACTTTCTACAAGTAGAACAATGAATAGTACAGATAGACGGGTGAAATCTTTCTATATATTGCTTCTAAATAGTCTAAGAAACAGATATGCAAAGCATCCAAACAGTACAATTCGCCAATTTATTGTTCTTCAAGTTTAAGTGAACAACGAGCCCTATTGTTAATCCTTTAAAGGAAATTATGTGTAAATTTCGACAAGTAGAACAATGATTGGAACACGTAGACGGTCGAAATCATTGTATATATTGCTTCCATATAGTCTAAGAAACATGTACGCAAAGCATCCAAACAGTACCATTCGCCAATTTTTTGGTCTTCAAGTTTAAGTGAACAACGAGCCCCATTGATAATCATGAAACGGACATTATTTGTAACTTTCTACAAGTAGATCAATGAATAGAACAGGTAGACGGTTGAAATCTTTGTATATATTGCTTCTATATAATCTAAGAAAAATATATGCAAAGCATCCAAACAGTACCATTCGCCAATTTTTTGTTCTTCAAGTTTAAGTGAACTTCGAGCCCCATTGTTAATCCTTTAAAGGAAATTATTTGTAAATTTCGACAAGTAGAACAATGAATGGAACAGGTAGACGGTTGAAATGATTGTATATATTGCTTCTATATAGTCTACGAAACATATATGCAAAGCATCCAAACAGTACAATTCGCCAATTTTTTGTTCTTCAAGTTTAAGTGAACAATGAGCCCCATTCTTAATCCTTTATCGGAAATTATTTGTAACTTTCGACAAGTAGAACATTGAATGGGACAGGTAGACGGTTGAAATCTTTGTATATATTGCTTCTATATAGTATAAGAAACATATATGCAAATCATCCAAACAGTACAATTCGCCAATTATTTGATCTTCAAGTTTAAGTGAACTACGAGCCCCATTGTTAATACTTTAACGGAAATTATTTGTAACTTGCGACAAGTTGAACAATGAATGGAACAGGTAGTCGGTTGAAATCAATGTATATATTGCTTCTATATAGTCTAAGAAACATATATGCAAAGCATCCAAACAGTACCATTCATCAATTTTTTGTTCTTCAAGTTTAAGTGAACAACGAGCCCCATTGTTAATCCTTTATCGGAAATTATTTGTAATTTTCGACAAGTAGAACAATGAATGGAACAGGTAGACGGTTGAAATCTTTGTATATATTGCTTCTATATAATCTAAGAAACATATATGCAAAGCATCCAAACCGTACCATTCGCCAATTTTTTGTTCTTCAAGTTTAAGTGAACAACGAGCCCCATTGATAATCATGAAACGGAAATTATTTGTAACTTTCTACAAGTAGAACAATGAATAGAACAGGTAGACGGTTGAAATCTTTGTATATGTTGCTTCTATATAGTCTACGAAACCTATATGCAAAGCATCTAAACAGTAACAATCGCCAATTTTTTGATCTTCAAGTTTAAGTGAACAGCGAGCCCCATTGATAATCACGAAATGGAAATTATTTGTAACTTTCTACAAGTAGAACAATGAATAGTACAGGTAGACGGGTGAAATCTTTCTATATATTGCTTCTAAATAGTCTAAGAAACATATATGCAAAGCATCCAAACAGTACAATTCGCCAATTTTTTGTTCTTCAAGTTTAAGTGAACTACGAGCCCCATTGTTAATCCTTTAACGGAAATTAATTGTAACTTTCTACAAGAAGAACAATGATTGGAACACTTAGACGGTTGAAATCTTTGTATATGTTGCTTCTATATAGTCTAAGAAACATATATGCAAAGCATCCAAACAGTACAGTTCGCCAATTTATTGTTCTTCAAGTTTAAGTGAACAACGAGCCCTATTGTTAATCCTTTAAAGGAAATTATGTGTAAATTTCGACAAGTAGAACAATGATTGGAACACGTAGACGGTCGAAATCATTGTATATATTGCTTCCATATAGTCTAAGAAACATGTACGCAAAGCATCCAAACAGTACCATTCGCCAATTTTTTGGTCTTCAAGTTTAAGTGAACAACGAGCCCCATTGATAATCATGAAACAGACATTATTTGTAACTTTCTACAAGTAGATCAATGAATAGAACAGGTAGACGGTTGAAATCTTTGTATATATTGCTTCTATATAATCTAAGAAAAATATATGCAAAGCATCCAAACAGTACCATTCGCCAATTTTTTGTTCTTCAAGTTTAAGTGAACTTCGAGCCCCATTGTTAATCCTTTAAAGGAAATTATTTGTAAATTTCGACAAGTAGAACAATGAATGGAACAGGTAGACGGTTGAAATCATTGTATATATTGCTTCTATATAGTCTAAGAAACATATATGCAAAGCATCCAAACAGTACAATTCGCCAATTTCTTGTTCTTCAAGTTTAAGTAAACTACGAGCCCCATTGTTAATACTTTAACGGAAATTATTTGTAAATTTCGACAAGTAGAACAATGATTGGAACACGTAGACTGTTGAAATCTTTGTATATATTGCTCCCATATAGTCTAAGAAACATGTACGCAAAGCATCCAAACAGTACAATTCGCCAATTTCTTGTTCTTCAAGTTTAAGTAAACTACGATCCCGATTGTTAATCCCTTAACGGAAATTATTTGTAACTTTCGACAAGTAGAACAATGAATGGAACAGGTAGACGGTTGAAATCATTGTATATATTGCTTGTATATAGTCTAAGAAACATATATGCAAATCATCCAAACAGTACTATTCGCCAATTATTTGATCTTCAAGTTTAAGTGAACTACGAGCCCCATTGTTAATACTTTAACGGAAATTATTTGTAAATTTCGACAAGTAGAACAATGAATGGATCATGTAGACAGTTGAAATGATTGTATATATTGCTTCTATGTAGCCTACGAAACATATATGCAAAGCATCCAAACAGTACAATTCGCCAATTTTTTGTTCTTCAAGTTTAAGTGAACTACGAGCCCCATTGTCAATACTTTAACGGAAATTATTTGTAACTTGCGACAAGTAGATCAATGAATGGAACAGGTAGACGGTTGAAATCATTGTATATATTGCTTCTATATAGTCTTAGAAACATATATGCAAAGCATCCAAACAGTACCATTCGCCAATTTTTTGGTCTTCAACTTTAAGTGAAAAATGAGCCCCATTGTTAATCCTTTATCGGAAATTATTTGTAACTTTCTACAAGTAGAACAATGAATAGAACTGGTAGACGGTTGAAAACTTTGTATATATTGCTTCTATATAGTCTAAGAAACATGTACGCAAAGCATCCAAACAGTACCATTCGCCAATTTTTTGTTCCTCAAGTTTAAGTGAACAATGAGCCCCATTGTTAATCCTTTATCGGAAATTATTTGTAACTTTCGACAAGTAGAACAATGAATGGAACAGGTAGAAGGTTGAAATCTTTGTAAATATTGCTTCTATATAGTCTAAGAAACATATATGCAAAGCATCCGAACAGTACAATTCGCCAATTTTTTGTTCTTCAAGTTTAAGTGAACAATGAGCCCCAATGGTTAATCCTTTATCGGAAATTATTTGTAACTTTCGACAAGTAGAACAATGAATGGAACAGGTAGACGGTTGAAATCATTGTATATATTGCTTCTATATAGTCTAAGAAACATATCTGCATATCATCCAAACAGTACAATTCGCCAATTATTTGATCTTCAAGTTTAAGTGAACTACGAGCCCCATTGTTAATACTTTAACGGAAATTATTTGTAACTTGCGACAAGTAGATCAATGAATGGAACAGGTAGACGGTTGAAATCAATGTATATATTGCTTCTATATAGTCTAAGAAATATATATGCAAAGCATCCAAAGAGTACCATTCGCCAATTTTTTGTTCTTCAAGTTTAAGTGAACAACGAGCCCCATCGTTAATCCTTTAAAGGAAATTATTTGTAACTTTCTACAAGTAGAACAATGAATAGAACTGGTAGACGGTTGAAATATTTGTATATATTGCTTCTATATAGTCTAAGAAACATATATGCAAAGCATCCAAACAGTACCATTCGCCAATTTTTTGTTCATCAAGTTTAAGTGAACAACGAGCTCCATTGTTAATCCTTTAAAGGAAATTATTTGTAAATTTCGACAAGTAGAACAATGATTGGAACACGTAGACGGTTGAAATCTTTGTATATATTGCTTCTATATAGTCTAAGAAACATATCTGCATATCATCCAAACAGTACAATTCGCCAATTATTAGATCTTCAAGTTTAAGTGAACTACGAGCCCCATTGTTAATACTTTAACGGAAATTATTTGTAACTTTCGACATGTAGAACAATGAATGGAACAGGTAGACGGTTGAAATCATTATATATGTTGCTTCTATATAGTCTAAGAAACATATATGCATAGCATCCACACAGTACAATTCGCCAATTTATTGTTCTTCAAGTTTAAGTGAACAACGAGCCCCATTGTTAATCCTTTAAAGGAAATTATTTCTAAATTTCGACAAGTAGAACAATGATTGGAACAGGTAGACGGGTGAAATCCTTCTATATATTGCTTCTATATAGTCTAAGAAACATATATGCAAAGCATCCAAACAGTACCATTCGCCAATTTTTTGTTCTTCAAGGTTAAGTGAAAAATGAGCCCCATTGTTAATCCTTTATCGGAAATTATTTGTAACTTTCGACAAGTAGAACAATGAATGGAACAGGTAGACGGCTGAAAACTTTGTATATATTGCTTTTATATAGTCTAAGAAACATGTACGCAAAGCATCCAAACAGTACCATTCGCCAATTTTTTGTTCCTCAAGTTTAAGTGAACAATGAGCCCCATTGTTAATCCTTTATCGGAAATTATTTGTAACTTTCGACAAGTAGAACAATGAATGGAACAGGTAGACGGTTGAAATCTTTGTAAATATTGCTTCTATATAGTCTAAGAAACATATATGCAAAGCATCCAAACAGTACAAGTCGCCAATTTTTTGTTCTTCAAGTTTAAGTGAACAATGAGCCCAAATGGTTAATCCATTATCGGAAATTATTTGTAACTTTCGACAAGTAGAACAATGAATGGAACAGGTAGACGGTTGAAATCATTGTATATATTGCTTCTATATAGTCTAAGAAACATATCTGCATATCATCCAAACAGTACAATTCGCCAATTTTTTGTTCTTCAAGTTTAAGTGAACAACGAGCCCCATCGTTAATCCATTAAAGGAAATTATTTGTAAATTTCGAAAAGTAGAACAATGATTGGAACACGTAGACGGTTGAAATCATTGTATATATTGCTTCAATATAGTCTAAGAAACATATATGCAAAGCATCCAAACAGTACCAGTCGCCAATTTTTTGTCCTTCAAGTTTACGTGAACAACGAGGCCCATTGATAATCATGAAACGGAAATTATTTGTAACTTTCGACAAGATGAACAATGAATGGAACAGGTAGACTGTTGAAATCATTGTATATATTGCTTCTATATAGTCTAAGAAACATATATGCAGAGCATCCAGACAGTACCATTCGCCAATTTTTTGTTCTTCAAGTTTAAGTGAACAACGAGCCCCATTGTTAATCCTTTAAAGGAAATTATTTGTAATTTTCGAAAAGTAGAACAATGAATGGAACAGGTAGACTGTTGAAAACATTGTATATATTGCTTCTATATAGTCTAAGAAACATATATGCAGAGCATCCAGACAGTACCATTCGCCAATTTCTTGTTCTTCAAGTTTAAGTGAACAATGAGCCCCAATGGTTAATCCGTTATCGGAAATTATTTGTAACTTTCGACAAGTAGAACAATGAATGGAACAGGTAGACGGTTGAAATCAATGTATATATTGCTTCTATATAGTCTAAGAAACATATATGCAAAGCATCCAAACAGTACCATTCATCAATTTTTTGTTCTTCAAGTTTAAGTGAACAACGAGCCCCATTGTTAATCCTTTATCGGAAATTATTTGTAATTTTCGACAAGTAGAACAATGAATGGAACAGGTAGACGGTTGAAATCTTTGTATATATTGCTTCTATATAATCTAAGAAACATATATGCAAAGCATCCAAACCGTACCATTCGCCAATTTTTTGTTCTTCAAGTTTAAGTGAACAACGAGCCCCATTGATAATCATGAAACGGAAATTATTTGTAACTTTCTACAAGTAGAACAATGAATAGAACAGGTAGACGGTTGAAATCTTTGTATATGTTGCTTCTATATAGTCTACGAAACCTATATGCAAAGCATCTAAACAGTAACAATCGCCAATTTTTTGATCTTCAAGTTTAAGTGAACAGCGAGCCCCATTGATAATCACGAAATGGAAATTATTTGTAACTTTCTACAAGTAGAACAATGAATAGTACAGGTAGACGGGTGAAATCTTTCTATATATTGCTTCTAAATAGTCTAAGAAACATATATGCAAAGCATCCAAACAGTACAATTCGCCAATTTTTTGTTCTTCAAGTTTAAGTGAACTACGAGCCCCATTGTTAATCCTTTAACGGAAATTAATTGTAACTTTCTACAAGAAGAACAATGATTGGAACACTTAGACGGTTGAAATCTTTGTATATGTTGCTTCTATATAGTCTAAGAAACATATATGCAAAGCATCCAAACAGTACAGTTCGCCAATTTATTGTTCTTCAAGTTTAAGTGAACAACGAGCCCTATTGTTAATCCTTTAAAGGAAATTATGTGTAAATTTCGACAAGTAGAACAATGATTGGAACACGTAGACGGTCGAAATCATTGTATATATTGCTTCCATATAGTCTAAGAAACATGTACGCAAAGCATCCAAACAGTACCATTCGCCAATTTTTTGGTCTTCAAGTTTAAGTGAACAACGAGCCCCATTGATAATCATGAAACAGACATTATTTGTAACTTTCTACAAGTAGATCAATGAATAGAACAGGTAGACGGTTGAAATCTTTGTATATATTGCTTCTATATAATCTAAGAAAAATATATGCAAAGCATCCAAACAGTACCATTCGCCAATTTTTTGTTCTTCAAGTTTAAGTGAACTTCGAGCCCCATTGTTAATCCTTTAAAGGAAATTATTTGTAAATTTCGACAAGTAGAACAATGAATGGAACAGGTAGACGGTTGAAATCATTGTATATATTGCTTCTATATAGTCTAAGAAACATATATGCAAAGCATCCAAACAGTACAATTCGCCAATTTCTTGTTCTTCAAGTTTAAGTAAACTACGAGCCCCATTGTTAATACTTTAACGGAAATTATTTGTAAATTTCGACAAGTAGAACAATGATTGGAACACGTAGACTGTTGAAATCTTTGTATATATTGCTCCCATATAGTCTAAGAAACATGTACGCAAAGCATCCAAACAGTACAATTCGCCAATTTCTTGTTCTTCAAGTTTAAGTAAACTACGATCCCGATTGTTAATCCCTTAACGGAAATTATTTGTAACTTTCGACAAGTAGAACAATGAATGGAACAGGTAGACGGTTGAAATCATTGTATATATTGCTTGTATATAGTCTAAGAAACATATATGCAAATCATCCAAACAGTACTATTCGCCAATTATTTGATCTTCAAGTTTAAGTGAACTACGAGCCCCATTGTTAATACTTTAACGGAAATTATTTGTAAATTTCGACAAGTAGAACAATGAATGGATCATGTAGACAGTTGAAATGATTGTATATATTGCTTCTATGTAGCCTACGAAACATATATGCAAAGCATCCAAACAGTACAATTCGCCAATTTTTTGTTCTTCAAGTTTAAGTGAACTACGAGCCCCATTGTCAATACTTTAACGGAAATTATTTGTAACTTGCGACAAGTAGATCAATGAATGGAACAGGTAGACGGTTGAAATCATTGTATATATTGCTTCTATATAGTCTTAGAAACATATATGCAAAGCATCCAAACAGTACCATTCGCCAATTTTTTGGTCTTCAACTTTAAGTGAAAAATGAGCCCCATTGTTAATCCTTTATCGGAAATTATTTGTAACTTTCTACAAGTAGAACAATGAATAGAACTGGTAGACGGTTGAAAACTTTGTATATATTGCTTCTATATAGTCTAAGAAACATGTACGCAAAGCATCCAAACAGTACCATTCGCCAATTTTTTGTTCCTCAAGTTTAAGTGAACAATGAGCCCCATTGTTAATCCTTTATCGGAAATTATTTGTAACTTTCGACAAGTAGAACAATGAATGGAACAGGTAGAAGGTTGAAATCTTTGTAAATATTGCTTCTATATAGTCTAAGAAACATATATGCAAAGCATCCGAACAGTACAATTCGCCAATTTTTTGTTCTTCAAGTTTAAGTGAACAATGAGCCCCAATGGTTAATCCTTTATCGGAAATTATTTGTAACTTTCGACAAGTAGAACAATGAATGGAACAGGTAGACGGTTGAAATCATTGTATATATTGCTTCTATATAGTCTAAGAAACATATCTGCATATCATCCAAACAGTACAATTCGCCAATTATTTGATCTTCAAGTTTAAGTGAACTACGAGCCCCATTGTTAATACTTTAACGGAAATTATTTGTAACTTGCGACAAGTAGATCAATGAATGGAACAGGTAGACGGTTGAAATCAATGTATATATTGCTTCTATATAGTCTAACAAATATATATGCAAAGCATCCAAAGAGTACCATTCGCCAATTTTTTGTTCTTCAAGTTTAAGTGAACAACGAGCCCCATCGTTAATCCTTTAAAGGAAATTATTTGTAACTTTCTACAAGTAGAACAATGAATAGAACTGGTAGACGGTTGAAATATTTGTATATATTGCTTCTATATAGTCTAAGAAACATATATGCAAAGCATCCAAACAGTACCATTCGCCAATTTTTTGTTCATCAAGTTTAAGTGAACAACGAGCTCCATTGTTAATCCTTTAAAGGAAATTATTTGTAAATTTCGACAAGTAGAACAATGATTGGAACACGTAGACGGTTGAAATCTTTGTATATATTGCTTCTATATAGTCTAAGAAACATATCTGCATATCATCCAAACAGTACAATTCGCCAATTATTAGATCTTCAAGTTTAAGTGAACTACGAGCCCCATTGTTAATACTTTAACGGAAATTATTTGTAACTTGCGACAAGTAGAACAATGAATGGAACAGGTAGACGGTTGAAATCAATGTATATATTGCTTCTATATAGTCTAAGAAATATATATGCAAAGCATCCAAAGAGTACCATTCGCCAATTTTTTGTTCTTCAAGTTTAAGTGAACAACGAGCCCCATTGATAATCATGAAACGGAAATTATTTGTAACTTTCGACATGTAGAACAATGAATGGAACAGGTAGACGGTTGAAATCATTATATATATTGCTTCTATATAGTCTAAGAAACATATATGCATAGCATCCACACAGTACAATTCGCCAATTTATTGTTCTTCAAGTTTAAGTGAACAACGAGCCCCATTGTTAATCCTTTAAAGGAAATTATTTCTAAATTTCGACAAGTAGAACAATGATTGGAACAGGTAGACGGGTGAAATCCTTCTATATATTGCTTCTATATAGTCTAAGAAACATATATGCAAAGCATCCAAACAGTACCATTCGCCAATTTTTTGTTCTTCAAGGTTAAGTGAAAAATGAGCCCCATTGTTAATCCTTTATCGGAAATTATTTGTAACTTTCGACAAGTAGAACAATGAATGGAACAGGTAGACGGCTGAAAACTTTGTATATATTGCTTTTATATAGTCTAAGAAACATGTACGCAAAGCATCCAAACAGTACCATTCGCCAATTTTTTGTTCCTCAAGTTTAAGTGAACAATGAGCCCCATTGTTAATCCTTTATCGGAAATTATTTGTAACTTTCGACAAGTAGAACAATGAATGGAACAGGTAGACGGTTGAAATCTTTGTAAATATTGCTTCTATATAGTCTAAGAAACATATATGCAAAGCATCCAAACAGTACAAGTCGCCAATTTTTTGTTCTTCAAGTTTAAGTGAACAATGAGCCCAAATGGTTAATCCATTATCGGAAATTATTTGTAACTTTCGACAAGTAGAACAATGAATGGAACAGGTAGACGGTTGAAATCATTGTATATATTGCTTCTATATAGTCTAAGAAACATATCTGCATATCATCCAAACAGTACAATTCGCCAATTTTTTGTTCTTCAAGTTTAAGTGAACAACGAGCCCCATCGTTAATCCATTAAAGGAAATTATTTGTAAATTTCGAAAAGTAGAACAATGATTGGAACACGTAGACGGTTGAAATCATTGTATATATTGCTTCAATATAGTCTAAGAAACATATATGCAAAGCATCCAAACAGTACCAGTCGCCAATTTTTTGTCCTTCAAGTTTACGTGAACAACGAGGCCCATTGATAATCATGAAACGGAAATTATTTGTAACTTTCGACAAGATGAACAATGAATGGAACAGGTAGACTGTTGAAATCATTGTATATATTGCTTCTATATAGTCTAAGAAACATATATGCAGAGCATCCAGACAGTACCATTCGCCAATTTTTTGTTCTTCAAGTTTAAGTGAACAACGAGCCCCATTGTTAATCCTTTAAAGGAAATTATTTGTAATTTTCGAAAAGTAGAACAATGAATGGAACAGGTAGACTGTTGAAAACATTGTATATATTGCTTCTATATAGTCTAAGAAACATATATGCAGAGCATCCAGACAGTACCATTCGCCAATTTCTTGTTCTTCAAGTTTAAGTGAACAATGAGCCCCAATGGTTAATCCGTTATCGGAAATTATTTGTAACTTTCGACAAGTAGAACAATGAATGGAACAGGTAGACGGTTGAAATCTTTGTATATATTGCTTCTATATAGTCTAAGAAACATGTATGCAAAGCATCCAAACAGTACAATTCGCCAATTTTTTGTTCTTCAAGTTTAAGTGAACAATGAGCCCCAATGGGTAATCCTTTATCGGTAATTATTTGTAACTTTCGACAAGTAGAACAATGAATGGAACAGGTAGACGGATGAAATCCTTGTATATATTGCTTCCATATAGTCTAAGAAACATGTACGCAAAGCATCCAAACAGTACCATTCGCCAATTTTTTGTCCTTCAAGTTTAAGTGAACAATGAGCCCCATTGTTAATCCTTTATCGGAAATTATTTCTAACTTTCGACAAGTAGAACAATGAATCGAACAGGTAGACGGTTGAAATCTTTGTATATATTGCTTCTATATAGTATAAGAAACATATATGCAAATCATCCAAACAGTACAATTCGCCAATTATTTGATCTTCAAGTTTAAGTGAACTACGAGCCCCATTGTTAATACTTTAACGGAAATTATTTGTAACTTGCGACAAGTAGAACAATGAATGGAACAGGTAGTCGGTTGAAATCAATGTATATGTTGCTTCTATATAGTCTAAGAAACATATATGCAAAGCATCCAAACAGTACCATTCATCAATTTTTTGTTCTTCAAGTTTAAGTGAACAACGAGCCCCATTGTTAATCCTTTATCGGAAATTATTTGTAATTTTCGACAAGTAGAACAATGAATGGAACAGGTAGACGGTTGAAATCTTTGTATATATTGCTTCTATATAATCTAAGAAACATATATGCAAAGCATCCAAACCGTACCATTCGCCAATTTTTTGTTCTTCAAGTTTAAGTGAACAACGAGCCCCATTGATAATCATGAAACGGAAATTATTTGTAACTTTCTACAAGTAGAACAATGAATAGAACAGGTAGACGGTTGAAATCTTTGTATATGTTGCTTCTATATAGTCTACGAAACCTATATGCAAAGCATCCAAACAGTACAATTCGCCAATTTTTTGTTCTTCAAGTTTAAGTGAACAATGAGCCCCATTGTTAATCCTTTAAAGGAAATTATTTCTAACTTTCGACAAGTAGAACAATGAATGGAACAGGTAGACTGTTGAAATCATTGTATATATTGCGTCTATATAGTCTAAGAAACATATATGCAAAGCATCCAAACAGTACAATTCGCCAATTTTTTGGTCTTCAAGTTTAAGTGAACAATGAGCCCCATTGTTAATCCTTTAAAGGAAATTATTTGTAACTTTCGACAAGTAGAACAATGAGAGGAACAGGTAGACGGTTGAAATCTTTGTATATATTGCTTCTATATAGTCTAGGAAACATGTATGCAAAGCATCCAAACAGTACAATTCGCCAATTTTTTGTTCTTCAAGTTTAAGTGAACAATGAGCCCCAATGGGTAATCCTTTATCGGTAATTATTTGTAACTTTCGACAAGTAGAACAATGAATGGAACAGGTAGACGGATGAAATCCTTGTATATATTGCTTCCATATAGTCTAAGAAACATGTACGCAAAGCATCCAAACAGTACCATTCGCCAATTTTTTGTTCTTCAAGTTTAAGTGAACAATGAGCCCCATTGTTAATCCTTTATCGGAAATTATTTCTAACTTTCGACAAGTAGAACAATGAATCGAACAGGTAGACGGTTGAAGTCTTTGTATATATTGCTTCTATATAGTCTAAAACACATATATGCAAAGCATCCAAACAGTACAATTCGCCAATTTTTTGTTCTTCAAGTTTAAGTGAACAATGAGCCCCAATGGTTAATCCTTTATCGGTAATTATTTGTAACTTTCGACAAGTAGAACAATGAATGGAACAGGTAGACGGTTGAAATCCTTGTATATATTGCGTCTATATAGTCTAAGAAACATATATGCAAAGCATCCAAACAGTACAATTCGCCAATTTTTTGTTCTTCAAGTTTAAGTGAACAATGAGCCCCATTGTTAATCCTTTATCGGAAATTATTTCTAACTTTCGACAAGTAGAACAATGAATCGAACAGGTAGACGGTTGAAGTCTTTGTATATATTGCTTCTATATAGTCTAAGAAACATATATGCAGAGCATCCAGACAGTACCATTCGCCAATTTTTTGTTCTTCAAGTTTAAGTGAACTACGAGCCCCATTGTCAATACTTTAACGGAAATTATTTGTAACTTGCGACAAGTAGATCAATGAATGGAACAGGTAGACGGTTGAAATCAATGTATATATTGCTTCTATATAGTCTAAGAAATATATATGCAAAGCATCCAAACAGTACCATTCGCCAATTTTTTGTTCTTCAAGGTTAAGTGAAAAATGAGCCCCATTGTTAATCCTTTATCGGAAATTATTTGTAACTTTCGACAAGTAGAACAATGAATGGAACAGGTAGACGGCTGAAAACTTTGTATATATTGCTTTTATATAGTCTAAGAAACATGTACGCAAAGCATCCAAACAGTACCATTCGCCAATTTTTTGTTCCTCAAGTTTAAGTGAACAATGAGCCCCATTGTTAATCCTTTATCGGAAATTATTTGTAACTTTCGACAAGTAGAACAATGAATGGAACAGGTAGACGGTTGAAATCTTTGTAAATATTGCTTCTATATAGTCTAAGAAACATATATGCAAAGCATCCAAACAGTACAAGTCGCCAATTTTTTGTTCTTCAAGTTTAAGTGAACAATGAGCCCAAATGGTTAATCCATTATCGGAAATTATTTGTAACTTTCGACAAGTAGAACAATGAATGGAACAGGTAGACGGTTGAAATCATTGTATATATTGCTTCTATATAGTCTAAGAAACATATCTGCATATCATCCAAACAGTACAATTCGCCAATTTTTTGTTCTTCAAGTTTAAGTGAACAACGAGCCCCATCGTTAATCCATTAAAGGAAATTATTTGTAAATTTCGAAAAGTAGAACAATGATTGGAACACGTAGACGGTTGAAATCATTGTATATATTGCTTCAATATAGTCTAAGAAACATATATGCAAAGCATCCAAACAGTACCAGTCGCCAATTTTTTGTCCTTCAAGTTTACGTGAACAACGAGGCCCATTGATAATCATGAAACGGAAATTATTTGTAACTTTCGACAAGATGAACAATGAATGGAACAGGTAGACTGTTGAAATCATTGTATATATTGCTTCTATATAGTCTAAGAAACATATATGCAGAGCATCCAGACAGTACCATTCGCCAATTTTTTGTTCTTCAAGTTTAAGTGAACAACGAGCCCCATTGTTAATCCTTTAAAGGAAATTATTTGTAATTTTCGAAAAGTAGAACAATGAATGGAACAGGTAGACTGTTGAAAACATTGTATATATTGCTTCTATATAGTCTAAGAAACATATATGCAGAGCATCCAGACAGTACCATTCGCCAATTTCTTGTTCTTCAAGTATAAGTGAACAATGAGCCCCAATGGTTAATCCGTTATCGGAAATTATTTGTAACTTTCGACAAGTAGAACAATGAATGGAACAGGTAGACGGTTGAAATCAATGTATATATTGCTTCTATATAGTCTAAGAAACATATATGCAAAGCATCCAAACAGTACCATTCATCAATTTTTTGTTCTTCAAGTTTAAGTGAACAACGAGCCCCATTGTTAATCCTTTATCGGAAATTATTTGTAATTTTCGACAAGTAGAACAATGAATGGAACAGGTAGACGGTTGAAATCTTTGTATATATTGCTTCTATATAATCTAAGAAACATATATGCAAAGCATCCAAACCGTACCATTCGCCAATTTTTTGTCCTTCAAGTTTAAGTGAACAACGAGCCCCATTGATAATCATGAAACGGAAATTATTTGTAACTTTCTACAAGTAGAACAATGAATAGAACAGGTAGACGGTTGAAATCTTTGTATATGTTGCTTCTATATAGTCTACGAAACCTATATGCAAAGCATCTAAACAGTAACAATCGCCAATTTTTTGATCTTCAAGTTTAAGTGAACAGCGAGCCCCATTGATAATCACGAAATGGAAATTATTTGTAACTTTCTACAAGTAGAACAATGAATAGTACAGGTAGACGGGTGAAATCTTTCTATATATTGCTTCTAAATAGTCTAAGAAACATATATGCAAAGCATCCAAACAGTACAATTCGCCAATTTTTTGTTCTTCAAGTTTAAGTGAACTACGAGCCCCATTGTTAATCCTTTAACGGAAATTAATTGTAACTTTCTACAAGAAGAACAATGATTGGAACACTTAGACGGTTGAAATCTTTGTATATGTTGCTTCTATATAGTCTAAGAAACATATATGCAAAGCATCCAAACAGTACAGTTCGCCAATTTATTGTTCTTCAAGTTTAAGTGAACAACGAGCCCTATTGTTAATCCTTTAAAGGAAATTATGTGTAAATTTCGACAAGTAGAACAATGATTGGAACACGTAGACTGTTGAAATCTTTGTATATATTGCTCCCATATAGTCTAAGAAACATGTACGCAAAGCATCCAAACAGTACAATTCGCCAATTTCTTGTTCTTCAAGTTTAAGTAAACTACGATCCCGATTGTTAATCCCTTAACGGAAATTATTTGTAACTTTCGACAAGTAGAACAATGAATGGAACAGGTAGACGGTTGAAATCATTGTATATATTGCTTGTATATAGTCTAAGAAACATATATGCAAATCATCCAAACAGTACTATTCGCCAATTATTTGATCTTCAAGTTTAAGTGAACTACGAGCCCCATTGTTAATACTTTAACGGAAATTATTTGTAAATTTCGACAAGTAGAACAATGAATGGATCATGTAGACAGTTGAAATGATTGTATATATTGCTTCTATGTAGCCTACGAAACATATATGCAAAGCATCCAAACAGTACAATTCGCCAATTTTTTGTTCTTCAAGTTTAAGTGAACTACGAGCCCCATTGTCAATACTTTAACGGAAATTATTTGTAACTTGCGACAAGTAGATCAATGAATGGAACAGGTAGACGGTTGAAATCATTGTATATATTGCTTCTATATAGTCTTAGAAACATATATGCAAAGCATCCAAACAGTACCATTCGCCAATTTTTTGGTCTTCAACTTTAAGTGAAAAATGAGCCCCATTGTTAATCCTTTATCGGAAATTATTTGTAACTTTCTACAAGTAGAACAATGAATAGAACTGGTAGACGGTTGAAAACTTTGTATATATTGCTTCTATATAGTCTAAGAAACATGTACGCAAAGCATCCAAACAGTACCATTCGCCAATTTTTTGTTCCTCAAGTTTAAGTGAACAATGAGCCCCATTGTTAATCCTTTATCGGAAATTATTTGTAACTTTCGACAAGTAGAACAATGAATGGAACAGGTAGAAGGTTGAAATCTTTGTAAATATTGCTTCTATATAGTCTAAGAAACATATATGCAAAGCATCCGAACAGTACAATTCGCCAATTTTTTGTTCTTCAAGTTTAAGTGAACAATGAGCCCCAATGGTTAATCCTTTATCGGAAATTATTTGTAACTTTCGACAAGTAGAACAATGAATGGAACAGGTAGACGGTTGAAATCATTGTATATATTGCTTCTATATAGTCTAAGAAACATATCTGCATATCATCCAAACAGTACAATTCGCCAATTATTTGATCTTCAAGTTTAAGTGAACTACGAGCCCCATTGTTAATACTTTAACGGAAATTATTTGTAACTTGCGACAAGTAGATCAATGAATGGAACAGGTAGACGGTTGAAATCAATGTATATATTGCTTCTATATAGTCTAAGAAATATATATGCAAAGCATCCAAAGAGTACCATTCGCCAATTTTTTGTTCTTCAAGTTTAAGTGAACAACGAGCCCCATCGTTAATCCTTTAAAGGAAATTATTTGTAACTTTCTACAAGTAGAACAATGAATAGAACTGGTAGACGGTTGAAATATTTGTATATATTGCTTCTATATAGTCTAAGAAACATATATGCAAAGCATCCAAACAGTACCATTCGCCAATTTTTTGTTCATCAAGTTTAAGTGAACAACGAGCTCCATTGTTAATCCTTTAAAGGAAATTATTTGTAAATTTCGACAAGTAGAACAATGATTGGAACACGTAGACGGTTGAAATCTTTGTATATATTGCTTCTATATAGTCTAAGAAACATATCTGCATATCATCCAAACAGTACAATTCGCCAATTATTAGATCTTCAAGTTTAAGTGAACTACGAGCCCCATTGTTAATACTTTAACGGAAATTATTTGTAACTTGCGACAAGTAGAACAATGAATGGAACAGGTAGACGGTTGAAATCAATGTATATATTGCTTCTATATAGTCTAAGAAATATATATGCAAAGCATCCAAAGAGTACCATTCGCCAATTTTTTGTTCTTCAAGTTTAAGTGAACAACGAGCCCCATTGATAATCATGAAACGGAAATTATTTGTAACTTTCGACATGTAGAACAATGAATGGAACAGGTAGACGGTTGAAATCATTATATATATTGCTTCTATATAGTCTAAGAAACATATATGCATAGCATCCACACAGTACAATTCGCCAATTTATTGTTCTTCAAGTTTAAGTGAACAACGAGCCCCATTGTTAATCCTTTAAAGGAAATTATTTCTAAATTTCGACAAGTAGAACAATGATTGGAACAGGTAGACGGGTGAAATCCTTCTATATATTGCTTCTATATAGTCTAAGAAACATATATGCAAAGCATCCAAACAGTACCATTCGCCAATTTTTTGTTCTTCAAGGTTAAGTGAAAAATGAGCCCCATTGTTAATCCTTTATCGGAAATTATTTGTAACTTTCGACAAGTAGAACAATGAATGGAACAGGTAGACGGCTGAAAACTTTGTATATATTGCTTTTATATAGTCTAAGAAACATGTACGCAAAGCATCCAAACAGTACCATTCGCCAATTTTTTGTTCCTCAAGTTTAAGTGAACAATGAGCCCCATTGTTAATCCTTTATCGGAAATTATTTGTAACTTTCGACAAGTAGAACAATGAATGGAACAGGTAGACGGTTGAAATCTTTGTAAATATTGCTTCTATATAGTCTAAGAAACATATATGCAAAGCATCCAAACAGTACAAGTCGCCAATTTTTTGTTCTTCAAGTTTAAGTGAACAATGAGCCCAAATGGTTAATCCATTATCGGAAATTATTTGTAACTTTCGACAAGTAGAACAATGAATGGAACAGGTAGACGGTTGAAATCATTGTATATATTGCTTCTATATAGTCTAAGAAACATATCTGCATATCATCCAAACAGTACAATTCGCCAATTTTTTGTTCTTCAAGTTTAAGTGAACAACGAGCCCCATCGTTAATCCATTAAAGGAAATTATTTGTAAATTTCGAAAAGTAGAACAATGATTGGAACACGTAGACGGTTGAAATCATTGTATATATTGCTTCAATATAGTCTAAGAAACATATATGCAAAGCATCCAAACAGTACCAGTCGCCAATTTTTTGTCCTTCAAGTTTACGTGAACAACGAGGCCCATTGATAATCATGAAACGGAAATTATTTGTAACTTTCGACAAGATGAACAATGAATGGAACAGGTAGACTGTTGAAATCATTGTATATATTGCTTCTATATAGTCTAAGAAACATATATGCAGAGCATCCAGACAGTACCATTCGCCAATTTTTTGTTCTTCAAGTTTAAGTGAACAACGAGCCCCATTGTTAATCCTTTAAAGGAAATTATTTGTAATTTTCGAAAAGTAGAACAATGAATGGAACAGGTAGACTGTTGAAAACATTGTATATATTGCTTCTATATAGTCTAAGAAACATATATGCAGAGCATCCAGACAGTACCATTCGCCAATTTCTTGTTCTTCAAGTTTAAGTGAACAATGAGCCCCAATGGTTAATCCGTTATCGGAAATTATTTGTAACTTTCGACAAGTAGAACAATGAATGGAACAGGTAGACGGTTGAAATCTTTGTATATATTGCTTCTATATAGTCTAAGAAACATGTATGCAAAGCATCCAAACAGTACAATTCGCCAATTTTTTGTTCTTCAAGTTTAAGTGAACAATGAGCCCCAATGGGTAATCCTTTATCGGTAATTATTTGTAACTTTCGACAAGTAGAACAATGAATGGAACAGGTAGACGGATGAAATCCTTGTATATATTGCTTCCATATAGTCTAAGAAACATGTACGCAAAGCATCCAAACAGTACCATTCGCCAATTTTTTGTCCTTCAAGTTTAAGTGAACAATGAGCCCAATTGTTAATCCTTTATCGGAAATTATTTCTAACTTTCGACAAGTAGAACAATGAATCGAACAGGTAGACGGTTGAAATCTTTGTATATATTGCTTCT
Source organism: Cerceris ruficornis (assembly GCA_963989415.1). Lineage (NCBI taxonomy): Eukaryota > Metazoa > Arthropoda > Insecta > Hymenoptera > Crabronidae > Cerceris > Cerceris ruficornis. The sequence continues at coordinate 54,474 of CAXDIW010000101.1, forward strand.
ATATAGTATAAGAAACATATATGCAAATCATCCAAACAGTACAATTCGCCAATTATTTGATCTTCAAGTTTAAGTGAACTACGAGCCCCATTGTTAATACTTTAACGGAAATTATTTGTAACTTGCGACAAGTAGAACAATGAATGGAACAGGTAGTCGGTTGAAATCAATGTATATGTTGCTTCTATATAGTCTAAGAAACATATATGCAAAGCATCCAAACAGTACCATTCATCAATTTTTTGTTCTTCAAGTTTAAGTGAACAACGAGCCCCATTGTTAATCCTTTATCGGAAATTATTTGTAATTTTCGACAAGTAGAACAATGAATGGAACAGGTAGACGGTTGAAATCTTTGTATATATTGCTTCTATATAATCTAAGAAACATATATGCAAAGCATCCAAACCGTACCATTCGCCAATTTTTTGTTCTTCAAGTTTAAGTGAACAACGAGCCCCATTGATAATCATGAAACGGAAATTATTTGTAACTTTCTACAAGTAGAACAATGAATAGAACAGGTAGACGGTTGAAATCTTTGTATATGTTGCTTCTATATAGTCTACGAAACCTATATGCAAAGCATCCAAACAGTACAATTCGCCAATTTTTTGTTCTTCAAGTTTAAGTGAACAATGAGCCCCATTGTTAATCCTTTAAAGGAAATTATTTCTAACTTTCGACAAGTAGAACAATGAATGGAACAGGTAGACTGTTGAAATCATTGTATATATTGCGTCTATATAGTCTAAGAAACATATATGCAAAGCATCCAAACAGTACAATTCGCCAATTTTTTGGTCTTCAAGTTTAAGTGAACAATGAGCCCCATTGTTAATCCTTTAAAGGAAATTATTTGTAACTTTCGACAAGTAGAACAATGAGAGGAACAGGTAGACGGTTGAAATCTTTGTATATATTGCTTCTATATAGTCTAGGAAACATGTATGCAAAGCATCCAAACAGTACAGTTCGCCAATTTTTTGTTCTTCAAGTTTAAGTGAACAATGAGCCCCAATGGGTAATCCTTTATCGGTAATTATTTGTAACTTTCGACAAGTAGAACAATGAATGGAACAGGTAGACGGATGAAATCCTTGTATATATTGCTTCCATATAGTCTAAGAAACATGTACGCAAAGCATCCAAACAGTACCATTCGCCAATTTTTTGTTCTTCAAGTTTAAGTGAACAATGAGCCCCATTGTTAATCCTTTATCGGAAATTATTTCTAACTTTCGACAAGTAGAACAATGAATCGAACAGGTAGACGGTTGAAGTCTTTGTATATATTGCTTCTATATAGTCTAAAACACATATATGCAAAGCATCCAAACAGTACAATTCGCCAATTTTTTGTTCTTCAAGTTTAAGTGAACAATGAGCCCCAATGGTTAATCCTTTATCGGTAATTATTTGTAACTTTCGACAAGTAGAACAATGAATGGAACAGGTAGACGGTTGAAATCCTTGTATATATTGCGTCTATATAGTCTAAGAAACATATATGCAAAGCATCCAAACAGTACAATTCGCCAATTTTTTGTTCTTCAAGTTTTAGTAAACTACGATCCCCATTGTTAATCCCTTATCGGAAATTATTTGTAACTTTCGACAAGTAGAACAATGAATGGAACTGGTAGACGGTTGAAATCTTTTTATATATTGCTTCTATATAGTCTAAGAAACATATATGCAAAGCATCCAAACAGTACCAGTCGCCAATTTTTTGTCCTTCAAGTTTAAGTGAACAACGAGGATCATTGATAATCATGAAACGGAAATTATTTGTAACTTTCGACAAGATGAACAATGAATAGAACAGGTAGACGGTTGAAATCTTTGTATATGTTGCTTCTATATAGTCTAAGAAACCTATATGCGAAGCATCTAAACAGTAACATTCGCCAATTTTTTGATCTTCAAGGTTAAGTAAACTACGATCCCCATTGTTAATCCCTTAACGAAAATTATTTGTAACTTTCGACAAGTAGAACAATGAATGGAACAGGTAGACGGTTGAAATCATTGTATATATTGCTTCTATATAGTCTAAGAAACATATATGCAAAGCATCCAAACAGTACCAGTCGCCAATTTTTTGTCCTTCAAGTTTACGTGAACAACGAGGCCCATTGATAATCATGAAACGGAAATTATTTGTAACTTTCGACAAGATGAACAATGAATGGAACAGGTAGACTGTTGAAATCATTGTATATATTGCTTCTATATAGTCTAAGAAACATATATGCAGAGCATCCAGACAGTACCATTCGCCAATTTTTTGTTCTTCAAGTTTAAGTGAACTACGAGCCCCATTGTCAATACTTTAACGGAAATTATTTGTAACTTGCGACAAGTAGATCAATGAATGGAACAGGTAGACGGTTGAAATCAATGTATATATTGCTTCTATATAGTCTAAGAAATATATATGCAAAGCATCCAAACAGTACCATTCGCCAATTTTTTGTTCTTCAAGGTTAAGTGAAAAATGAGCCCCATTGTTAATCCTTTATCGGAAATTATTTGTAACTTTCGACAAGTAGAACAATGAATGGAACAGGTAGACGGCTGAAAACTTTGTATATATTGCTTTTATATAGTCTAAGAAACATGTACGCAAAGCATCCAAACAGTACCATTCGCCAATTTTTTGTTCCTCAAGTTTAAGTGAACAATGAGCCCCATTGTTAATCCTTTATCGGAAATTATTTGTAACTTTCGACAAGTAGAACAATGAATGGAACAGGTAGACGGTTGAAATCTTTGTAAATATTGCTTCTATATAGTCTAAGAAACATATATGCAAAGCATCCAAACAGTACAAGTCGCCAATTTTTTGTTCTTCAAGTTTAAGTGAACAATGAGCCCAAATGGTTAATCCATTATCGGAAATTATTTGTAACTTTCGACAAGTAGAACAATGAATGGAACAGGTAGACGGTTGAAATCATTGTATATATTGCTTCTATATAGTCTAAGAAACATATCTGCATATCATCCAAACAGTACAATTCGCCAATTTTTTGTTCTTCAAGTTTAAGTGAACAACGAGCCCCATCGTTAATCCATTAAAGGAAATTATTTGTAAATTTCGAAAAGTAGAACAATGATTGGAACACGTAGACGGTTGAAATCATTGTATATATTGCTTCAATATAGTCTAAGAAACATATATGCAAAGCATCCAAACAGTACCAGTCGCCAATTTTTTGTCCTTCAAGTTTACGTGAACAACGAGGCCCATTGATAATCATGAAACGGAAATTATTTGTAACTTTCGACAAGATGAACAATGAATGGAACAGGTAGACTGTTGAAATCATTGTATATATTGCTTCTATATAGTCTAAGAAACATATATGCAGAGCATCCAGACAGTACCATTCGCCAATTTTTTGTTCTTCAAGTTTAAGTGAACAACGAGCCCCATTGTTAATCCTTTAAAGGAAATTATTTGTAATTTTCGAAAAGTAGAACAATGAATGGAACAGGTAGACTGTTGAAAACATTGTATATATTGCTTCTATATAGTCTAAGAAACATATATGCAGAGCATCCAGACAGTACCATTCGCCAATTTCCTGTTCTTCAAGTTTAAGTGAACAATGAGCCCCAATGGTTAATCCGTTATCGGAAATTATTTGTAACTTTCGACAAGTAGAACAATGAATGGAACAGGTAGACGGTTGAAATCAATGTATATATTGCTTCTATATAGTCTAAGAAACATATATGCAAAGCATCCAAACAGTACCATTCATCAATTTTTTGTTCTTCAAGTTTAAGTGAACAACGAGCCCCATTGTTAATCCTTTATCGGAAATTATTTGTAATTTTCGACAAGTAGAACAATGAATGGAACAGGTAGACGGTTGAAATCTTTGTATATATTGCTTCTATATAATCTAAGAAACATATATGCAAAGCATCCAAACCGTACCATTCGCCAATTTTTTGTTCTTCAAGTTTAAGTGAACAACGAGCCCCATTGATAATCATGAAACGGAAATTATTTGTAACTTTCTACAAGTAGAACAATGAATAGAACAGGTAGACGGTTGAAATCTTTGTATATGTTGCTTCTATATAGTCTACGAAACCTATATGCAAAGCATCTAAACAGTAACAATCGCCAATTTTTTGATCTTCAAGTTTAAGTGAACAGCGAGCCCCATTGATAATCACGAAATGGAAATTATTTGTAACTTTCTACAAGTAGAACAATGAATAGTACAGGTAGACGGGTGAAATCTTTCTATATATTGCTTCTAAATAGTCTAAGAAACATATATGCAAAGCATCCAAACAGTACAATTCGCCAATTTTTTGTTCTTCAAGTTTAAGTGAACTACGAGCCCCATTGTTAATCCTTTAACGGAAATTAATTGTAACTTTCTACAAGAAGAACAATGATTGGAACACTTAGACGGTTGAAATCTTTGTATATGTTGCTTCTATATAGTCTAAGAAACATATATGCAAAGCATCCAAACAGTACAGTTCGCCAATTTATTGTTCTTCAACTTTAAGTGAACAACGAGCCCTATTGTTAATCCTTTAAAGGAAATTATGTGTAAATTTCGACAAGTAGAACAATGATTGGAACACGTAGACGGTCGAAATCATTGTATATATTGCTTCCATATAGTCTAAGAAACATGTACGCAAAGCATCCAAACAGTACCATTCGCCAATTTTTTGGTCTTCAAGTTTAAGTGAACAACGAGCCCCATTGATAATCATGAAACAGACATTATTTGTAACTTTCTACAAGTAGATCAATGAATAGAACAGGTAGACGGTTGAAATCTTTGTATATATTGCTTCTATATAATCTAAGAAAAATATATGCAAAGCATCCAAACAGTACCATTCGCCAATTTTTTGTTCTTCAAGTTTAAGTGAACTTCGAGCCCCATTGTTAATCCTTTAAAGGAAATTATTTGTAAATTTCGACAAGTAGAACAATGAATGGAACAGGTAGACGGTTGAAATCATTGTATATATTGCTTCTATATAGTCTAAGAAACATATATGCAAAGCATCCAAACAGTACAATTCGCCAATTTCTTGTTCTTCAAGTTTAAGTAAACTACGAGCCCCATTGTTAATACTTTAACGGAAATTATTTGTAAATTTCGACAAGTAGAACAATGATTGGAACACGTAGACTGTTGAAATCTTTGTATATATTGCTCCCATATAGTCTAAGAAACATGTACGCAAAGCATCCAAACAGTACAATTCGCCAATTTCTTGTTCTTCAAGTTTAAGTAAACTACGATCCCGATTGTTAATCCCTTAACGGAAATTATTTGTAACTTTCGACAAGTAGAACAATGAATGGAACAGGTAGACGGTTGAAATCATTGTATATATTGCTTGTATATAGTCTAAGAAACATATATGCAAATCATCCAAACAGTACTATTCGCCAATTATTTGATCTTCAAGTTTAAGTGAACTACGAGCCCCATTGTTAATACTTTAACGGAAATTATTTGTAAATTTCGACAAGTAGAACAATGAATGGATCATGTAGACAGTTGAAATGATTGTATATATTGCTTCTATGTAGCCTACGAAACATATATGCAAAGCATCCAAACAGTACAATTCGCCAATTTTTTGTTCTTCAAGTTTAAGTGAACTACGAGCCCCATTGTCAATACTTTAACGGAAATTATTTGTAACTTTCGACAAGTAGAACAATGAATGGAACAGGTAGACGGTTGAAATCATTGTATATATTGCTTCTATATAGTCTAAGAAACATATCTGCATATCATCCAAACAGTACAATTCGCCAATTATTTGATCTTCAAGTTTAAGTGAACTACGAGCCCCATTGTTAATACTTTAACGGAAATTATTTGTAACTTGCGACAAGTAGATCAATGAATGGAACAGGTAGACGGGTGAAATCCTTCTATATATTGCTTCTATATAGTCTAAGAAACATATATGCAAAGCATCCAAACAGTACCATTCGCCAATTTTTTGTTCTTCAAGGTTAAGTGAAAAATGAGCCCCATTGTTAATCCTTTATCGGAAATTATTTGTAACTTTCGACAAGTAGAACAATGAATGGAACAGGTAGACGGCTGAAAACTTTGTATATATTGCTTTTATATAGTCTAAGAAACATGTACGCAAAGCATCCAAACAGTACCATTCGCCAATTTTTTGTTCCTCAAGTTTAAGTGAACAATGAGCCCCATTGTTAATCCTTTATCGGAAATTATTTGTAACTTTCGACAAGTAGAACAATGAATGGAACAGGTAGACGGTTGAAATCTTTGTAAATATTGCTTCTATATAGTCTAAGAAACATATATGCAAAGCATCCAAACAGTACAATTCGCCAATTTTTTGTTCTTCAAGTTTAAGTGAACTACGAGCCCCATTGTTAATCCTTTAACGGAAATTAATTGTAACTTTCTACAAGTAGAATAATGATTGGAACAGGTAGACGGTTGAAATCATTGTATATATTGCTTCTATATAGTCTAAGAAACATATCTGCATATCATCCAAACAGTACAATTCGCCAATTTTTTGTTCTTCAAGTTTAAGTGAACAACGAGCCCCATCGTTAATCCATTAAAGGAAATTATTTGTAAATTTCGAAAAGTAGAACAATGATTGGAACACGTAGACGGTTGAAATCATTGTATATATTGCTTCAATATAGTCTAAGAAACATATATGCAAAGCATCCAAACAGTACCAGTCGCCAATTTTTTGTCCTTCAAGTTTACGTGAACAACGAGGCCCATTGATAATCCTTTAAAGGAAATTATTTGTAATTTTCGAAAAGTAGAACAATGAATGGAACAGGTAGACTGTTGAAAACATTGTATATATTGCTTCTATATAGTCTAAGAAACATATATGCAGAGCATCCAGACAGTACCATTCGCCAATTTCTTGTTCTTCAAGTTTAAGTGAACAATGAGCCCCAATGGTTAATCCGTTATCGGAAATTATTTGTAACTTTCGACAAGTAGAACAATGAATGGAACAGGTAGACGGTTGAAATCTTTGTATATATTGCTTCTATATAGTCTAAGAAACATGTATGCAAAGCATCCAAACAGTACAATTCGCCAATTTTTTGTTCTTCAAGTTTAAGTGAACAATGAGCCCCAATGGGTAATCCTTTATCGGTAATTATTTGTAACTTTCGACAAGTAGAACAATGAATGGAACAGGTAGACGGATGAAATCCTTGTATATATTGCTTCCATATAGTCTAAGAAACATGTACGCAAAGCATCCAAACAGTACCATTCGCCAATTTTTTGTCCTTCAAGTTTAAGTGAACAATGAGCCCCATTGTTAATCCTTTAACGGAAATTATTTCTAACTTTCGACAAGTAGAACAATGAATCGAACAGGTAGACGGTTGAAATCTTTGTATATATTGCTTCTATATAGTATAAGAAACATATATGCAAATCATCCAAACAGTACAATTCGCCAATTATTTGATCTTCAAGTTTAAGTGAACTACGAGCCCCATTGTTAATACTTTAACGGAAATTATTTGTAACTTGCGACAAGTAGAACAATGAATGGAACAGGTAGTCGGTTGAAATCAATGTATATGTTGCTTCTATATAGTCTAAGAAACATATATGCAAAGCATCCAAACAGTACCATTCATCAATTTTTTGTTCTTCAAGTTTAAGTGAACAACGAGCCCCATTGTTAATCCTTTATCGGAAATTATTTGTAATTTTCGACAAGTAGAACAATGAATGGAACAGGTAGACGGTTGAAATCTTTGTATATATTGCTTCTATATAATCTAAGAAACATATATGCAAAGCATCCAAACCGTACCATTCGCCAATTTTTTGTTCTTCAAGTTTAAGTGAACAACGAGCCCCATTGATAATCATGAAACGGAAATTATTTGTAACTTTCTACAAGTAGAACAATGAATAGAACAGGTAGACGGTTGAAATCTTTGTATATGTTGCTTCTATATAGTCTACGAAACCTATATGCAAAGCATCCAAACAGTACAATTCGCCAATTTTTTGTTCTTCAAGTTTAAGTGAACAATGAGCCCCATTGTTAATCCTTTAAAGGAAATTATTTCTAACTTTCGACAAGTAGAACAATGAATGGAACAGGTAGACTGTTGAAATCATTGTATATATTGCGTCTATATAGTCTAAGAAACATATATGCAAAGCATCCAAACAGTACAATTCGCCAATTTTTTGGTCTTCAAGTTTAAGTGAACAATGAGCCCCATTGTTAATCCTTTAAAGGAAATTATTTGTAACTTTCGACAAGTAGAACAATGAGAGGAACAGGTAGACGGTTGAAATCTTTGTATATATTGCTTCTATATAGTCTAGGAAACATGTATGCAAAGCATCCAAACAGTACAATTCGCCAATTTTTTGTTCTTCAAGTTTAAGTGAACAATGAGCCCCAATGGGTAATCCTTTATCGGTAATTATTTGTAACTTTCGACAAGTAGAACAATGAATGGAACAGGTAGACGGATGAAATCCTTGTATATATTGCTTCCATATAGTCTAAGAAACATGTACGCAAAGCATCCAAACAGTACCATTCGCCAATTTTTTGTTCTTCAAGTTTAAGTGAACAATGAGCCCCATTGTTAATCCTTTATCGGAAATTATTTCTAAATTTCGACAAGTAGAACAATGAATCGAACAGGTAGACGGTTGAAGTCTTTGTATATATTGCTTCTATATAGTCTAAAACACATATATGCAAAGCATCCAGCCAGTACAATTCGCCAATTTTTTGTTCTTCAAGTTTAAGTGAACAATGAGCCCCAATGGTTAATCCTTTATCGGTAATTATTTGTAACTTTCGACAAGTAGAACAATGAATGGAACAGGTAGACGGTTGAAATCCTTGTATATATTGCGTCTATATAGTCTAAGAAACATATATGCAAAGCATCCAAACAGTACAATTCGCCAATTTTTTGTTCTTCAAGTTTTAGTAAACTACGATCCCCATTGTTAATCCCTTATCGGAAATTATTTGTAACTTTCGACAAGTAGAACAATGAATGGAACTGGTAGACGGTTGAAATCTTTTTATATATTGCTTCTATATAGTCTAAGAAACATATATGCAAAGCATCCAAACAGTACCAGTCGCCAATTTTTTGTCCTTCAAGTTTAAGTGAACAACGAGGATCATTGATAATCATGAAACGGAAATTATTTGTAACTTTCGACAAGATGAACAATGAATAGAACAGGTAGACGGTTGAAATCTTTGTATATGTTGCTTCTATATAGTCTAAGAAACCTATATGCGAAGCATCTAAACAGTAACATTCGCCAATTTTTTGATCTTCAAGGTTAAGTAAACTACGATCCCCATTGTTAATCCCTTAACGAAAATTATTTGTAACTTTCGACAAGTAGAACAATGAATGGAACAGGTAGACGGTTGAAATCATTGTATATATTGCTTCTATATAGTCTAAGAAACATATATGCAAAGCATCCAAACAGTACCAGTCGCCAATTTTTTGTCCTTCAAGTTTACGTGAACAACGAGGCCCATTGATAATCATGAAACGGAAATTATTTGTAACTTTCGACAAGATGAACAATGAATGGAACAGGTAGACTGTTGAAATCATTGTATATATTGCTTCTATATAGTCTAAGAAACATATATGCAGAGCATCCAGACAGTACCATTCGCCAATTTTTTGTTCTTCAAGTTTAAGTGAACTACGAGCCCCATTGTCAATACTTTAACGGAAATTATTTGTAACTTGCGACAAGTAGATCAATGAATGGAACAGGTAGACGGTTGAAATCAATGTATATATTGCTTCTATATAGTCTAAGAAATATATATGCAAAGCATCCAAACAGTACCATTCGCCAATTTTTTGTTCTTCAAGGTTAAGTGAAAAATGAGCCCCATTGTTAATCCTTTATCGGAAATTATTTGTAACTTTCGACAAGTAGAACAATGAATGGAACAGGTAGACGGCTGAAAACTTTGTATATATTGCTTTTATATAGTCTAAGAAACATGTACGCAAAGCATCCAAACAGTACCATTCGCCAATTTTTTGTTCCTCAAGTTTAAGTGAACAATGAGCCCCATTGTTAATCCTTTATCGGAAATTATTTGTAACTTTCGACAAGTAGAACAATGAATGGAACAGGTAGACGGTTGAAATCTTTGTAAATATTGCTTCTATATAGTCTAAGAAACATATATGCAAAGCATCCAAACAGTACAAGTCGCCAATTTTTTGTTCTTCAAGTTTAAGTGAACAATGAGCCCAAATGGTTAATCCATTATCGGAAATTATTTGTAACTTTCGACAAGTAGAACAATGAATGGAACAGGTAGACGGTTGAAATCATTGTATATATTGCTTCTATATAGTCTAAGAAACATATCTGCATATCATCCAAACAGTACAATTCGCCAATTTTTTGTTCTTCAAGTTTAAGTGAACAACGAGCCCCATCGTTAATCCATTAAAGGAAATTATTTGTAAATTTCGAAAAGTAGAAGAATGATTGGAACACGTAGACGGTTGAAATCATTGTATATATTGCTTCTATATAGTCTAAGAAACATATATGCAAAGCATCCAAACAGTACCAGTCGCCAATTTTTTGTCCTTCAAGTTTACGTGAACAACGAGGCCCATTGATAATCATGAAACGGAAATTATTTGTAACTTTCGACAAGATGAACAATGAATGGAACAGGTAGACTGTTGAAATCATTGTATATATTGCTTCTATATAGTCTAAGAAACATATATGCAGAGCATCCAGACAGTACCATTCGCCAATTTTTTGTTCTTCAAGTTTAAGTGAACAACGAGCCCCATTGTTAATCCTTTAAAGGAAATTATTTGTAATTTTCGAAAAGTAGAACAATGAATGGAACAGGTAGACTGTTGAAATCATTGTATATATTGCTTCTATATAGTCTAAGAAACATATATGCAGAGCATCCAGACAGTACCATTCGCCAATTTCTTGTTCTTCAAGTTTAAGTGAACAATGAGCCCCAATGGTTAATCCGTTATCGGAAATTATTTGTAACTTTCGACAAGTAGAACAATGAATGGAACAGGTAGACGGTTGAAATCTTTGTATATATTGCTTCTATATAGTCTAAGAAACATGTATGCAAAGCATCCAAACAGTACAATTCGCCAATTTTTTGTTCTTCAAGTTTAAGTGAACAATGAGCCCCAATGGGTAATCCTTTATCGGTAATTATTTGTAACTTTCGACAAGTAGAACAATGAATGGAACAGGTAGACGGATGAAATCCTTGTATATATTGCTTCCATATAGTCTAAGAAACATGTACGCAAAGCATCCAAACAGTACCATTCGCCAATTTTTTGTCCTTCAAGTTTAAGTGAACAATAAGCCCCATTGTTAATCCTTTATCGGAAATTATTTGTAATTTTCGACAAGTAGAACAATGAATGGAACAGGTAGACGGTTGAAATCGTTGTATATATTGCTTCTATATAATCTAAGAAACATATATGCAAAGCATCCAAACCGTACCATTCGCCAATTTTTTGTTCTTCAAGTTTAAGTGAACAATGAGCCCCATTGTTAATCCTTTAAAGGAAATTATTTGTAACTTTCGACAAGTAGAACAATGAGAGGAACAGGTAGACGGTTGAAATCTTTGTATATATTGCTTCTATATAGTCTAGGAAACATGTATGCAAAGCATCCAAACAGTACAATTCGCCAATTTTTTGTTCTTCAAGTTTAAGTGAACAATGAGCCCCAATGGGTAATCCTTTATCGGTAATTATTTGTAACTTTCGACAAGTAGAACAATGAATGGAACAGGTAGACGGATGAAATCCTTGTATATATTGCTTCCATATAGTCTAAGAAACATGTACGCAAAGCATCCAAACAGTACCATTCGCCAATTTTTTGTTCTTCAAGTTTAAGTGAACAATGAGCCCCATTGTTAATCCTTTATCGGAAATTATTTCTAACTTTCGACAAGTAGAACAATGAATCGAACAGGTAGACGGTTGAAATCTTTGTATATATTGCTTCTATATAGTCTAAGAAACATATATGCAAAGCATCCAAACAGTACAATTCGCCAATTTTTTGTTCTTCAAGTTTTAGTAAACTACGATCCCCATTGTTAATCCCTTATCGGAAATTATTTGTAACTTTCGACAAGTAGAACAATGAATGGAACTGGTAGACGGTTGAAATCTTTTTATATATTGCTTCTATATAGTCTAAGAAACATATATGCAAAGCATCCAAACAGTACCAGTCGCCAATTTTTTGTCCTTCAAGGTTAAGTGAACAACGAGGATCATTGATAATCATGAAACGGAAATTATTTGTAACTTTCGACAAGTAGAACAATGAATGGAACAGGTAGACGGTTGAAATCATTGTATATATTGCTTCTATATAGTCTAAGAAACATATATGCAAAGCATCCAAACAGTTACAGTCGCCAATTTTTTGTCCTTCAAGTTTACGTGAACAACGAGGCCCATTGAGAATCATGAAACGGAAATTATTTGTAACTTTCGACAAGATGAACAATGAATGGAACAGGTAGACTGTTGAAATCATTGTATATATTGCTTCTATATAGTCTAAGAAACATATATGCAGAGCATCCAGACAGTACCATTCGCCAATTTTTTGTTCTTCAAGTTTAAGTGAACTACGAGCCCCATTGTCAATACTTTAACGGAAATTATTTGTAACTTGCGACAAGTAGATCAATGAATGGAACAGGTAGACGGTTGAAATCAATGTATATATTGCTTCTATATAGTCTAAGAAATATATATGCAAAGCATCCAAAGAGTACCATTCGCCAATTTTTTGTTCTTCAAGTTTAAGTGAACAACGAGCCCCATCGTTAATCCTTTAAAGGAAATTATTTGTAAATTTCGACAAGTAGAACAATGAATGGAACAGGTAGACGGTTGAAATCATTGTATATATTGCTTCTATATAGTCTAAGAAACATGTACGCAAAGCATCCAAACAGTACCATTCGCCAATTTTTTGTTCCTCAAGTTTAAGTGAACAATGAGCCCCATTGTTAATCCTTTATCGGAAATTATTTGTAACTTTCGACAAGTAGAACAATGAATGGAACAGGTAGACGGTTGAAATCATTGTATATATTGCTTCTATATAGTCTAAGAAACATATCTGCATATCATCCAAACAGTACAATTCGCCAATTATTTGATCTTCAAGTTTAAGTGAACTACGAGCCCCATTGTTAATACTTTAACGGAAATTATTTGTAACTTGCGACAAGTAGATCAATGAATGGAACTGGTAGACGGTTGAAAACTTTGTATATATTGCTTCTATATAGTCTAAGAAACATGTACGCAAAGCATCCAAACAGTACCATTCGCCAATTTTTTGTTCCTCAAGTTTAAGTGAACAATGAGCCCCATTGTTAATCCTTTATCGGAAATTATTTGTAACTTTCGACAAGTAGAACAATGAATGGAACAGGTAGAAGGTTGAAATCTTTGTAAATATTGCTTCTATATAGTCTAAGAAACATATATGCAAAGCATCCGAACAGTACAATTCGCCAATTTTTTGTTCTTCAAGTTTAAGTGAACAATGAGCCCCAATGGTTAATCCTTTATCGGAAATTATTTGTAACTTTCGACAAGTAGAACAATGAATGGAACAGGTAGACGGTTGAAATCATTGTATATATTGCTTCTATATAGTCTAAGAAACATATCTGCATATCATCCAAACAGTACAATTCGCCAATTATTTGATCTTCAAGTTTAAGTGAACTACGAGCCCCATTGTTAATACTTTAACGGAAATTATTTGTAACTTGCGACAAGTAGATCAATGAATGGAACAGGTAGACGGTTGAAATCAATGTATATATTGCTTCTATATAGTCTAAGAAATATATATGCAAAGCATCCAAAGAGTACCATTCGCCAATTTTTTGTTCTTCAAGTTTAAGTGAACAACGAGCCCCATCGTTAATCCTTTAAAGGAAATTATTTGTAACTTTCTACAAGTAGAACAATGAATAGAACTGGTAGACGGTTGAAATATTTGTATATATTGCTTCTATATAGTCTAAGAAACATGTACGCAAAGCATCCAAACAGTACCATTCGCCAATTTTTTGTTCCTCAAGTTTAAGTGAACAATGAGACCCATTGTTAATCCTTTATCGGAAATTATTTGTAACTTTCGACAAGTAGAACAATGAATGGAACAGGTAGACGGTTGAAAACTTTGTATATATTGCTTCTATATAGTCTAAGAAACATGTACGCAAAGCATCCAAACAGTACCATTCGCCAATTTTTTGTTCCTCAAGTTTAAGTGAACAATGAGCCCCATTGTTAATCCTTTATCGGAAATTATTTGTAACTTTCGTCAAGTAGAACAATGAATGGAACAGGTAGACGGTTGAAATCAATGTATATATTGCTTCTATATAGTCTAAGAAACATATATGCAAAGTATCCAAACAGTACCATTCGCCAATTTTTTGTTCTTCAAGTTTAAGTGAACAACGAGCCCCAATGGTTAATCCTTTATCGGAAATTATTTGTAACTTCCGACAAGTAGAACAATGAATGGAACAGGTAGACTGTTGAAATCTTTGTATATATTGCGTCTATATAGTCTAAGAAACATATATGCAAAGCATCCAAACAGTACCATTCGCCAATTTTTTGTTCTTCAAGTTTAAGTGAACAATGAGCCCCATTGTTAATCCTTTAAAGGAAATTATTTGTAACTTTCGACAAGTAGAACAATGAGAGGAACAGGTAGACGGTTGAAATCTTTGTATATATTGCTTCTATATAGTCTAGGAAACATGTACGCAAAGCATCCAAACAGTACAATTCGCCAATGTTTTGTTCTTCAAGTTTAAGTGAACAATGAGCCCCAATGGGTAATCCTTTATCGGTAATTATTTGTATCTTTCGACAAGTAGAACAATGAATGGAACAGGTAGACGGATGAAATCCTTGTATATATTGCTTCCATATAGTCTAAGAAACATGTACGCAAAGCATCCAAACAGTACCATTCGCCAATTTTTTGTTCTTCAAGTTTAAGTGAACAATGAGCCCCATTGTTAATCCTTTATCGGAAATTATTTCTAACTTTCGACAAGTAGAACAATGAATCGAACAGGTAGACGGTTGAAATCTTTGTATATATTGCTTCTATATAGTCTAAAACACATATATGCAAAGCATCCAAACAGTACAATTCGCCAATTTTTTGTTCTTCAAGTTTAAGTGAACAATGAGCCCCAATGGTTAATCCTTTATCGGTAATTATTTGTAACTTTCGACAAGTAGAACAATGAATGGAACTGGTAGACGGTTGAAATCCTTGTATATATTGCGTCTATATAGTCTAAGAAACATATATGCAAAGCATCCAAACAGTACAATTCGCCAATTTTTTGTTCTTCAAGTTTTAGTAAACTACGATCCCCATTGTTAATCCCTTATCGGAAATTATTTGTAACTTTCGACAAGTAGAACAATGAATGGAACTGGTAGACGGTTGAAATCTTTTTATATATTGCTTCTATATAGTCTAAGAAACATATATGCAAAGCATCCAAACAGTACCAGTCGCCAATTTTTTGTCCTTCAAGTTTAAGTGAACAACGAGGATCATTGATAATCATGAAACGGAAATTATTTGTAACTTTCGACAAGATGAACAATGAATAGAACAGGTAGACGGTTGAAATCTTTGTATATGTTGCTTCTATATAGTCTAAGAAACCTATATGCGAAGCATCTAAACAGTAACATTCGCCAATTTTTTGATCTTCAAGGTTAAGTAAACTACGATCCCCATTGTTAATCCCTTAACGAAAATTATTTGTAACTTTCGACAAGTAGAACAATGAATGGAACAGGTAGACGGTTGAAATCATTGTATATATTGCTTCTATATAGTCTAAGAAACATATATGCAAAGCATCCAAACAGTACCAGTCGCCAATTTTTTGTCCTTCAAGTTTACGTGAACAACGAGGCCCATTGATAATCATGAAACGGAAATTATTTGTAACTTTCGACAAGATGAACAATGAATGGAACAGGTAGACTGTTGAAATCATTGTATATATTGCTTCTATATAGTCTAAGAAACATATATGCAGAGCATCCAGACAGTACCATTCGCCAATTTTTTGTTCTTCAAGTTTAAGTGAACTACGAGCCCCATTGTCAATACTTTAACGGAAATTATTTGTAACTTGCGACAAGTAGATCAATGAATGGAACAGGTAGACGGTTGAAATCAATGTATATATTGCTTCTATATAGTCTAAGAAATATATATGCAAAGCATCCAAAGAGTACCATTCGCCAATTTTTGTTCTTCAAGTTTAAGTGAACAACGAGCCCCATCGTTAATCCTTTAAAGGAAATTATTTGTAAATTTCGACAAGTAGAACAATGAATGGAACAGGTAGACGGTTGAAATCATTGTATATATTGCTTCTATATAGTCTAAGAAACATGTACGCAAAGCATCCAAACAGTACCATTCGCCAATTTTTTGTTCCTCAAGTTTAAGTGAACAATGAGCCCCATTGTTAATCCTTTATCGGAAATTATTTGTAACTTTCGACAAGTAGAACAATGAATGGAACAGGTAGACGGTTGAAATCATTGTATATATTGCTTCTATATAGTCTAAGAAACATATCTGCATATCATCCAAACAGTACAATTCGCCAATTATTTGATCTTCAAGTTTAAGTGAACTACGAGCCCCATTGTTAATACTTTAACGGAAATTATTTGTAACTTGCGACAAGTAGAACAATGAATAGAACTGGTAGACGGTTGAAATATTTGTATATATTGCTTCTATATAGTCTAAGAAACATATATGCAAAGCATCCAAACAGTACCATTCGCCAATTTTTTGTTCATCAAGTTTAAGTGAACAACGAGCTCCATTGTTAATCCTTTAAAGGAAATTATTTGTAAATTTCGACAAGTAGAACAATGATTGGAACACGTAGACGGTTGAAATCTTTGTATATATTGCTTCCATATAGTCTAAGAAACATGTACGCATAGCATCCAAACAGTACCATTCGCCAATTTCTTGGTCTTCAACTTTAAGTGAACAATGAGCCCCAATGGTTAATCCTTTATCGGAAATTATTTGTAACTTTCGACAAGTAGAACAATGAATGGAACAGGTAGACGGTTGAAATCATTGTATATATTGCTTCTATATAGTCTAAGAAACATATCTGCATATCATCCAAACAGTACAATTCGCCAATTATTAGATCTTCAAGTTTAAGTGTACTACGAGCCCCATTGTTAATACTTTAACGGAAATTATTTGTAACTTGCGACAAGTAGAACAATGAATGGAACAGGTAGACGGTTGAAATCAATGTATATATTGCTTCTATATAGTCTAAGAAATATATATGCAAAGCATCCAAAGAGTACCATTCGCCAATTTTTTGTTCTTCAAGTTTAAGTGAACAACGAGCCCCATTGATAATAATGAAACGGAAATTATTTGTAACTTTCGACATGTAGAACAATGAATGGAACAGGTAGACGGTTGAAATCATTATATATATTGCTTCTATATAGTCTAAGAAACATATATGCATAGCATCCACACAGTACAATTCGCCAATTTATTGTTCTTCAAGTTTAAGTGAACAACGAGCCCCATTGTTAATCCTTTAAAGGAAATTATTTCTAAATTTCGACAAGTAGAACAATGATTGGAACAGGTAGACGGGTGAAATCCTTCTATATATTGCTTCTATATAGTCTAAGAAACATATATGCAAAGCATCCAAACAGTACCATTCGCCAATTTTTTGTTCTTCAAGGTTAAGTGAAAAATGAGCCCCATTGTTAATCCTTTATCGGAAATTATTTGTAACTTTCGACAAGTAGAACAATGAATGGAACAGGTAGACGGCTGAAAACTTTGTATATATTGCTTTTATATAGTCTAAGAAACATGTACGCAAAGCATCCAAACAGTACCATTCGCCAATTTTTTGTTCCTCAAGTTTAAGTGAACAATGAGCCCCATTGTTAATCCTTTATCGGAAATTATTTGTAACTTTCGACAAGTAGAACAATGAATGGAACAGGTAGGCGGTTGAAATCTTTGTAAATATTGCTTCTATATAGTCTAAGAAACATATATGCAAAGCATCCAAACAGTACAAGTCGCCAATTTTTTGTTCTTCAAGTTTAAGTGAACAATGAGCCCAAATGGTTAATCCATTATCGGAAATTATTTGTAACTTTCGACAAGTAGAACAATGAATGGAACAGGTAGACGGTTGAAATCATTGTATATATTGCTTCTATATAGTCTAAGAAACATATCTGCATATCATCCAAACAGTACAATTCGCCAATTTTTTGTTCTTCAAGTTTAAGTGAACAACGAGCCCCATCGTTAATCCATTAAAGGAAATTATTTGTAAATTTCGAAAAGTAGAACAATGATTGGAACACGTAGACGGTTGAAATCATTGTATATATTGCTTCTATATAGTCTAAGAAACATATATGCAAAGCATCCAAACAGTACCAGTCGCCAATTTTTTGTCCTTCAAGTTTACGTGAACAACGAGGCCCATTGATAATCATGAAACGGAAATTATTTGTAACTTTCGACAAGATGAACAATGAATGGAACAGGTAGACTGTTGAAATCATTGTATATATTGCTTCTATATAGTCTAAGAAACATATATGCAGAGCATCCAGACAGTACCATTCGCCAATTTTTTGTTCTTCAAGTTTAAGTGAACAACGAGCCCCATTGTTAATCCTTTAAAGGAAATTATTTGTAATTTTCGAAAAGTAGAACAATGAATGGAACAGGTAGACTGTTGAAATCATTGTATATATTGCTTCTATATAGTCTAAGAAACATATATGCAGAGCATCCAGAC
Source organism: Cerceris ruficornis (assembly GCA_963989415.1). Classification (NCBI taxonomy): domain Eukaryota; kingdom Metazoa; phylum Arthropoda; class Insecta; order Hymenoptera; family Crabronidae; genus Cerceris; species Cerceris ruficornis. The sequence goes on from CAXDIW010000101.1 coordinate 73,500, forward strand.
AGTACCATTCGCCAATTTCTTGTTCTTCAAGTTTAAGTGAACAATGAGCCCCAATGGTTAATCCGTTATCGGAAATTATTTGTAACTTTCGACAAGTAGAACAATGAATGGAACAGGTAGACGGTTGAAATCTTTGTATATATTGCTTCTATATAGTCTAAGAAACATGTATGCAAAGCATCCAAACAGTACAATTCGCCAATTTTTTGTTCTTCAAGTTTAAGTGAACAATGAGCCCCAATGGGTAATCCTTTATCGGTAATTATTTGTAACTTTCGACAAGTAGAACAATGAATGGTACAGGTAGACGGATGAAATCCTTGTATATATTGCTTCCATATAGTCTAAGAAACATGTACGCAAAGCATCCAAACAGTACCATTCGCCAATTTTTTGTCCTTCAAGTTTAAGTGAACAATGAGCCCCATTGTTAATCCTTTATCGGAAATTATTTCTAACTTTCGACAAGTAGAACAATGAATCGAACAGGTAGACGGTTGAAATCTTTGTATATATTGCTTCTATATAGTATAAGAAACATATATGCAAATCATCCAAACAGTACAATTCGCCAATTATTTGATCTTCAAGTTTAAGTGAACTACGAGCCCCATTGTTAATACTTTAACGGAAATTATTTGTAACTTGCGACAAGTAGAACAATGAATGGAACAGGTAGTCGGTTGAAATCAATGTATTGTTATGTCCCGCGGAGGGACCGGGTCTTCTCGGCATTATATTTCTAATAACTTTATTAAACTTTAATAACTAATAACAATATTTCGAACTCTGTCGTCTGACAACTCGGTTGCAACTTCCGGTCACCAAACGCTTCCGGTCGCTGGAGCAACGACCGGCCGAATCGATCCCTCGATTACATCGATCCTCGAATCCACGGGTTCGAGGGAGCAGCTTCGCTCGGTACGCTAACTTCATATCGGCGTAACACTGCCCCCTCCTCTCGAAGAGCGGTCGTCCCGACCGCGGCGACTTCAAATCGGGCAACTAGACTTCCATAACCTTCTTGAAATCGTCCCGGGATTCAATGCCTTCGTCTGCAGAGGAAGTAGACAACAGGAAACAAAACGTCTACTGGTATGGCTCCAATCAGACGAAAACGCCTCGACATTTGTCCTCCGACTCAAGGGAAAACCATCCAAAAAACCTTGAGTGAGGCGTCGGCAAGTCGATGCCATCGCATTCGTAATTCGTTGGTTATGTTCATTCTTGCCCTTCCGTTCTTCACTGGCTCATTCTTCTTTCCGCATCTCTTCTTTACTGGCTCGTTTTTCTTTCCGCATCTCTTCTTTCTGCATCCCGCCTGTTGCTCTTCTTCTCTCCACTTTGCAATCCTGCCTTCTCCAAAGGCATGTGGGTGTTACCGAAACGGGCAAGGCGATTCACATGAATCACTTTCGGCTTTGCCTTCGGCGAACGAGCAATTCGGTATATCACCTCATTCAGCCGTTTAGTGACTACATATGGGCCCTCCCAATTGGATTGCAGCTTCGGGCATTTTCCTTTCGTCCGTTTGGGGTAATACAACCATACTTTTTCCCCGAGTACGAAGGAAATTGGCCGTGCGTGGGAGTCGTACCAGCTCTTCATCTTCTCGCTGCAGAGACGCATCCGTCGGCGTACAAACTGATGAACCTCTTCTAACCTTCTCTTCGTCTCCCCGACAAAGGTCTTCTCATCGGAAGCACCCGGAGTCGATCCTCTTAAAAGGTCCAGAGGAAGACGAAGCTCGTGCCCCATCAGTAAAGCAGCCGGTGTATGCTGTGTCGTCTCGTGCCGAGAAGATCGGTACGCCAAGAGAAACAGCGGGATCCACTGGTCCCAATCCTTCTGGTTATCCGCAACGTATAACGACAAATATTGTAGCAGAGTCCTTATTAACCTCTCCACGAGTCCGTCCGACTGAGGGTGGAGTGGCGTCGTCCTTGTCTTCCGAATCCCAAGCATCTCCATGAGCTTCTTGAAGACAGTCGACTCAAAACTACGACCCTGATTGGAATGGAGCTCCAGAGGTACTCCATGTCGGCTAACCACCTCACGTAGAAGAGCTTCTGCAATGGTCGTCGCTCGCTGATCTGGCAACGGGATCACCTCCGGCCATTTGGAAAAGTAATCCACCACGACCAGCGCATATTTGTTACCGCTTGTCGTTTTCGGCAAAGGTCCAACAATGTCGAGCGCCACCCTCTCAAAAGGTGCCCCGACATTATAAATCCTGAGGGATCCTCTTCCCCTCTCCTTCGGACCTTTCCTCGCCGTACAAGCGTAACAGCGGCGACACCACTCTTCGACGTCCATGCGGTGTTCGGGCCAGAAGAATCTCTGCCGCACTTTCGCAAGGGTCTTGCGCATACCGAAATGTCCTCCCGTAGGAGCCTCGTGACATCCACGTAGCGCTTCTTCCACCTTGCTTTTGGGGACCAGTAGGAGATGACATGCCTCTTCTCCGCACGCGGATTCCCATCTTCTTTCGTAAGAGGAAGCCAATTTCCTCATGCTCTTCCTGCGCTTTCCTACGCTTTTCCTCCATCCCTCTCTCCCTCTCTCCGTGTCGCCGGACTCGTTAACGCGTAGATCTGCGATTGACGAGTGTACTCGTCATGGCTCGATTCTGGCGACACAAAACGGTGCGCACTCTCAAACGAGGGCGCCACAGTTAACTGGTTAACGGGCAAGATTTCGAGAGAGGAGCAGGGGGCTGGCGACGCGTCCTCCCCGGTTCGCATCCTCTCGAGCTTCGCCGATCCCGCTGCTCGGATCTCGAGGATCTTCTCGATGACTCCGCGCAGCCAGGCGTTCCAGTCTTTGGCGAGGCTGCTGATGTGACTGAGCCAGTCGGTCCAGTCCCGAACTTCCCACGACATCACTTCCGGCACGTATCGTTCCATGAACCCGATCTCCCATTCGGTCAGGATTCTCCTCAGACACGTCGCTATTTTTCCGCAAACGACGTCCATAGCGTCCTTTAGCTCCTCCGTCAGAAGGTCTGGATTTGCGAAGGTAACGATCGTTCCGAGTTTCTCGTAAATCGCTCGGTGTATGGCGTTCGTCGCCGAATCCTCGCCAGTGTTTTCCGGCGCGCTCTGGATCATTTTGTAGACGGGGTCGATGATTTTTCCGAACGTCAAGAACGGCAGGTCCGTCTTCAGAAGCTTCTCGAGATCGTCGGTAACCTCGACGGCCTTGGAATCCTTCGGAGCTTCTCTCCGACGCATTCGCGGCGGTACTCTCTCCGCTGGCTTTTCTTCCGCCGTCTCTTCCATCTCTTCCGCTATCTCTTCCACTTTTTCTTCCACCTCCTTCTCTTCCGGAGCTTCCTTCGTCGTTCGTTCCGGCTTTTCCTCTTCCTTCGCTTCTTGCTCCTCCGCTTCGTCGTAGCCGACTCGTTCGGGCTCTTCCCGTCGGTGGGGACCGTTCGACGCCCGCTACCCCCGTCGCTGTCCTCGTCGCTGCCGTCGCTGCCGCTGCCGCCACGGCTCTCCCGATCTCCTCGGGAACGTCCGCCGGTGTCCCGATCGTCACGCTCTCCCTGCCGCGGTCCAACCGCGCGAGGTCGAACGCCTCTTCCTCCAGCTTTGCGAACCTGCGCACCGCGAGGTCCACCTTGGAGCCGGGACGAGTCAACCGATCTGTCACCTTCAGCTCCCTTCCGACGCCATCCGCGACCTCCTCCATTCCCCTCGACGCTTCCTCGTTCAGGTACTCGAGGCTCTCTCGCGCTCGCCGAACCATCGAGGTGAACTCCGTCGTTTCTCTCATCATCTTCCGATGAATCCGCATCGACCCTACAAATCGCCGACACGCGTACGTCGGAAGCGTTAGACCTCCCGAAAGTGGAATCCGGCTGCCTAGCAGGGGATGCATCGTGTCTCCGCGTTTCACCGGGGCGGAAGCGTCCAAGCGCCTCGAAGGCCAATTACTAACACTCGCTACAGCCTCACACTGGATTTTACCTTCCTTCCAGGAGGACTTTTCATTACATATTGGACGCTTCAAGACCACTCCCAATTCCGTTGGGAGGACACGCGGAGGGATAGGCTGGGAAACAAGGGGAGCCGTGATCCGTGTATCCTCCATAGGAATCGGATCACGACTCTCCACCGGTCCCACAGAACCCGAAACGGCCGTTCGGCGGCCGAACTCAGTGATGAACGCTCGAAGTTGGGCCTCGAGCGCTCCAAACCTCTCTTCATGGGCAGCTTTCTTCCTGGCTTCCTTTTCCGCGATCCGGGAGCGCTCCTGCTCCCATCGCTCTTCTGCCAGCTCCTGCTGTCTCTGCAATTGTAGACCGAGATTTTTCAGTAGTCTTCCCAGACGATTCGGCTCCTCCTCCGCAGGCCTAGTGGGCTGAGGATTCTCTTCCCCTCGATCCAGAAACATCCCACTTCTGACACCATTGTTATGTCCCGCGGAGGGACCGGGTCTTCTCGGCATTATATTTCTAATAACTTTATTAAACTTTAATAACTAATAACAATATTTCGAACTCTGTCGTCTGACAACTCGGTTGCAACTTCCGGTCACCAAACGCTTCCGGTCGCTGGAGCAACGACCGGCCGAATCGATCCCTCGATTACATCGATCCTCGAATCCACGGGTTCGAGGGAGCAGCTTCGCTCGGTACGCCAACTTCATATCGGCGTAACAGTATATATTGCTTCTATATAGTCTAAGAAACATATATGCAAAGCATCCAAACAGTACCATTCATCAATTTTTTGTTCTTCAAGTTTAAGTGAACAACGAGCCCCATTGTTAATCCTTTATCGGAAATTATTTGTAATTTTCGACAAGTAGAACAATGAATGGAACAGGTAGACGGTTGAAATCTTTGTATATATTGCTTCTATATAATCTAAGAAACATATATGCAAAGCATCCAAACCGTACCATTCGCCAATTTTTTGTTCTTCAAGTTTAAGTGAACAACGAGCCCCATTGATAATCATGAAACGGAAATTATTTGTAACTTTCTACAAGTAGAACAATGAATAGAACAGGTAGACGGTTGAAATCTTTGTATATGTTGCTTCTATATAGTCTAAGAAACCTATATGCGAAGCATCTAAACAGTAACATTCGCCAATTTTTTGTTCTTCAAGTTTAAGTAAACTACGATCCCCATTGTTAATCCCTTAACGAAAATTATTTGTAACTTTCGACAAGTAGAACAATGAATGGAACAGGTAGACGGTTGAAATCATTGTATATATTGCTTCTATATAGTCTAAGAAACATATATGCAAAGCATCCAAACAGTACAATTCGCCAATTTTTTGTTCTTCAAGTTTAAGTAAACTACGATCCCCATTGTTAATCCCTTAACGGAAATTATTTGTAACTTTCGACAAGTAGAACATTGAATGGAACAGGTAGACGGTTGAAATCTTTGTATCTATTGCTTCTATATAGTATAAGAAACATATATGCAGAGCATCCAGACAGTACCATTCGCCAATTTTTTGTTCTTCAAGTTTAAGTGAACAACGAGCCCCATTGTAAATCATTTAAAGGAAATTATTTGTATTTTTCGAAAAGTAGAACAATGAATGGAACAGGTAGACTGTTGAAATCATTGTATATATTGCTTCTATATAGTCTAAGAAACATATATGCAGAGCATCCAGACAGTACAATTCGCCAATTTTTTGTTCTTCAAGTTTAAGTAAACTACGATCCCCATTGTTAATCCCTTAACGGAAATTATTTGTAACTTTCGACAAGTAGAACATTGAATGGAACAGGTAGACGGTTGAAATCTTTGTATCTATTGCTTCTATATAGTATAAGAAACATATATGCAAAGCATCCAAACAGTACCATTCGCCAATTTTTTGTTCTTCAAGTTTAAGTGAACTGCGAGCTCCATTGTTAATCCTTTAAAGGAAATTATTTGTAACTTTCGACAAGTAGAACAATGAATGGAACAGGTAGACTGTTGAAAACATTGTATATATTGCTTCTATATAGTCTAAGAAACATTTATGCAAAGCATCCAAACAGTACAATTCGCCAATTTTTTGTTCTTCAAGTTTAAGTAAACTACGATCCCCATTGTTAATCCCTTAACGGAAATTATTTGTAACTTTCGACAAGTAGAACAGTGAATGGAACAGGTAGACGGTTGAAATCTTTGTATATATTGCTTCTATATAGTATAAGAAACATATATGCAGAGCATCCAGACAGTACCATTCGCCAATTTTTTGTTCTTCAAGTTTAAGTGAACAACGAGCCCCATTGTAAATCCTTTAAAGGAAATTATTTGTAATTTTCGAAAAGTAGAACAACGAATGGAACAGGTAGGCTGTTGAAATCATTGTATATATTGCTTCTATATAGTCTAAGAAACATATATGCAGAGCATCCAGACAGTACCATTCGCCAATTTCTTGTTCTTCAAGTTTAAGTGAACAATAAGCCCCAATGGTTAATCCGTTATCGGAAATTATTTGTAACTTTCGACAAGTAGAACAATGAATGGAACAGGTAGACGGTTGAAATCTTTGTATATATTGCTTCTATATAGTCTAAGAAACATATATGCAAAGCATCCAAACAGTACCAGTCGCCCATTTTTTGTTCTTCAAGTTTAAGTGAACAACGAGGCCCATTGTTAATCCTTTATCGGAAATTATTTCAAACTTTCGACAAGTAGAACAATGATTGCAACAGGTAGACTGTTGAAATCATTGTATATATTGCGTCTATATAGTGTAAGAAACATATATGCAAAGCATCCAAACAGTACAATTCGCCAATTTTTTGTTCTTCAAGTTTAAGTGAACAATGAGCCCCATGGTTAATCCTTTAAAGGAAATTATTTGTAACTTTCGACAAGTAGAACAATGAGAGGAACAGGTAGACGGTTGAAATCTTTGTATATATTGCCTCTATATAGTCTAAGAAACATGTATGCAAAGCATCCAAACAGTACAATTCGCCAATTTTTTGTTCTTCAAGTTTAAGTGAACAATGAGCCCCAATGGTTAATCCTTTATCGGTAATTATTTGTAACTTTCGACAAGTAGAACAATGAATGGAACAGGTAGGCGGTTAAAATCCTTCTATATATTGCTTCCATATAGTCTAAGAAACATGTACGCAAAGCATCCAAACAGTACCATTCGCCAATTTTTTGTCCTTCAAGTTTAAGTGAACAATGAGCCCCATTGTTAATCCTTTATCGGAAATTATTTCTAACTTTCGACAAGTAGCACAATGAATCGAACAGGTAGACGGTTGAAATCTTTGTATATATTGCTTCTATATAGTCTAAAAAACATATATGCAAAGCATCCAAACAGTACAATTCGCCAATTTTTTGTTCTTCAAGTTTAAGTGAACAATGAGCCCCATTGTTAATCCTTTATCGGAAATTATTTGTAACTTTCGACAAGTAGAACAATGAATGGAACTGGTAGACGGTTGAAATCTTTTTATATATTGCTTCTATATAGTCTAAGAAACATATATGCAAAGCATCCAAACAGTACCAGTCGCCAATTTTTTGTTCTTCAAGTTTAAGTGAACAACGAGGCCCATTGATAATCATGAAACGGAAATTATTTGTTACTTTCTACAAGTAGAACAATGAATAGTACAGGTAGACGGATGAAATCTTTCTATATATTGCTTCTAAATAGTCTAAGAAACACATATGCAAAGCATCCAAACTGTACAATTCGCCAATTTTTGTTCTTCAAGTTTAAGTGATCTACGAGCCCAATTGTTAATCCTTTAACGGAAATTATTTGTAACTTGCGACAAGTAGAACAATGAATGGAACAGGTAGTCGGTTGAAATCAATGTATATATTGCTTCTATATAGTCTAAGAAACATATATGCAAAGCATCCAAACAGTACCAGTCGCCAATTTTTTGTTCTTCAAGTTTAAGTGAACAACGAGGCCCTTTGATAATCATGAAACGGAAATTATTTGTAACTTTCTAGAAGTAGAACAATGAATAGTACAGGTAGACGGGTGAAATCTTTCTATATATTGCTTCTAAATAGTCTAAGAAACACATATGCAAAGCATCCAAGCAGTGCAATTCGCCAATTTTTTGTTCTTCAAGTTTAAGTGAATTACGAGCCCCATTGTTAATCCTTTAAAGGAAATTATTTATAAATTTCGACAAGTAGAACTTTGAATGGAACAGGTAGACGGTTGAAATCTTTGTATATATTGCTTCTATATAGTCTAAGAAACATATATGCAAAGCGTCCAAAAAGTACAATTCGCCAATTTTTTGCTCTTCAAGTTTAAGTGATCTACGAGCCCAATTGTTAATCCTTTAACGGAAATTATTTGTAACTTTCGACAAGTAGAACAATGAATGGAACAGGTAGACGGTTGAAATCATTGTATATATTGCTTCTATATAGTCTAAGAAACATATATGCAAAGCATCCAGACAGTACAATTCGCCAATTTTTTGTTCTTCAAGTTTAAGTAAACTACGATCCCCATTGTTAATCCTTTAACGTAAATTATTTGTAACTTTCGACAAGTAGAACAATGAATGGAACAGGTAGACGGTTGAAATCATTGTATATATTGCTTCTATATAGTCTAAGAAACATATATGCAAAGCATCCAAACAGTACCATTTGCCAATTTTTTGTTCTTCAAGTTTAAGCGAACAATGAGCCCCAATGGTTAATCCTTTATCGGAAATTATTTGTAACTTTCAACAAGTAGAACAATGAATGGAACAGGTAGACGGTTGAAATCAATGTATATATTGCTTCTATATAGTCTAAGAAACATATATGCAAAGCATCGAAACATTACAATTCGCCAATTTTTTGATCTTCAAGTTTAAGTGAACAACGAGCCCCATTGATAATCATGAAATGGAAATTATTTGTAAATTTCTACAAGTAGAACAATGAATAGTACAGGTAGACGGGTGAAATCTTTCTATATATTGCTTCCATATAGTCTAAGAAACATATATGCAAAGAATCCAAACAGTACAATTCGCCAATTTGTTATTCTTCAAGTTTAAGTGAACTACGAGCCCCATTGTTAATCCTTTAACGTAAATTATTTGTAACTTTCGACAAGTAGAACAATGAATGGAACAGGTAGACGGTTGAAATCTTTGTATATATTGCTTCTATATAGTCTAAGAAACATATATGCAAAGCATCCAAACAGTACCAGTCGCCAATTTTTTGTTCTTCAAGTTTAAGTGAACAACGAGGCCCATTGTTAATCCTTTATCGGAAATTATTTCAAACTTTCGACAAGTAGAACAATGATTGCAACAGGTAGACTGTTGAAATCATTGTATATATTGCGTCTATATAGTGTAAGAAACATATATGCAAAGCATCCAAACAGTACAATTCGCCAATTTTTTGTTCTTCAAGTTTAAGTGAACAATGAGCCCCATGGTTAATCCTTTAAAGGAAATTATTTGTAACTTTCGACAAGTAGAACAATGAGAGGAACAGGTAGACGGTTGAAATCTTTGTATATATTGCCTCTATATAGTCTAAGAAACATGTATGCAAAGCATCCAAACAGTACAATTCGCCAATTTTTTGTTCTTCAAGTTTAAGTGAACAATGAGCCCCAATGGTTAATCCTTTATCGGTAATTATTTGTAACTTTCGACAAGTAGAACAATGAATGGAACAGGTAGGCGGTTAAAATCCTTCTATATATTGCTTCCATATAGTCTAAGAAACATGTACGCAAAGCATCCAAACAGTACCATTCGCCAATTTTTTGTCCTTCAAGTTTAAGTGAACAATGAGCCCCATTGTTAATCCTTTATCGGAAATTATTTCTAACTTTCGACAAGTAGCACAATGAATCGAACAGGTAGACGGTTGAAATCTTTGTATATATTGCTTCTATATAGTCTAAAAAACATATATGCAAAGCATCCAAACAGTACAATTCGCCAATTTTTTGTTCTTCAAGTTTAAGTGAACAATGAGCCCCAATGGTTAATCCTTTATCGGTAATTATTTGTAACTTTCGACAAGTAGAACAATGAATGGAACAGGTAGGCGGTTAAAATCCTTCTATATATTGCTTCCATATAGTCTAAGAAACATGTACGCAAAGCATCCAAACAGTACCAGTCGCCAATTTTTTGTCCTTCAAGTTTAAGTGAACAACGAGGATCATTGATAATCATGAAACGGAAATTATTTGCAACTTTCGGCAAGATGAACAATGAATAGAACAGGTAGACGGTTGAAATCTTTGTATATGTTGCTTCTATATAGTCTAAGAAACCTATATGCGAAGCATCTAAACAGTAACATTCGCCAATTTTTTGATCTTCAAGGTTAAGTAAACTACGATCCCCATTGTTAATCCCTTAACGAAAATTATTTGTAACTTTCGACAAGTAGAACAATGAATGGAACAGGTAGACGGTTGAAATCATTGTATATGTTGCTTCTATATAGTCTAAGAAACATATATGCAAAGCATCCAAACAGTACCAGTCGCCAATTTTTTGTCCTTCAAGTTTACGTGAACAACGAGGCCCATTGATAATCATGAAACGGAAATTATTTGTAACTTTCGACAAGATGAACAATGAATGGAACAGGTAGACTGTTGAAATCATTGTATATATTGCTTCTATATAGTCTAAGAAACATATATGCAGAGCATCCAGACAGTACCATTCGCCAATTTTTTGTTCTTCAAGTTTAAGTGAACAATGAGCCCCAATGGTTAATCCGTTATCGGAAATTATTTGTAACTTTCGACAAGTAGAACAATGAATGGAACAGGTAGACGGTTGAAATCTTTGTATATATTGCTTCTATATAGTCTAAGAAACATGTATGCAAAGCATCCAAACAGTACAATTCGCCAATTTTTTGTTCTTCAAGTTTAAGTGAACAATGAGCCCCAATGGGTAATCCTTTATCGGTAATTATTTGTAACTTTCGACAAGTAGAACAATGAATGGAACAGGTAGACGGATGAAATCCTTGTATATATTGCTTCCATATAGTCTAAGAAACATGTACGCAAAGCATCCAAACAGTACCATTCGCCAATTTTTTGTCCTTCAAGTTTAAGTGGACAATGAGCCCCATTGTTAATCCTTTATCGGAAATTATTTCTAACTTTCGACAAGTAGAACAATGAATCGAACAGGTAGACGGTTGAAATCTTTGTATATATTGCTTCTATATAGTATAAGAAACATATATGCAAATCATCCAAACAGTACAATTCGCCAATTATTTGATCTTCAAGTTTAAGTGAACTACGAGCCCCATTGTTAATACTTTAACGGAAATTATTTGTAACTTGCGACAAGTAGAAGAATGAATGGAACAGGTAGTCGGTTGAAATCAATGTATATATTGCTTCTATATAGTCTAAGAAACATATATGCAAAGCATCCAAACAGTACCATTCATCAATTTTTTGTTCTTCAAGTTTAAGTGAACAACGAGCCCCATTGTTAATCCTTTATCGGAAATTATTTGTAATTTTCGACACGTAGAACAATGAGTGGAACAGGTAGACGGTTGAAATCTTTGTATATATTGCTTCTATATAGTCTAAGAAACATATATGCAAAGCATCCAAAGAGTACAATTCGCCAATTTATTGTTCTTCAAGTTGAAGTGAACAACGAGCCCCATTGATAATCATGAAATGGAAATTATTTCTAACTTTCGACAAGTAGAACAATGAATGGAACAGGTAGACGGGTGAAATCTTTCTATATATTGCTTCTATATAGTCTAAGAAACATATACGCAAAGCACGGAAACAGTACAATTTGCCAATTTTTTGTTCTTCAAGTTTAAGTGAACAACGAGCCCCATTGATAATCACGAAAGGGAAATTATTTGTAAGTTTCTACAAGTAGAACAATGAATAGAACAGGTAGACGGTTGAATTCTTTGTATATGTTGTTTCTATATAGTCTAGGAAATCTATATGCAAAGCATCCAAACACTTACATTTGCCAATTTTTTGTTCTACAAGTTTAAGTGAACAATGAGCCCCAATGGTTAATCCTTTATCGGAAATTATTTGTAAATTTCGACAAGTAGAACAATGAATGGAACAGGTAGACGGTTGAAATCATAGTATATATTGCTTCTATATAGTCTAAGAAACATATATGCAAAGAATCCAAACAATACAATTCGCCAATTTTTTGTTCTTCATGTTTAAGTGAACTACGAGCCCCATTGTTAATCCTTTAAAGGAAATTATTTGTAAATTTCGACAAGTTGAAAAATGAATGGAACATGTAGACGGTTGAAATCATTGTATATATTGCTTCTATATAGTCAAAGAAACATATATGCAAATCATCCAAACAGTACAATTTGCCAATTTTTTGTTCTTCAAGTTTAAGTGAACAACGAGCCCCATTGATAATCACGAAAGGGAAATTTTTTGTAAGTTTCTACAAGTAGAACAATGAATAGAACAGGTAGACGGTTGAATTCTTTGTATATGTTGCTTCTATATAGTCTAGGAAATCTATATGCAAAGCATCCAAACACTAACATTTGCCAATTTTATGTTCTTCAAGTTTAAGTGAACTACGAGCCCCATTGTTAATCCTTTAACGGAAATTATTTGTAAATTTCGACAAGTAGAACAATGATTGGAACACGTAGACGGTTGAAATCTTTGTATATAATGCTTCTATATAGTCTAAGAAACATATATGCAAAGCATTGAAACAGTACAATTCGCCAATTTTTTGTTCTTCAAGATTAAGTGAACTACGAGCCCCATTGTTAATACTTTAACGGAAATTATTTGTAACTTTCGACAAGTAGATCAATGACTGGAACAGGTAGACGGTTGAAATCAATGTATATATTGCTTCTATATAGTCTAAGCAACATATATGCAAAGCATCTAAACAGTACAATTCGCCAATTTTTTGTTCTTCAAGTTTAAGTGAACTACGAGCCCCATTGTTAATCCTTTAAAGGAAATTATTTGTAAATTTCGACAAGTAGAACAATGAATGGAACAGGTAGACGGTTGAAATCATAGTATATATTGCTTCTATATAGTCTAAGAAACACATATGCAAAGCATCCAAACAGTACAATTCGCCAATTTTATGTTCTTCAAGTTTAAATGAACTACGAACTCCATTGTTAATTATTTAACGGAAATTATTTGTAACATTCGACAAGTAAAACAATGAATGGAACAGGTAGACGGTTGAAATCTTTGTATATATATTGCTTCTATATAGTCTAAGAAACATATATGCAAAGAATCCAAACAATACAATTCGCCAATTTTTTGTTCTTCATGTTTAAGTGAACTACGAGCCCCATTGTTAATCCTTTAAAGGAAATTATTTGTAAATTTCGACAAGTAGAACAATGAATGGAACAGGTAGACGGTGGAAATCAATGTATATATTGCTTCTATATAGTCTAAAAAACATACATGCAAAGAATCCAAACAGTACAATTCGCCAATTTTTTGTTCTTCAAGTATAAGTGAACAATGAGCCCTAATGGTTAATCCTTTATCGGAAATTATTTGTATCTTTCGACAAGTAGAACAATGAATGGAACAGGTAGACGGTTGAAATCATTGTATATATTGCTTCTGTATAGTCTAAGAAACATATATGCAAATCATCCAAACAGTACAATTCGCCAATTTTTTGTTCTTCAAGTTTAAGTGAACAACGAGCCCCATTGATAATCACGAAAGGGAAATTTTTTGTAAATTTAGACAAGTAGAACAATGAATGGAACAGGTAGATGGTTGAAATCTTTCTATATATTGCTTCTATATAGTCTAAGAAACATATATGCAAAGAATCCAAACAGCACAATTCGCCAATTTTTTGTTCTTCAAGTTTAAGTGAACTACGAGCCCCATTGTTAATCCTTTAAAGGAAATTATTTGTAAATTTCGACAAGTTGAACAATGATTGGAACACGTAGACGGTTGAGATCTTTGTATATATTGCTTCTATATAGTCTAAGAAACATATACGCAAAGCATCCAAACAGTACAATTAGCCAATTTTTTTTCTTCAAGTTTAAGTGAACTACGAGCCCAATTGTAAATCCTCTAAAGGAAATTATTTGTAAATTTCGACAAGTAGAACAATGAATGGAATAGGTAGACGGTTGAAATCATTGTATATGCTGCTTCTATATAGCATAAGAAACCTATATGCAAAGCATCTAAACAGTACCATTCGCCAATTTTTTGTTCTTCAAGTTTAAGTGAACAATGAGCCCCATTGTTAATCCTTTATCGGAAATTATTTGTAACTTTCGACAAGTAGAACAATGAGTGGAACAGGTAGACGGTTGAAATCTTTGTATATATTGCTTCTATATAGTCTAAGAAACATATATGCAAAGCATCCAAAGAGTACAATTCGCCAATTTATTGTTCTTCAAGTTGAAGTGAACAACGAGCCCCATTGATAATCATGAAATGGAAATTATTTGTAACTTTCTACAAGTAGAACAATGAATAGTAAAAGTAGACGGGTGAAATCTTTCTATATATTGCTTCTATATAGTCTAAGAAACATATACGCAAAGCATCCAAACAGTACAATTCGCCAATTTTTTGTTCTGCAAGTTTAAGTGAACTACGAGCCGCATTGTTAATCCTTTAAAGGAAATTATTTGTAAATTTCGACAAGTAGAACAATGAATGGAACAGGTAGACGATTGAAATCATTGTATATATTGCTTCCAAATAGTCTAAGAAATATGTACGCAAAGCATCCAAACAGTACCATTCGCCAATTTTTTGTTCTTCAAGTTTAAGTGAACAATGAGCCCCATTGTTAATCCATTATCGGAAATTATTTGTAATTTTCGACAAGTAGAACAATGAATGGAACAGGTAGACGGGTGAAATCTTTCTATATATTGCTTCTATATAGACTAAGAAACATATACGCAAAGCACGGAAACAGTACAATTTGCCAATTTTTTGTTCTTCAAGTTTAAGTGAACTACGAGCCGCATTGTTAATCCTTTAAAGGAAATTATTTGTAAATTTCGACAAGTAGAACAATGATTGGAACACTTAGACGGTTGAAATTTTTGTATATATTGCTTCCATATAGTCTAAGAAACATGTACGCAAAGCATCCAAACAGTACCATTCGCCAATTTTTTTTCTTCAAGTTTAAGTGAACTACGAGCACCATTGTTAATCCTTTAAAGGAAATTATTTGTAACTTTCGACATGTAGAACAATGAATGGAACAGGTAGACGGTTGAGATCTTTGTATATATTGCTTCTATATAGTCTAAGAAACATATATGCAAAGCATCCAAACAGTACAATTCGCCAATTTATTGTTCTTCAAGTTTAAGTGAACTACGAGCCCCATTGTTAATCCTTTAAAGGAAATTATTTGTAAATTTCGACAAGTATAACAATGAATGGAACAGGTAGACTGTTGAAATCATTGTATATATTGCTTCTATATAGTCTAAGAAACATATATGCAAAGCGTCCAAACAGTACAATTCGCCAATTTATTGTTCTTCAAGTTTAAGTAAACTACGATCCCCATTGTTAATCCTTTAACGGAAATTATTTGTAACATTCGACAAGTATATCAATGAATGGAACAGATAGACGGTTGAAATCATTGTATATATTGCTTCTATATAGTCTAAGAAACATATATGCAAAGCATCCAAATAGTACAATTCGCCAATTTTTTGTTCTTCAAGTTTAAGTGAACTACGAGCCCAATTGTTAATCCTCTAAAGGAAATTATTTGTAAATTTCGACAAGTAGAACAATGAATGGAATAGGTAGACGGTTGAAATCATTGTATATGCTGCTTCTATATAGCATAAGAAACCTATATGCAAAGCATCCAAACAGTACAATTCGCCAATTATTTCATCTTCAAGTTTAAGTGAACTACGAGACACATTGTTAATACTTTAACGCAAATTATTTGTAACTTGCGACAAGTAGAACAATGAGTGGAACAGGTAGACGGTTGAAATCAATGTATATATTGTTTCTATATAGTCTAAGAAACATATATGCAAAGCATCCGAACAGTACCATTCGCCAATTTTTTGTTCTTCAAGTTTAAGTGAACAATGAGCCCCATTGTTAATCCTTTATAGGAAATTATTTGTAACTTTCGACAAGTAGAACAATGAATGGAACAGGTAGACGCTTGAAATATTTGTATATATTGCTTCTATATAGTCTAGGAAATCTATATGCAAAGCATCCAAACACTTACATTTGCCAATTTTTTGTTCTTCAAGTTTAAGTGAACAATGAGCCCCAATGGTTAATCCTTTATCGGAAACTATTTGTAAATTTCGACAAGTATAACAATGAATAGAACAGGTAGACGGTTGACATCATTGTATATATTGCTTCTATATAGTCTAAGAAACATATATGCCAATCAACCAAACAGTACAATTCGCCAATTATTTCATCTTCAAGTTTAAGTGAACTACGAGACCCATTGTTAATACTTTAAAGGAAATTATTTGTAAATTTCGACAAGTAGAACAATGAATGGAACAGGTAGACGGTGGAAATCAATGTATATATTGCTTCTATATAGTCTAAGAAATATGTACGCAAAGCATCCAAACAGTACCATTCGCCAATTTTTTGTTCTTCAAGTTTGAGTGAACAACGAGCCCCATTGATAATCACGAAAGGGAAATTATTTGTAAGTTTCTACAAGTAGAACAATGAATAGAACAGGTAGACGGTTGAATTCTTTGTATATGTTGTTTCTATATAGTCTAGGAAATCTACATGCAAAGCATCCAAACACTTACATTTGCCAATTTTTTGTTCTACAAGTTTAAGTGAACAATGAGCCCCAATGGTTAATCCTTTATCGGAAATTATTTGTAAATTTCGACAAGTAGAACAATGAATGGAACAGGTAGACGGTTGAAATCATAGTATATATTGCTTCTATATAGTCTAAGAAACATATATGCAAAGAATCCAAACAATACAATTCGCCAATTTTTTGTTCTTCATGTTTAAGTGAACTACGAGCCCCATTGTTAATCCTTTATCGGTAATTATTTGTAACTTTCGACAAGTAGAACAATGAATGGAACAGGTAGACGGTTGAAATCTTTGTATATATTGCTTCTATATAGTCTAAGAAACATATATGCAAAGCATCCAAACAGTACAATTCGCCAATTATTTCATCTTCAAGTTTAAGTGAACTACGTGACCCATTGTTAATACTTTAAAGGAAATTATTTGTAAATTTCGACAAGTAGAACAATGAATGGAACAGGTAGACGGTGGAAATCAATGTATATATTGCTTCTATATAGTCTAAAAAACATACATGCAAAGAATCCAAACAGTACAATTCGCCAATTTTTTGTTCTTCAAGTATAAGTGAACAATGAGCCCTAATGGTTAATCCTTTATCGGAAATTATTTGTATCTTTCGACAAGTAGAACAATGAATGGAACAGGTAGACGGTTGAAATCATTGTATATATTGCTTCTGTATAGTCTAAGAAACATATATGCAAATCATCCAAACAGTACAATTCGCCAATTTTTTGTTCTTCAAGTTTAAGTGAACAACGAGCCCCATTGATAATCACGAAAGGGAAATTTTTTGTAAATTTCGACAAGTAGAACAATGAATGGAACAGGTAGATGGTTGAAATCTTTCTATATATTGCTTCTATATAGTCTAAGAAACATATATGCAAAGAATCCAAACAGCACAATTCGCCAATTTTTTGTTCTTCAAGTTTAAGTGAACTACGAGCCCCATTGTTAATCCTTTAAAGGAAATTATTTGTAAATTTCGACAAGTTGAACAATGATTGGAACACGTAGACGGTTGAGATCTTTGTATATATTGCTTCTATATAGTCTAAGAAACATATACGCAAAGCATCCAAACAGTACAATTAGCCAATTTTTTTTCTTCAAGTTTAAGTGAACTACGAGCCCAATTGTAAATCCTCTAAAGGAAATTATTTGTAAATTTCGACAAGTAGAACAATGAATGGAATAGGTAGACGGTTGAAATCATTGTATATGCTGCTTCTATATAGCATAAGAAACCTATATGCAAAGCATCTAAACAGTACCATTCGCCAATTTTTTGTTCTTCAAGTTTAAGTGAACAATGAGCCCCATTGTTAATCCTTTATCGGAAATTATTTGTAACTTTCGACAAGTAGAACAATGAGTGGAACAGGTAGACGGTTGAAATCTTTGTATATATTGCTTCTATATAGTCTAAGAAACATATATGCAAAGCATCCAAAGAGTACAATTCGCCAATTTATTGTTCTTCAAGTTGAAGTGAACAACGAGCCCCATTGATAATCATGAAATGGAAATTATTTGTAACTTTCTACAAGTAGAACAATGAATAGTAAAAGTAGACGGGTGAAATCTTTCTATATATTGCTTCTATATAGTCTAAGAAACATATACGCAAAGCATCCAAACAGTACAATTTGCCAATTTTTTGTTCTGCAAGTTTAAGTGAACTACGAGCCGCATTGTTAATCCTTTAAAGGAAATTATTTGTAAATTTCGACAAGTAGAACAATGAATGGAACAGGTAGACGATTGAAATCATTGTATATATTGCTTCCATATAGTCTAAGAAATATGTACGCAAAGCATCCAAACAGTACCATTCGCCAATTTTTTGTTCTTCAAGTTTAAGTGAACAATGAGCCCCATTGTTAATCCTTTATCGGAAATTATTTGTAACTTTCGACAAGTAGAACAATGAATGGAACTGGTAGACGGTTGAAATCATTGTATATATTGCTTCTATATAGTCTAAGAAACATATATGCAAAGCATCCAAACAGTACAATTCGCCAATTATTTCATCTTCAAGTTTAAGTGAACTACGAGACCCATTGTTAATACTTTAAAGGAAATTATTTGTAAATTTCGACAAGTAGAACAATGATTGGAACAGGTAGACGGTGGAAATCAATGTATATATTGCTTCTATATAGTCTAAAAAACATACATGCAAAGAATCCAAACAGTACAATTCGCCAATTTTTTGTTCTTCAAGTATAAGTGAACAATGAGCCCTAATGGTTAATCCTTTATCGGAAATTATTTGTATCTTTCGACAAGTAGAACAATGAATGGAACAGGTAGACGGTTGAAATCATTGTATATATTGCTTCTGTATAGTCTAAGAATCATATATGCAAATCATCCAAACAGTACAATTCGCCAATTTTTTGTTCTTCAAGTTTAAGTGAACAACGAGCCCCATTGATAATCACGAAAGGGAAATTTTTTGTAAATTTCGACAAGTAGAACAATGAATGGAACAGGTAGATGGTTGAAATCTTTCTATATATTGCTTCTATATAGTCTAAGAAACATATATGCAAAGAATCCAAACAGCACAATTCGCCAATTTTTTGTTCTTCAAGTTTAAGTGAACTACGAGCCCCATTGATAATCACGAAAGGGAAATTTTTTGTAAATTTCGACAAGTAGAACAATGAATGGAACAGGTAGATGGTTGAAATCTTTCTATATATTGCTTCTATATAGTCTAAGAAACATATATGCAAAGAATCCAAACAGCACAATTCGCCAATTTTTTGTTCTTCAAGTTTAAGTGAACTACGAGCCCCATTGTTAATCCTTTAAAGGAAATTATTTGTAAATTTCGACAAGTTGAACAATGATTGGAACACGTAGACGGTTGAGATCTTTGTATATATTGCTTCTATATAGTCTAAGAAACATATACGCAAAGCATCCAAACAGTACAATTAGCCAATTTTTTTTCATCAAGTTTAAGTGAACTACGAGCCCAATTGTAAATAGATAGACGGTTGAAATCATTGTATATATTGCTTCTATATAGTCTAAGAAACATATATGCAAAGCATCCAAATAGTACAATTCGCCAATTTTTTGTTCTTCAAGTTTAAGTGAACTACGAGCCCAATTGTTAATCCTCTAAAGGAAATTATTTGTAAATTTCGACAAGTAGAACAATGAATGGAACAGGTAAACGATTGAAATCAATGTATATATTGCTTCTATATAGTCTAAGAAACATATATGCAAAGCATCCAAACAGTACCATTCATCAATTTTTTGTTCTTCAAGTTTAAGTGAACAACGAGCCCCACTGTTAATCCTTTAAAGGAAATTATTCGTAAATTTCGACAAGTAGAACAATGATTGGTACACGTAGACGGTTGAAATCTTTGTAAATATTGAGTCCATATAGTCTATAAACATGTACGCAAAGCATCCAAACAGTACAATTCGCCAATTTATTGTTCTTCAAGTTTAAGTGAACAACGAGCCCCACTGTTAATCCTTTAAAGGAAATTATTCGTAAATTTCGACAAGTAGAACAATGATTGGTACACGTAGACGGTTGAAATCTTTGTATATATTGCTTCCATATAGTCTAAGAAACATGTACATAAAGCATCCAGACAGTACCATTCGCCAATTTTCTGTTTTTCAAGTTTATGTGAACAATGAGCCCCAATGGTTAATCCTTTATCGGAAATTACTTGTAATTTTCGACAAGTAGAACAATGAATGGAACAGGTAGACGGTTGAAATCTTTGTATATATTGCTTCTATATAATCTAAGAAACATATATTCAAAGCATCCAAACAGTACCATTCGCCAATTTTTTGTTCTTCAAGTTTAAGTGAACTACGAGCCCCATTGTTAATCCTTTAAACGAAATTATTTGTAAATTTCGACAAGTAGAACAATGAATGGAACAGGTAGACTGTTGAAATCATTGTATATATTGGTTCTATATAGTCTAAGAAACATATATGCAGAGCGTCCATACAGTACAATTCTCCAATTTTTTGCTCTTCAAGTTTAAGTAAACAATGAGCCCCAATGGTTAATCCTTTATCGGAAATTACTTGTAATTTTCGACAAGTAGAACATTGAATGGAACAGGTAGACGGTTGAAATCTTTGTATATATTGCTTCTATATAATCTAAGAAACATATATTCAAAGCATCCAAACAGTACCATTCGCCAATTTTTTGTTCTTCAAGTTTAAGTGAACTACGAGCCCCATTGTTGATCCTTTAAACGAAATTAGTTGTAAATTTCGACAAGTAGAACAATGAATAGAACAGGTAGACGGTTGAAATCTTTGTATATGTTGCTTCTATAGAGTCTAAGAAATCTATATGCAAAGCATCTAAACAGTAACACTCGCTAATTTTTTGATCTTCAAGTTTAAGTGAACAGCGAGCCCCATTGATAATCACGAAATGGAAATTATTTGTAACTTTCTACAAGTAGAACAATGAATAGTACAGGTAGACGGCTGAAATCTTTCTATATATTGCTTCTAAATAATCTAAGAAACATATATTCAAAGCATCCAAACAGTACAATTCGCCAATTTTTTGTTCTTCAAGTTTAAGTGAACTACGAGCCCAATTGTTAATCCTTTAAAGGAAATTATTTGTAAATTTCGACAAGTAGAACAATTAATGGAACAGGTAGACTGTTGAAATCATTGTATATATTGCTTCTATATAGTCTAAGAAACATATACGCGAAGCATCCAAACAGTACCATTCGCCAATTTTTTGTTCTTCAAGTTTAAGTGAAAAATGAGCCCCAATGGTTAATCTTTTATCGGAAATTATTTGTAATTTTCGACAAGTAGAACAATGATTGGAACACGTAGACGGTTGAAATCTTTGTATATATTGCTTCCATATAGTCTAAGAAACATTTATGCAAAGCATCCAAACAGTACCATTCGCCAATTTTTTGTTCTTCAAGTTTAAGTGATCAACGAGCCCCAATGGTTAATCCTTTATCGGAAATTATTTGTAACTTTCGACAAGTAGAATAATGAACGGAACAGGTAGACGGTTGAAATCTTTGTATATATTGCGTCTATATAGTCTAAGAAACATATATTCAAAGCATTCAAACAGTACCATTCGCCAATTTTTTGTTCTTCAAGTTTAAGTGAACTACGTGCCCCATTGTTAATCCTTTAAAGGAAATTATTTGTAAATTTCGACAAGTAGAACAATGATTGGAACACGTAGACGGTTGAAATCATTGTATATATTGCTTCCATATAGTCTAAGAAACATATATGCAAAGCATCCAAACAGTACCATTCGCCAATTTTTTGTTCTTCAAGTTTATGTGAACAATGAGACCCATTGTTAATCCTTTATCGGAAATTATTTGTAACTTTCGACAAGTAGAACACTGAATGGAACAGGTAGACGGTTGAAATCTTTGTATATATTGCTTCTATATAGTCTAACAAACATATATGCAAAGCATCCAAACAGTACAATTCGCCAATTTTTTGTTCTTCAAGTTTAAGTGAACAATGAGCCCCAATGGTTAATCCTTTATCGGAAATTATTTGTAAATTTCGACAAGTAGAACAATGAATGGAACAGGTAGACGGTTGAAATCTTTGTATATATTGCTTCTATATAGTCTAAGAAACATATATGCAAAGCATCCAAACAGTACAATTCGCCAATTTATTGTTCTTCAAGTTTAAGTGAACAACGAGCCCCATTGTTAAGACTTTAAAGGAAATTATTTGTAAATTTCGACAAGTAGAACAATGAATGGAACAGGTAGACGGTTGAAATCTTTGTATATATTGCTACTATATAATCTAAGAAACATATATGCAAAGCATCCAAACAGTACCATTCGCCAATTTTTTGATCTTCAAGTTTAAGTGAACTACGAGCCCCATTGTTAATCCTTTAAAGGAAATTATTTGTAACTTGCGACAAGCAGAACAATGAATGGAACAGGTAGCCGGTTGAAATCAATGTATATATTGCTTCTATATAGTCTAAGAAACATATATGCAAAGCATCCAAACAGTACCATTCGCCAATATTTTGTTCTTCAAGTTTAAGTGAACAACGAGCCCCAATGGTTAATCCTTTATCGGAAATTATTTGTAACTTTCGACAAGTAGAACAATGAATGGAACAGGTAGACGGTTGAAATCTTTGTATATATTGCGTTTATATAGTCTAAGAAACATATATGCAAAGCATCCAAACAGTACTATTCGCCAATTTTTTGTTCTTCAAGTTCAAGTGAACTACGAGCCCCATTGTTAATCCTTTAAAGGAAATTATTTGTAAATTTCGACAAGTAGAACAATGATTGGAACACGTAGACGGTTGAAATCTTTGTATATATTGCTTCCATATAGTCTAAGAAACATTTATGCAAAGCATCCAAACATTACCATTCGCCAATTTGTTGTCCTTCAAGTTTAAGTGAACAATGAGCCCCATTGTTAATCCTTTAAAGGAAATTATTTGTAAATTTCGACAAGTAGAACAATGAATGGAACAGGCAGACGGTTGAAATCTTTGTATATATTGCGTCTATATAGTCTAAGAAACATATATTCAAAGCATTCAAACAGTACCATTCGCCAATTTTTTGTTCTTCAAGTTTAAGTGAACTACGAGCCCCATTGTTAATCCTTTAAAGGAAATTATTTGTAAATTTCGATAAGTAGAACAATGATTGCAACACGTAGACGGTTGAAATCATTGTATATATGGCTTCCATATAGTCTAAGAAACATATATGCAAAGCATCCAAACAGTACCATTCGCCAATTTTTTGTTCTTCAAGTTTAAGTGAACTATGAGACCCATTGTTAATCCTTTATCGGAAATTATATGTAACTTTCGACAAGTAGAACACTGAATGGAACAGGTAGACGGTTGAAATCTTTGTATATATTGCTTCTATATAGTCTAAGAAACATATATGCAAAGCATCCAAAAAGTACAATTCGCCAATTTTTTGTTCTTCAAGTTTAAGTGAACAATGAGCCCCAATGGTTAATCCTTTATCGGAAATTATTTGTAACTTTCGACAAGTAGAACAATGAATGGAACAGGTAGACGGTTGAAATCCTTGTATATATTGCTTCTATATAGTCTAAGAAACATATATGCAAAGCATCCAAACAGTACAATTCGACAATCTTTGTTCTTCAAGTTTAGTGAACAATGAGCCCCAATGGTTAATCCTTTATCGGAAATTATTTGTAATTTTCGTCAAGTAGAACAATGAATGGAACAGGTAGACGGTTGAAATCTTTGTATATATTGCTTCAATATAGTCTAAGAAACATATATGCAAAGCATCCAAAAAGTACAATTCGCCAATTTATTGTTCTTCAAGTGTAAGTGAACAACGAGCCCCATTGATAATCATGAAACGGAAATTATTTGTAATTTTCGACAAGTAGAACAATGAATGGAACAGGTAGACGGTTGAAATCAATGTATATATTGCTTCTATATAGTCTAAGAAACATATATGCAAAGCATCCAAACAGTACAATTCGACAATCTTTGTTCTTCAAGTTTAGTGAACAATGAGCCCCAATGATTAATCCTTTATCGGAAATTATTTGTAATTTTCGTCAAGTAGAACAATGAATGGAACAGGTAGACGGTTGAAATCTTTGTATATATTGCTTCTATATAGTCTACGAAACATATATGCAAAGCATCCAAAAAGTACCATTCGCCAATTTTTTGTTCTTCAAGTTTAAGTGAACAACGAGCCCCAATGGTTAATCCTTTATCGGTAATTATTTGTAACTTTCGACAAGTAGAACAATGAATGGAACAGGTAGACGGTTGAAATCTTTGTATATATTGCTTCTATATAGTCTAAGAAACATATATGCAAAGCATCCAAACAGTACAATTCGCCAATTATTTCATCTTCAAGTTTAAGTGAACTACGAGACCCATTGTTAATACTTTAACGCAAATTATTTGTAACTTGCGACAAGTAGAACAATGAGTGGAACAGGTAGACGGTTGAAATCAATGTATATATTGCTTCTATATAGTCTAAGAAACATATATGCAAAGCATCCAAACAGTACCATTCGCCAATTTTTTGTTCTTCAAGTTTAAGTGAACAATGAGCCCCATTGTTAATCCTTTATAGGAAATTATTTGTAACTTTCGACAAGTAGAACAATGAATGGAACAGGTAGACGCTTGAAATATTTGTATATATTGCTTCTATATAGTCTAAGAAACATATATGCAAAGCATCCAAACAGTACCATTCGCCAATTTTTTGTTCTTCAAGTTTAAATGAACAATGAGCCCCAATGGTTAATCCTTTATCGGAAATTATTTGTAATTTTCGACAAGTAGAACAATGAATGGAACAGGTAGACGGTTGAAATCATTGTATATATTGCTTCTATATAGTCTAAGAAACATATATTCAAAGCATCCAAACAGTACAATTCGACAATTTTTTGTTCTTCAAGTTTAAGTGAACAATGAGCCCCAATTGTTAATCCGTTATCGGAAATGATTTGTAACTTTCGACAAGTAGAACAATGAATGGAACAGGTAGACGGTTGAAATCTTTGTATATATTGCTTCTATATAGTCTAAGAAACATATGTGCAAAGCATCCAAACAGTACCATTCGCCAATTTTTTGTTCTTCAAGTTTAAGTGAACTACGAGCCCCATTGTTAATCCTTTAAAGGAAATTATTTGTAAATTTCGACAAGTAGAACAATGAATGGAACAGGTAGACTGTTGAAATCATTGTATATATTGCTTCTATATAGTCTAAGAAACATATATGCAAAGCATCCAAACAGTACAATTCGCCAATTTTTTGTTCTTCAAGTTTAAGTAAACTACGATCCCCATTGTTAATTCCTTAACGGAAATTATTTGTAACTTTCGACAAGTAGAACAATGAATGGAACAGGTAGACGGTTGAAATCATTGTATATATTGCTTCTATATAGTCTAAGAAACATATATGCAAAGCATCCAAACAGTACAATTCGACAATCTTTGTTCTTCAAGTTTAGTGAACAATGAGCCCCAATGGTTAATCCTTTATCGGAAATTATTTGTAATTTTCGACAAGTAGAACAATGAATGGAACAGGTAGACGGTTGAAATCTTTGTATATATTGCATCTATATAATCTAAGAAACATATATGCAAAGCATCCAAACAGTACAATTCGCCAATTATTCCATCTTCATGTTTAAGTGAACTACGAGCCCCATTGTTAATACTTTAACGGAAATTATTTGTAACTTGCGACAAGTAGAACAATGAGTGGAACAGGTAGACGGTTGAAATTAATGTATATATTGCTTCTATATAGTTTAAGAAACATATATGCAAAACATCCAAACAGTACCATTCGCCAATTTTTTGTTCTTCAAGTTTAAGTGAACAATGAGCCCCATTGTTAATCCTTTATAGGAAATTATTTGTAACTTTCGACAAGTAGAACAATGAATGGAACAGGTAGACGCTTGAAATCTTTGTATATATTGCTTCTATATAGTCTAAGAAACATATATGCAAAGCATCCAAACAGTACCATTCGCCAATTTATTGTTCTTCAAGTTTAAGTGAAGAACGAGCCCCATTGTTAATCCTTTAACGGAAAGTATTTGTAACTTTCGACAAGAAGAACAATGAATGGAACAGGTAGACGGTTGAAATCTTTGTATACATTGCTTCTATATGGTCTAAGAAACAAATATGCAAAGCTTCCAAACAGTACCATTCGCCAATTTATGGTTCTTCAAGTTTAAGTGAAGTACGCGCCCCATTGTTAATCATTTAACGGAAATTATTTGTAAATTTCTACAAGTAAAACAATGAATGGAACAGGTAGACTGTTGAAATATATGTATATATTGCTTCTATATAGTCTAGGAAACCTATATGCAAATCATCCAAACAGTAACATTCGCCAATTTTTTGTTCTTCAAGTTTAAGCGAACTACGAGCCCCATTGTTAATCCTTTAACGGAAATTGTTTGTAACTTTCGACAAGTAGAACAATGAATGGAACAGGTAGACGGTTGAAATCTTTGTATATATTGCTTCTATATAGTCTAAGAAACATATATGCAAAGCATCCAAACAGTACAATTCGCCAATTTTTTGTTCTTCAAGTTTAAGTGAACAATGAGCCCTAATGGTTAATCCTTTATCGGAAATTATTTGTAACTTTCGACAAGTAGATCAATGAATGGAACAGGTAGACGGTTGAAATCTTTGTATATATTGCTTCTATATAGTCTAAGAAACATATATGCAAAGCATCCAAACAGTACAATTCGCCAATTATTTCATCTTCAAGTTTAAGTGAACTACGAGACCCATTGTTAATACTTTAACGCAAATTATTTGTAACTTGCGACAAGTAGAACAATGAGAGGAACAGGTAGACGGTTGAAATCAATGTATATATTGCGTCTATATAGTCTAAGAAACATATATGCAAAGCATCCAAACAGTACAATTCGCCAATTTCTTGTTCTTCAAGTTTAAGTGAACTACGAGCCCCATTGATAATCATGAAACGGAAATTATTTGTAAGTTTCTACAAGTAGAACAATGAATGGAACAGGTAGACGGTTGAAATCTTTGTATATATTGCTTCTGTATAGTCTAAGAAACATATATGCAAAGCATCCAAACAGTACAATTCGCCAATTTTTTGTACTTCAAGTTTAAGTGAACTACGAGCCCCATTGTTAATCCTTTAACGGAAATTAATTGTAACTTTCTACAAGTAGAACAATGAATGGAACAGGTAGACGGTGGAAATCAATGTATATATTGCTTCTATATAGTCAAAGAAACATATATGCAAAGCATCGAAACAGTACAATTCGCTAATTTTTTGTTCTTCAAGTTTAAGAGAACTACGAGCCCCATTGTAAATACTTTAACGGAAATTATTTGTAACTTTCGACAAGTAGAACAATGAATGGAACAGGTAGACGGTTGAAATCATTGTATATATTGCTTCTATATAGTCTAAGAAACATATATGCAAAGCATCCAAACAGTACAATTCGCCAATTTTTTGTTCTTCAAGTATAAGTGAACAATGAGACTCAATGGTTAATCCATTATCGGAAATTATTTGTTACTTTCGACAAGAAGAACAATGAATGGAACAGGTAGACGGTTGAAATCTTTGTATATATTGCTTCTATATAGTCTAAGAAACATATATGCAAAGCATCCAAACAGTACAATTCGCCAATTTATTGTTCTTCAAGTTTAAGTGAACAACGAGCCCCATTGTTAATCTATTATCGGAAATTATTTGTAACTTTCGACAAGTAGAACAATGAATGGAACAGGTGGACGGTTGAAATCTTTGTATATATTGCTTCTATATAGTCTAAGAAACATATATGCAAAGCATCCAAACAGTACCATTCGCCAATTTTTTGTTGTTCAAGTTTAAGTGAACAACGAGCCCCATTGATAATCATGAAGTGGTAATTATTTGTAACTTTCTACAAGTAGAACAATGAATAGTACAGGTAGACGAGTGAAATCCTTCTATATATTGCTTCTGTATAGTCTAAGAAACATATATGCAAAGCATCCAAACAGTACAATTCGCCAATTTTTTGTACTTCAAGTTTAAGTGAACTACGATTCCCATTGTTAATCCTTTAACAGAAATTATTTGTAACTTTCGACAAGTAGAACAATGAATGGAACAGGTAGACGGTTGAAATCATTGTATATATTGCTTCTATATAGTCTAAGAAACATATATGCAAAGCATCCAAACAGTACAATTCGCCAATTTTTTGTTCTTCAAGTATAAGTGAACAATGAGACCCAATGGTTAATCCATCATCGGAAATTATTTGTAACTTTCGACAAGTAGAACAATGAATGGAACAGGTAGACGGTTGAAATCTTTGTATATATTGCTTCTATATAGTCTAAGAAACATATATGCAAAGCATCCAAACAGTACAATTCGCCAATTTATTGTTCTTCAAGTTTAAGTGAACAACGAGCCCCATTGTTAATCCTTTAAATGAAATTATTTGTAAATTTCGACAAGTAGAACAATGAATGGAACAGGTAGACTGTTGAAATCATTGTATATATTGCTTCCATATAGTCCAAGAAATATATATGCAAAGCATCCAAACAGTACCTTTCGCTAATTTTTTGTTCTTAAGTTTAAGTGAACTACGATTCCCATTGTTAATCCTTTAACAGAAATTATTTGTAACTTTCGACAAGTAGAACAATGAATAGTACAGGTAGACGGGTGAAATCTTTCTATATATTGCTTCTATATAGTCAAAGAAACATATATGCAGAGCATCCAAACAATACAATTTGCCAATTTTTTGTACTTCAAGTTTAAGTGAACTACGATGCCCATTATTAATCCTTTAACAGAAATTATTTGTAACTTTCGACAAGTAGAACAATGAATGGAACAGGTAGACGGTTGAAATCAATGTATATATTGCTTCTATATAGTCTAAGAAACATATATGCAAAGCATCTAAACAGTACAATTCGCCAATTTTTTGTTCTTCAAGTTTTAGTGAACAATGAGCCCCAATGGTTAATCCTTTATCGGAACTTATTTGTAATTTTCGACAAGTAGAACAATGAATGGAACAAGTAGACGGTTGAAATCATTGTATATATTGCTTCTATATAGTCTAAGAAACATATATGCAAAGCATCCAAACAGGACCATTCGCCAATTTTTTGTTCTACAAGTTTAAGTGAACAACGAGCCCCATTGATAATCATGAAGTGGAAATTATTTGTAACTTTCTACAAGTAGAACAATGAATAGTACAGGTAGACGAGTGAAATCCTTCTATATATTGCTTCTGTACAGTCTAAGAAACATATATGCAAAGCATCTAAACAGTACAATTCGCCAATTTTTTGTTCTTCAAGTGTAAGTGAACAACGAGCCCCATTGATAATCATGAAATGGAAATTATTTGTAAATTTCTACAAGTAGAACAATGAATAGTACAGGTAGACGGGTGAAATCTTTCTATATATTGCTTCCATATAACTTCTTTAACGGAAATTATTTGTAACTTTCGACAAGTAGAACAATGATTGGAACAGGTAGACGGTTGAAATCAATGTATATATTGCTTCTATATAGTCTAAGAAACATATATGCAAAGCATCGAAACAGTACAATTCGCCAATTTTTTTATCTTCAAGTTTAAGTGAACAATGAGCCCCAATGGTTAATCCGTTATCGGAAATTATTTGTAACTTTCGACAAGTAGAACAATGAATGGAACAGGTAGACGGGTGAAATCTTTGTATATATTGCTTCTATATAGTCTAAGAAACATATATGCAAAGCATCTAAACAGTACAATTCGCCAATTTTTTGTTCTTCAAGTGTAAGTGAACAACGAGCCCCATTGATAATCATGAAACGGAAATTATTTGTAATTTTCGACAAGTAGAACAATGAATGGAACAGGTAGACGGTTGAAATCAATGTATATATTGCTTCTATATAGTCTAAGAGACATATATGCAAAGCATCTAAACAGTACAATTTGCCAATTTTTTGTTCTTAAAGATTAAGTGAACATCGAGCCCCATTGTTAATCCTTTAAAGGAAATTATTTGTAAATTTCGGCACGTAGAACAAAGAATGGAATAGGTAGACTGTTGAAATCATTGTATATATTGCTTCTAGATAGTCTAAGAAACATATATGCAAAGCGTCCAAAAAGTACAATTCGCCAATTTTTTGCTCTTAAAGTTTAAGTGATCTACGAGCCCAATTGTTAATCCTTTAACGTAAATTATTTGTAACTTTCGACAAGTAGAACAATGACTGGAACAGGTAGACGGTTGAAATCATTGTATATATTGCTTCTATATAGTCTAAGAAACATATATGCAAAGCATCCAGATAGTACAATTTGCCAATTTTTTGTTCTTCAAGTTTAAGTGAACAATGAGCCCCAATGGTTAATCCTTTATCGGAAATTATTTGTAACTTTCAACAAGTAGAACAATGAATGGAACAGGTAGACGGTTGAAATCAATGTATATATTGCTTCTATATAGTCTAAGAAACATATATGCAAAGCATCGAAACATTACAATTCGCTAATTTTTTGATCTTCAAGTTTAAGTGAACAACGAGCCCCATTGATAATCATGAAATGGAAATTATTTGTAAATTTCTACAAGTAGAACAATGAATAGTACAGGTAGACGGGTGAAATCTTTCTATATATTGCTTCCATATAACTTCTTTAACGGAAATTATTTGTAACTTTCGACAAGTAGAACAATGATTGGAACAGGTAGACGGTTGAAATCAATGTATATATTGCTTCTATATAGTCTAAGAAACATATATGCAAAGCATCGAAACAGTACAATTCGCCAATTTTTTTATCTTCAAGTTTAAGTGAACAATGAGCCCCAATGGTTAATCCGTTATCGGAAATTATTTGTAACTTTCGACAAGTAGAACAATGAATGGAACAGGTAGACGGGTGAAATCTTTGTATATATTGCTTCTATATAGTCTAAGAAACATATCTGCAAAGCATCCAAACAGTACCATTCGCCAATTATTTCATCTTCATGTTTAAGTGAACTACGAGCCCCATTGTTAATATTTTAACGGAAATTATTTGTAACTTCCGACAAGTAGAACAATGAATGGAACAGGTAGACGGTTGAAATCTTTGTATATATTGCTTCTATATAGTCCAAGAAACATATATGCAAAGCATCTAAACAGTAACAATCGCCAATTTTTTGATCTTCAAGTTTAAGTGAACAGCGAGCCCCATTGATAATCATGAAATGGAAATTATTTGTATCTTTCTAGAAGTAGAACAATGAATAGTACAGGTAGACGGGTGAAATCTTTCTATATATTGCTTCTAAATAGTCTATGAAACATCTATGCAAAGCATCCAAACAGTACAATTCGCCAATTTTTGTTCTTCAAGTTTAAGTGAACTACGAGCCCCATTGTTAATCCTTTAAAGGAAATTATTTGTAAATTTCGACAAGTAGAACAATGAATGGATCATGTAGACGGTTGAAAAAATTGTATATATTGCTTCTATATAGTCTACGAAACATATATGCAAAGCATCCAAACAGTACAATTCGCCAATTTTTTGTTCTTCAAGTTTAAGTGAACTACGAGCCCCATTGTTAATCCTTTAAAGGAAATTATTTGTAAATTTCGACAAGTAGAACAATGATTGGAACACGTAGACGGTTGAAATCTTTGTATATATTGCTTCCATATAGTCTAAGAAACATGTACGCAAAGCATCCAAACAGTACCGTTCGCCAATTTTTTGTTCTTCAAGTTTAAGTGAACTACGAGCACCATTGTTAATCCTTTAAAGGAAATTATTTGTAAATTTCGACAAGTATAACAATGAATGGAACAGGTAGACTGTTGAAATCATTGTATATATTGCTTCTATATAGTCTAAGAAACATATATGCAAAGCGTCCAAACAGTACAATTCGCCAATTTTTTGTTCTTCAAGTTTAAGTAAACTACGATCCCCATTGTTAATCCTTTAACGGAAATTATTTGTAACTTTCGACAAGTATATCAATGAATGGAACAGATAGACGGTTGAAATCATTGTATATATTGCTTCTATATAGTCTAAGAAACATATATGCAAAGCATCCAAATAGTACAATTCGCCAATTTTTTGTTCTTCAAGTTTAAGTGAACTACGAGCCCAATTGTTAATCCTCTAAAGGAAATTATTTGTAAATTTCGACAAGTAGAACAATGAATGGAACAGGTAAACGATTGAAATCAATGTATATATTGCTTCTATATAGTCTAAGAAACATATATGCAAAGCATCCAAACAGTACCATTCATCAATTTTTTGTTCTTCAAGTTTAAGTGAACAACGAGCCCCACTGTTAATCCTTTAAAGGAAATTATTCGTAAATTTCGACAAGTAGAACAATGATTGGTACACGTAGACGGTTGAAATCTTTGTAAATATTGAGTCCATATAGTCTATAAACATGTACGCAAAGCATCCAAACAGTACAATTCGCCAATTTATTGTTCTTCAAGTTTAAGTGAACAACGAGCCCCACTGTTAATCCTTTAAAGGAAATTATTCGTAAATTTCGACAAGTAGAACAATGATTGGTACACGTAGACGGTTGAAATCTTTGTATATATTGCTTCCATATAGTCTAAGAAACATGTACATAAAGCATCCAGACAGTACCATTCGCCAATTTTCTGTTTTTCAAGTTTATGTGAACAATGAGCCCCAATGGTTAATCCTTTATCGGAAATTACTTGTAATTTTCGACAAGTAGAACAATGAATGGAACAGGTAGACGGTTGAAATCTTTGTATATATTGCTTCTATATAATCTAAGAAACATATATTCAAAGCATCCAAACAGTACCATTCGCCAATTTTTTGTTCTTCAAGTTTAAGTGAACTACGAGCCCCATTGTTAATCCTTTAAAGGAAATTATTTGTAAATTTCGACAAGTAGAACAATTAATGGAACAGGTAGACTGTTGAAATCATTGTATATATTGCTTCTATATAGTCTAAGAAACATATACGCGAAGCATCCAAACAGTACCATTCGCCAATTTTTTGTTCTTCAAGTTTAAGTGAAAAATGAGCCCCAATGGTTAATCTTTTATCGGAAATTATTTGTAATTTTCGACAAGTAGAACAATGATTGGAACACGTAGACGGTTGAAATCTTTGTATATATTGCTTCCATATAGTCTAAGAAACATTTATGCAAAGCATCCAAACAGTACCATTCGCCAATTTTTTGTTCTTCAAGTTTAAGTGATCAACGAGCCCCAATGGTTAATCCTTTATCGGAAATTATTTGTAACTTTCGACAAGTAGAATAATGAACGGAACAGGTAGACGGTTGAAATCTTTGTATATATTGCGTCTATATAGTCTAAGAAACATATATTCAAAGCATTCAAACAGTACCATTCGCCAATTTTTTGTTCTTCAAGTTTAAGTGAACTACGTGCCCCATTGTTAATCCTTTAAAGGAAATTATTTGTAAATTTCGACAAGTAGAACAATGATTGGAACACGTAGACGGTTGAAATCATTGTATATATTGCTTCCATATAGTCTAAGAAACATATATGCAAAGCATCCAAACAGTACCATTCGCCAATTTTTTGTTCTTCAAGTTTATGTGAACAATGAGACCCATTGTTAATCCTTTATCGGAAATTATTTGTAACTTTCGACAAGTAGAACACTGAATGGAACAGGTAGACGGTTGAAATCTTTGTATATATTGCTTCTATATAGTCTAACAAACATATATGCAAAGCATCCAAACAGTACAATTCGCCAATTTTTTGTTCTTCAAGTTTAAGTGAACAATGAGCCCCAATGGTTAATCCTTTATCGGAAATTATTTGTAAATTTCGACAAGTAGAACAATGAATGGAACAGGTAGACGGTTGAAATCTTTGTATATATTGCTTCTATATAGTCTAAGAAACATATATGCAAAGCATCCAAACAGTACAATTCGCCAA
Organism: Cerceris ruficornis; assembly: GCA_963989415.1. Taxonomy (NCBI): domain Eukaryota; kingdom Metazoa; phylum Arthropoda; class Insecta; order Hymenoptera; family Crabronidae; genus Cerceris; species Cerceris ruficornis. Next base: position 107,970 of record CAXDIW010000101.1, read on the forward strand.
TTTATTGTTCTTCAAGTTTAAGTGAACAACGAGCCCCATTGTTAAGACTTTAAAGGAAATTATTTGTAAATTTCGACAAGTAGAACAATGAATGGAACAGGTAGACGGTTGAAATCTTTGTATATATTGCTACTATATAATCTAAGAAACATATATGCAAAGCATCCAAACAGTACCATTCGCCAATTTTTTGATCTTCAAGTTTAAGTGAACTACGAGCCCCATTGTTAATCCTTTAAAGGAAATTATTTGTAACTTGCGACAAGCAGAACAATGAATGGAACAGGTAGCCGGTTGAAATCAATGTATATATTGCTTCTATATAGTCTAAGAAACATATATGCAAAGCATCCAAACAGTACCATTCGCCAATATTTTGTTCTTCAAGTTTAAGTGAACAACGAGCCCCAATGGTTAATCCTTTATCGGAAATTATTTGTAACTTTCGACAAGTAGAACAATGAATGGAACAGGTAGACGGTTGAAATCTTTGTATATATTGCGTTTATATAGTCTAAGAAACATATATGCAAAGCATCCAAACAGTACTATTCGCCAATTTTTTGTTCTTCAAGTTCAAGTGAACTACGAGCCCCATTGTTAATCCTTTAAAGGAAATTATTTGTAAATTTCGACAAGTAGAACAATGATTGGAACACGTAGACGGTTGAAATCTTTGTATATATTGCTTCCATATAGTCTAAGAAACATTTATGCAAAGCATCCAAACATTACCATTCGCCAATTTGTTGTCCTTCAAGTTTAAGTGAACAATGAGCCCCATTGTTAATCCTTTAAAGGAAATTATTTGTAAATTTCGACAAGTAGAACAATGAATGGAACAGGCAGACGGTTGAAATCTTTGTATATATTGCGTCTATATAGTCTAAGAAACATATATTCAAAGCATTCAAACAGTACCATTCGCCAATTTTTTGTTCTTCAAGTTTAAGTGAACTACGAGCCCCATTGTTAATCCTTTAAAGGAAATTATTTGTAAATTTCGATAAGTAGAACAATGATTGCAACACGTAGACGGTTGAAATCATTGTATATATGGCTTCCATATAGTCTAAGAAACATATATGCAAAGCATCCAAACAGTACCATTCGCCAATTTTTTGTTCTTCAAGTTTAAGTGAACTATGAGACCCATTGTTAATCCTTTATCGGAAATTATATGTAACTTTCGACAAGTAGAACACTGAATGGAACAGGTAGACGGTTGAAATCTTTGTATATATTGCTTCTATATAGTCTAAGAAACATATATGCAAAGCATCCAAAAAGTACAATTCGCCAATTTTTTGTTCTTCAAGTTTAAGTGAACAATGAGCCCCAATGGTTAATCCTTTATCGGAAATTATTTGTAACTTTCGACAAGTAGAACAATGAATGGAACAGGTAGACGGTTGAAATCCTTGTATATATTGCTTCTATATAGTCTAAGAAACATATATGCAAAGCATCCAAACAGTACAATTCGACAATCTTTGTTCTTCAAGTTTAGTGAACAATGAGCCCCAATGGTTAATCCTTTATCGGAAATTATTTGTAATTTTCGTCAAGTAGAACAATGAATGGAACAGGTAGACGGTTGAAATCTTTGTATATATTGCTTCAATATAGTCTAAGAAACATATATGCAAAGCATCCAAAAAGTACAATTCGCCAATTTATTGTTCTTCAAGTGTAAGTGAACAACGAGCCCCATTGATAATCATGAAACGGAAATTATTTGTAATTTTCGACAAGTAGAACAATGAATGGAACAGGTAGACGGTTGAAATCAATGTATATATTGCTTCTATATAGTCTAAGAAACATATATGCAAAGCATCCAAACAGTACAATTCGACAATCTTTGTTCTTCAAGTTTAGTGAACAATGAGCCCCAATGATTAATCCTTTATCGGAAATTATTTGTAATTTTCGTCAAGTAGAACAATGAATGGAACAGGTAGACGGTTGAAATCTTTGTATATATTGCTTCTATATAGTCTACGAAACATATATGCAAAGCATCCAAAAAGTACCATTCGCCAATTTTTTGTTCTTCAAGTTTAAGTGAACAACGAGCCCCAATGGTTAATCCTTTATCGGTAATTATTTGTAACTTTCGACAAGTAGAACAATGAATGGAACAGGTAGACGGTTGAAATCTTTGTATATATTGCTTCTATATAGTCTAAGAAACATATATGCAAAGCATCCAAACAGTACAATTCGCCAATTATTTCATCTTCAAGTTTAAGTGAACTACGAGACCCATTGTTAATACTTTAACGCAAATTATTTGTAACTTGCGACAAGTAGAACAATGAGTGGAACAGGTAGACGGTTGAAATCAATGTATATATTGCTTCTATATAGTCTAAGAAACATATATGCAAAGCATCCAAACAGTACCATTCGCCAATTTTTTGTTCTTCAAGTTTAAGTGAACAATGAGCCCCATTGTTAATCCTTTATAGGAAATTATTTGTAACTTTCGACAAGTAGAACAATGAATGGAACAGGTAGACGCTTGAAATATTTGTATATATTGCTTCTATATAGTCTAAGAAACATATATGCAAAGCATCCAAACAGTACCATTCGCCAATTTTTTGTTCTTCAAGTTTAAATGAACAATGAGCCCCAATGGTTAATCCTTTATCGGAAATTATTTGTAATTTTCGACAAGTAGAACAATGAATGGAACAGGTAGACGGTTGAAATCATTGTATATATTGCTTCTATATAGTCTAAGAAACATATATTCAAAGCATCCAAACAGTACAATTCGACAATTTTTTGTTCTTCAAGTTTAAGTGAACAATGAGCCCCAATTGTTAATCCGTTATCGGAAATGATTTGTAACTTTCGACAAGTAGAACAATGAATGGAACAGGTAGACGGTTGAAATCTTTGTATATATTGCTTCTATATAGTCTAAGAAACATATGTGCAAAGCATCCAAACAGTACCATTCGCCAATTTTTTGTTCTTCAAGTTTAAGTGAACTACGAGCCCCATTGTTAATCCTTTAAAGGAAATTATTTGTAAATTTCGACAAGTAGAACAATGAATGGAACAGGTAGACTGTTGAAATCATTGTATATATTGCTTCTATATAGTCTAAGAAACATATATGCAAAGCATCCAAACAGTACAATTCGCCAATTTTTTGTTCTTCAAGTTTAAGTAAACTACGATCCCCATTGTTAATTCCTTAACGGAAATTATTTGTAACTTTCGACAAGTAGAACAATGAATGGAACAGGTAGACGGTTGAAATCATTGTATATATTGCTTCTATATAGTCTAAGAAACATATATGCAAAGCATCCAAACAGTACAATTCGACAATCTTTGTTCTTCAAGTTTAGTGAACAATGAGCCCCAATGGTTAATCCTTTATCGGAAATTATTTGTAATTTTCGACAAGTAGAACAATGAATGGAACAGGTAGACGGTTGAAATCTTTGTATATATTGCATCTATATAATCTAAGAAACATATATGCAAAGCATCCAAACAGTACAATTCGCCAATTATTCCATCTTCATGTTTAAGTGAACTACGAGCCCCATTGTTAATACTTTAACGGAAATTATTTGTAACTTGCGACAAGTAGAACAATGAGTGGAACAGGTAGACGGTTGAAATTAATGTATATATTGCTTCTATATAGTTTAAGAAACATATATGCAAAACATCCAAACAGTACCATTCGCCAATTTTTTGTTCTTCAAGTTTAAGTGAACAATGAGCCCCATTGTTAATCCTTTATAGGAAATTATTTGTAACTTTCGACAAGTAGAACAATGAATGGAACAGGTAGACGCTTGAAATCTTTGTATATATTGCTTCTATATAGTCTAAGAAACATATATGCAAAGCATCCAAACAGTACCATTCGCCAATTTATTGTTCTTCAAGTTTAAGTGAAGAACGAGCCCCATTGTTAATCCTTTAACGGAAAGTATTTGTAACTTTCGACAAGAAGAACAATGAATGGAACAGGTAGACGGTTGAAATCTTTGTATACATTGCTTCTATATGGTCTAAGAAACAAATATGCAAAGCTTCCAAACAGTACCATTCGCCAATTTATGGTTCTTCAAGTTTAAGTGAAGTACGCGCCCCATTGTTAATCATTTAACGGAAATTATTTGTAAATTTCTACAAGTAAAACAATGAATGGAACAGGTAGACTGTTGAAATATATGTATATATTGCTTCTATATAGTCTAGGAAACCTATATGCAAATCATCCAAACAGTAACATTCGCCAATTTTTTGTTCTTCAAGTTTAAGCGAACTACGAGCCCCATTGTTAATCCTTTAACGGAAATTGTTTGTAACTTTCGACAAGTAGAACAATGAATGGAACAGGTAGACGGTTGAAATCTTTGTATATATTGCTTCTATATAGTCTAAGAAACATATATGCAAAGCATCCAAACAGTACAATTCGCCAATTTTTTGTTCTTCAAGTTTAAGTGAACAATGAGCCCTAATGGTTAATCCTTTATCGGAAATTATTTGTAACTTTCGACAAGTAGATCAATGAATGGAACAGGTAGACGGTTGAAATCTTTGTATATATTGCTTCTATATAGTCTAAGAAACATATATGCAAAGCATCCAAACAGTACAATTCGCCAATTATTTCATCTTCAAGTTTAAGTGAACTACGAGACCCATTGTTAATACTTTAACGCAAATTATTTGTAACTTGCGACAAGTAGAACAATGAGAGGAACAGGTAGACGGTTGAAATCAATGTATATATTGCGTCTATATAGTCTAAGAAACATATATGCAAAGCATCCAAACAGTACAATTCGCCAATTTCTTGTTCTTCAAGTTTAAGTGAACTACGAGCCCCATTGATAATCATGAAACGGAAATTATTTGTAAGTTTCTACAAGTAGAACAATGAATGGAACAGGTAGACGGTTGAAATCTTTGTATATATTGCTTCTGTATAGTCTAAGAAACATATATGCAAAGCATCCAAACAGTACAATTCGCCAATTTTTTGTACTTCAAGTTTAAGTGAACTACGAGCCCCATTGTTAATCCTTTAACGGAAATTAATTGTAACTTTCTACAAGTAGAACAATGAATGGAACAGGTAGACGGTGGAAATCAATGTATATATTGCTTCTATATAGTCAAAGAAACATATATGCAAAGCATCGAAACAGTACAATTCGCTAATTTTTTGTTCTTCAAGTTTAAGAGAACTACGAGCCCCATTGTAAATACTTTAACGGAAATTATTTGTAACTTTCGACAAGTAGAACAATGAATGGAACAGGTAGACGGTTGAAATCATTGTATATATTGCTTCTATATAGTCTAAGAAACATATATGCAAAGCATCCAAACAGGACCATTCGCCAATTTTTTGTTCTACAAGTTTAAGTGAACAACGAGCCCCATTGATAATCATGAAGTGGAAATTATTTGTAACTTTCTACAAGTAGAACAATGAATAGTACAGGTAGACGAGTGAAATCCTTCTATATATTGCTTCTGTACAGTCTAAGAAACATATATGCAAAGCATCTAAACAGTACAATTCGCCAATTTTTTGTTCTTCAAGTGTAAGTGAACAACGAGCCCCATTGATAATCATGAAATGGAAATTATTTGTAAATTTCTACAAGTAGAACAATGAATAGTACAGGTAGACGGGTGAAATCTTTCTATATATTGCTTCCATATAACTTCTTTAACGGAAATTATTTGTAACTTTCGACAAGTAGAACAATGATTGGAACAGGTAGACGGTTGAAATCAATGTATATATTGCTTCTATATAGTCTAAGAAACATATATGCAAAGCATCGAAACAGTACAATTCGCCAATTTTTTTATCTTCAAGTTTAAGTGAACAATGAGCCCCAATGGTTAATCCGTTATCGGAAATTATTTGTAACTTTCGACAAGTAGAACAATGAATGGAACAGGTAGACGGGTGAAATCTTTGTATATATTGCTTCTATATAGTCTAAGAAACATATATGCAAAGCATCTAAACAGTACAATTCGCCAATTTTTTGTTCTTCAAGTGTAAGTGAACAACGAGCCCCATTGATAATCATGAAACGGAAATTATTTGTAATTTTCGACAAGTAGAACAATGAATGGAACAGGTAGACGGTTGAAATCAATGTATATATTGCTTCTATATAGTCTAAGAGACATATATGCAAAGCATCTAAACAGTACAATTTGCCAATTTTTTGTTCTTAAAGATTAAGTGAACATCGAGCCCCATTGTTAATCCTTTAAAGGAAATTATTTGTAAATTTCGGCACGTAGAACAAAGAATGGAATAGGTAGACTGTTGAAATCATTGTATATATTGCTTCTAGATAGTCTAAGAAACATATATGCAAAGCGTCCAAAAAGTACAATTCGCCAATTTTTTGCTCTTAAAGTTTAAGTGATCTACGAGCCCAATTGTTAATCCTTTAACGTAAATTATTTGTAACTTTCGACAAGTAGAACAATGACTGGAACAGGTAGACGGTTGAAATCATTGTATATATTGCTTCTATATAGTCTAAGAAACATATATGCAAAGCATCCAGATAGTACAATTTGCCAATTTTTTGTTCTTCAAGTTTAAGTGAACAATGAGCCCCAATGGTTAATCCTTTATCGGAAATTATTTGTAACTTTCAACAAGTAGAACAATGAATGGAACAGGTAGACGGTTGAAATCAATGTATATATTGCTTCTATATAGTCTAAGAAACATATATGCAAAGCATCGAAACATTACAATTCGCTAATTTTTTGATCTTCAAGTTTAAGTGAACAACGAGCCCCATTGATAATCATGAAATGGAAATTATTTGTAAATTTCTACAAGTAGAACAATGAATAGTACAGGTAGACGGGTGAAATCTTTCTATATATTGCTTCCATATAACTTCTTTAACGGAAATTATTTGTAACTTTCGACAAGTAGAACAATGATTGGAACAGGTAGACGGTTGAAATCAATGTATATATTGCTTCTATATAGTCTAAGAAACATATATGCAAAGCATCGAAACAGTACAATTCGCCAATTTTTTTATCTTCAAGTTTAAGTGAACAATGAGCCCCAATGGTTAATCCGTTATCGGAAATTATTTGTAACTTTCGACAAGTAGAACAATGAATGGAACAGGTAGACGGGTGAAATCTTTGTATATATTGCTTCTATATAGTCTAAGAAACATATCTGCAAAGCATCCAAACAGTACCATTCGCCAATTATTTCATCTTCATGTTTAAGTGAACTACGAGCCCCATTGTTAATATTTTAACGGAAATTATTTGTAACTTCCGACAAGTAGAACAATGAATGGAACAGGTAGACGGTTGAAATCTTTGTATATATTGCTTCTATATAGTCCAAGAAACATATATGCAAAGCATCTAAACAGTAACAATCGCCAATTTTTTGATCTTCAAGTTTAAGTGAACAGCGAGCCCCATTGATAATCATGAAATGGAAATTATTTGTATCTTTCTAGAAGTAGAACAATGAATAGTACAGGTAGACGGGTGAAATCTTTCTATATATTGCTTCTAAATAGTCTATGAAACATCTATGCAAAGCATCCAAACAGTACAATTCGCCAATTTTTGTTCTTCAAGTTTAAGTGAACTACGAGCCCCATTGTTAATCCTTTAAAGGAAATTATTTGTAAATTTCGACAAGTAGAACAATGAATGGATCATGTAGACGGTTGAAAAAATTGTATATATTGCTTCTATATAGTCTACGAAACATATATGCAAAGCATCCAAACAGTACAATTCGCCAATTTTTTGTTCTTCAAGTTTAAGTGAACTACGAGCCCCATTGTTAATCCTTTAAAGGAAATTATTTGTAAATTTCGACAAGTAGAACAATGATTGGAACACGTAGACGGTTGAAATCTTTGTATATATTGCTTCCATATAGTCTAAGAAACATGTACGCAAAGCATCCAAACAGTACCGTTCGCCAATTTTTTGTTCTTCAAGTTTAAGTGAACTACGAGCCCCATTGTTAATCCTTTAAAGGAAATTATTTATAAATTTCGACAAGTAGAACATTGAATGGAATAGGTAGACTGTTGAAATCATTGTATATGCTGCTTCTATATAGCATAAGAAACCTATATGCAAAGCATCTAAACAGTACCATTCGCCAATTTTTTGTTCTTCAAGTTTAAGTGAACAATGAGGCCCATTGTTAATCCTTTATCGGAAATTATTTGTAACTTTCGACAAGTATAACAATGAATGGAACAGGTAGACTGTTGAAATCATTGTATATATTGCTTCTATATAGTCTAAGAAACATATATGCAATGCGTCCAAACAGTACAATTCGCCAATTTTTTGTACTTCAAGTTTAAGTAAACTACGATCCCCATTGTTAATCCTTTAACGGAAATTATTTGTAACTTTCGACAAGTATAACAATGAATGGAACAGATAGACGGTTGAAATCATTGTATATATTGCTTCTATATAGTCTGAGAAACATATATGCAAAGCATCTAAATAGTACAATTCGCCAATTTTTTGTTCTTCAAGTTTAAGTGAACTACGAGCCCAATTGTTAATCCTCTAAAGGAAATTATTTGTAAATTTCGACAAGTAGAACAATGAATGGAATAGGTAGACGGTTGAAATCATTGTATATGCTGCTTCTATATAGCATAAGAAACCTATATGCAAAGCATCTAAACAGTACCATTCGCCAATTTTTTGTTCTTCAAGTTTAAGTGAACAATGAGGCCCATTGTTAATCCTTTATCGGAAATTATTTGTAACTTTCGACAAGTAGAACAATGAATGGAACAGGTAGACTGTTGAAATCATTGTATATATTGCTTCTATATAGTCTAAGAAACATATATGCAATGCGTCCAAACAGTACAATTCGCCAATGTTTGTTCTTCAAGTTTAAGTAAACTACGATCCCCATTGTTAATCCTTTAAAGGAAATTATTTGTCACTTTCGACAAGTAGAACAATGAATGGAACAGGTAGACGGTTGAAATCTTTGTATATATTGCTTCTATATAGTCTAAGAAACATATATGCAAAGCATCCAAACAGTACCATTCGCCGATTTTTTGTTCTTCAAGTTTAAGTGAACAATGAGCCCCATTGTTAATCCTTTATCGGAAATTATTTGTCACTTTCGACAAGTAGAACAATGAATGGAATAGGTAGACGGTTGAAATCTTTGTATATATTGCTTCTATATAGTCTAAGAAACATATATGCAAAGCATCCAAACAGTACCATTCGCCACTTTTTTGTTCTTCAAGTTTAAGTGAACAACGAGCCCAATTGTTAATCCTTTAAAGGAAATTATTTGTAAATTTCGACAAGTAGAACAATGATTGGAACACGTAGACGGTTGAAATCTTTGTATATATTGCTTCCATATAGTCTAAGAAACATGTACGCAAAGCATCCAAACAGTACCATTCGCCAATTTTGTGTTCTTCAAGTTTAAGTGAACAATGAACCCCAATGGTTAATCCTTTATCGGAAATTATTTGTAATTTTCGACAAGTAGAACAATGAATGGAACAGTTAGACGGTTGAAATATTTGTATATATTGCTTCTATATAATCTAAGAAACATATATGCAAAGCATCTAAACAGTAACAATCGCCAAATTTTTGATCTTCAAGTTTAAGTGAACAGCGAGCCCCATTGATAATCATGAAATGGAAATTATTTGTAACTTTCTACAAGTAGAACAATGAATAGTACAGGTAGACGTGTGAAATCTTTCTATATATTGCTTCTAAATAGTCTAAGAAACATCTATGCAAAGCATCCAAACAGTACAATTCGCCAATTTTTTGTTCTTCAAGTTTAAGTGAACAATGAGCCCCAATGGTTAATCCTTTATCGGAAATTATTTGTAATTTTCGACAAGTAGAACAATGAATGGAACAGTTAGACGGTTGAAATCAATGTATATATTGCTTCTATATAGTCTAAGAAACATATATGCAAAGCATCTAAACAGTACAATTCGCCAATTTTTTGTTCTTCAAGTGTAAGTGAACAACGAGCCCCATTGATAATCATGAAACGGAAATTATTTGTAATTTTCGACAAGTAGAACAATGAATGGAACAGGTAGACGGTTGAAATCAATGTATATATTGCTTCTATATAGTCTAAGAAACATGTACGCAAAGCATCCAAACAGTACCGTTCGCCAATTTTTTGTTCTTCAAGTTTAAGTGAACTACGAGCCCCATTGTTAATCCTTTAAAGGAAATTATTTGTAAATTTCGACAAGTAGAACAATGAATGGATCATGTAGACGGTTGAAAAAATTGTATATATTGCTTCTATATAGTCTACGAAACATATATGCAAAGCATCCAAACAGTACAATTCGCCAATTTTTTGTTCTTCAAGTTTAAGTGAACTACGAGCCCCATTGTTAATCCTTTAAAGGAAATTATTTGTAAATTTCGACAAGTAGAACAATGATTGGAACACGTAGACGGTTGAAATCTTTGTATATATTGCTTCCATATAGTCTAAGAAACATGTACGCAAAGCATCCAAACAGTACCGTTCGCCAATTTTTTGTTCTTCAAGTTTAAGTGAACTACGAGCCCCATTGTTAATCCTTTAAAGGAAATTATTTGTAACTTTCGACAAGTAGAACAATGAATCGAACAGGTAGACGGTTGAAATCTTTGTATCTATTGCTTCTATATAGTATAAGAAACATATATGCAAAGCATCCAAACAGTACAATTCGCCAATTTTTTGTTCTTCAAGTTTAAGTAAACTACGAGCCCCATTGTTAATCCTTTAAAGGAAATTATTTGTCACTTTCGACAAGTAGAACAATGAATGGAACAGGTAGACGGTTGAAATCTTTGTATATATTGCTTCTATATAGTCTAAGAAACATATATGCAAAGCATCCAAACAGTACCATTCGCCGATTTTTTGTTCTTCAAGTTTAAGTGAACAATGAGCCCCATTGTTAATCCTTTATCGGAAATTATTTGTAACTTTCGACAAGTAGAACAATGAATGGAATAGGTAGACGGTTGAAATCTTTGTATATATTGCTTCTATATAGTCTAAGAAACATATATGCAAAGCATCCAAACAGTACCATTCGCCACTTTTTTGTTCTTCAAGTTTAAGTGAACAACGAGCCCAATTGTTAATCCTTTAAAGGAAATTATTTGTAAATTTCGACAAGTAGAACAATGATTGGAACACGTAGACGGTTGAAATCTTTGTATATATTGATTCCATATAGTCTAAGAAACATGTACGCAAAGCATCCAAACAGCACCATTCGCCAATTTTTTGTTCTTCAAGTTTAAGTGAACAATGAACCCCAATGGTTAATCCTTTATCGGAAATTATTTGTAATTTTCGACAAGTAGAACAATGAATGGAACAGTTAGACGGTTGAAATATTTGTATATATTGCTTCTATATAATCTAAGAAACATATATGCAAAGCATCTAAACAGTAACAATCGCCAATTTTTTGATCTTCAAGTTTAAGTGAACAGCGAGCCCCATTGATAATCATGAAATGGAAATTATTTGTAACTTTCTACAAGTAGAACAATGAATAGTACAGGTAGACGTGTGAAATCTTTCTATATATTGCTTCTAAATAGTCTAAGAAACATCTATGCAAAGCATCCAAACAGTACAATTCGCCAATTTTTTGTTCTTCAAGTGTAAGTGAACAATGAGCCCCAATGGTTAATCCTTTATCGGAAATTATTTGTAATTTTCGACAAGTAGAACAATGAATGGAACAGTTAGACGGTTGAAATATTTGTATATATTGCTTCTATATAATCTAAGAAACATATATGCAAAGCATCTAAACAGTAACAATCGCCAATTTTTTGATCTTCAAGTTTAAGTGAACAGCGAGCCCCATTGATAATCATGAAATGGAAATTATTTGTAACTTTCTAGAAGTAGAACAATGAATAGTACAGGTAGACGGGTGAAATCTTTCTATATATTGCTTCTAAATAGTCTACGAAACATATATGCAAAGCATCCAAACAGTAACATTCGCCAATTTTTTGTTCTTCAAGTGTAAGTGAACAACGAGCCCCATTGATAATCATGAAACGGAAATTATTTGTAAGTTTCTACAAGTAGAACAATGAATACAACGGGTAGACGGTGGAAATCTTTGTATATGATGCTTCTATATTTTCTAAGAATCCTATATGCAAAGCATCTAAACAGTAACATTCGCCAATTTTTTGTTCATCAAGTTTAAGTGAACAACGAGCCCCATTGTTAATACTTTAACGGAAATTATTTGTAATTTTCGACAAGTTGAACAATGAATGGAACAGGTAGACGGTTGAAATCAATGTATATATTGCTTCTATATAGTCTAAGAAACATATATGCAAAGCATCTAAACAGTACAATTCGCCAATTTTTTGTTCTTCAAGTGTAAGTGAACAACGAGCCCCATTGATAATCATGAAACGGAAATTATTTGTAATTTTCGACAAGTAGAACAATGAATGGAACAGGTAGACGGTTGAAATCAATGTATATATTGCTTCTATATAGTCTAAGAGACATATATGCAAAGCATCTAAACAGTACAATTTGCCAATTTTTTGTTCTTAAAGATTAAGTGAACATCGAGCCCCATTGTTAATCCTTTAAAGGAAATTATTTGTAAATTTCGGCACGTAGAACAAAGAATGGAATAGGTAGACTGTTGAAATCATTGTATATATTGCTTCTAGATAGTCTAAGAAACATATATGCAAAGCGTCCAAAAAGTACAATTCGCCAATTTTTTGCTCTTAAAGTTTAAGTGATCTACGAGCCCAATTGTTAATCCTTTAACGTAAATTATTTGTAACTTTCGACAAGTAGAACAATGACTGGAACAGGTAGACGGTTGAAATCATTGTATATATTGCTTCTATATAGTCTAAGAAACATATATGCAAAGCATCCAGATAGTACAATTTGCCAATTTTTTGTTCTTCAAGTTTAAGTGAACAATGAGCCCCAATGGTTAATCCTTTATCGGAAATTATTTGTAACTTTCAACAAGTAGAACAATGAATGGAACAGGTAGACGGTTGAAATCAATGTATATATTGCTTCTATATAGTCTAAGAAACATATATGCAAAGCATCGAAACATTACAATTCGCTAATTTTTTGATCTTCAAGTTTAAGTGAACAACGAGCCCCATTGATAATCATGAAATGGAAATTATTTGTAAATTTCTACAAGTAGAACAATGAATAGTACAGGTAGACGGGTGAAATCTTTCTATATATTGCTTCCATATAACTTCTTTAACGGAAATTATTTGTAACTTTCGACAAGTAGAACAATGATAGGAACAGGTAGACGGTTGAAATCAATGTATATATTGCTTCTATATAGTCTAAGAAACATATATGCAAAGCATCGAAACAGTACAATTCGCCAATTTTTTTATCTTCAAGTTTAAGTGAACAATGAGCCCCAATGGTTAATCCGTTATCGGAAATTATTTGTAACTTTCGACAAGTAGAACAATGAATGGAACAGGTAGACGGGTGAAATCTTTGTATATATTGCTTCTATATAGTCTAAGAAACATATCTGCAAAGCATCCAAACAGTACCATTCGCCAATTATTTCATCTTCATGTTTAAGTGAACTACGAGCCCCATTGTTAATACTTTAACGGAAATTATTTGTAACTTCCGACAAGTAGAACAATGAATGGAACAGGTAGACGGTTGAAATCTTTGTATATATTGCTTCTATATAGTCCAAGAAACATATATGCAAAGCATCTAAACAGTAACAATCGCCAATTTTTTGATCTTCAAGTTTAAGTGAACAACGAGCCCCACTGTTAATCCTTTAAAGGAAATTATTCGTAAATTTCGACAAGTAGAACAATGATTGGTACACGTAGACGGTTGAAATCTTTGTAAATATTGAGTCCATATAGTCTATAAACATGTACGCAAAGCATCCAAACAGTACAATTCGCCAATTTATTGTTCTTCAAGTTTAAGTGAACAACGAGCCCCACTGTTAATCCTTTAAAGGAAATTATTCGTAAATTTCGACAAGTAGAACAATGATTGGTACACGTAGACGGTTGAAATCTTTGTATATATTGCTTCCATATAGTCTAAGAAACATGTACATAAAGCATCCAGACAGTACCATTCGCCAATTTTCTGTTTTTCAAGTTTATGTGAACAATGAGCCCCAATGGTTAATCCTTTATCGGAAATTACTTGTAATTTTCGACAAGTAGAACAATGAATGGAACAGGTAGACGGTTGAAATCTTTGTATATATTGCTTCTATATAGTCTAAGAAACATATATGCAAAGCATCCAAACAGTACAATTCGCCAATTTTTTGTTCTTCAAGTTTAAGTGAACAATGAGCCCTAATGGTTAATCCTTTATCGGAAATTATTTGTAACTTTCGACAAGTAGATCAATGAATGGAACAGGTAGACGGTTGAAATCTTTGTATATATTGCTTCTATATAGTCTAAGAAACATATATGCAAAGCATCCAAACAGTACAATTCGCCAATTATTTCATCTTCAAGTTTAAGTGAACTACGAGACCCATTGTTAATACTTTAACGCAAATTATTTGTAACTTGCGACAAGTAGAACAATGAGAGGAACAGGTAGACGGTTGAAATCAATGTATATATTGCGTCTATATAGCCTAAGAAACATATATGCAAAGCATCCAAACAGTACAATTCGCCAATTTCTTGTTCTTCAAGTTTAAGTGAACTACGAGCCCCATTGATAATCATGAAACGGAAATTATTTGTAAGTTTCTACAAGTAGAACAATGAATGGAACAGGTAGACGGTTGAAATCTTTGTATATATTGCTTCTGTATAGTCTAAGAAACATATATGCAAAGCATCCAAACAGTACAATTCGCCAATTTTTTGTACTTCAAGTTTAAGTGAACTACGAGCCCCATTGTTAATCCTTTAACGGAAATTAATTGTAACTTTCTACAAGTAGAACAATGAATGGAACAGGTAGACGGTGGAAATCAATGTATATATTGCTTCTATATAGTCAAAGAAACATATATGCAAAGCATCGAAACAGTACAATTCGCTAATTTTTTGTTCTTCAAGTTTAAGAGAACTACGAGCCCCATTGTAAATACTTTAACGGAAATTATTTGTAACTTTCGACAAGTAGAACAATGAATGGAACAGGTAGACGGTTGAAATCATTGTATATATTGCTTCTATATAGTCTAAGAAACATATATGCAAAGCATCCAAACAGTACAATTCGCCAATTTTTTGTTCTTCAAGTATAAGTGAACAATGAGACTCAATGGTTAATCCATTATCGGAAATTATTTGTTACTTTCGACAAGAAGAACAATGAATGGAACAGGTAGACGGTTGAAATCTTTGTATATATTGCTTCTATATAGTCTAAGAAACATATATGCAAAGCATCCAAACAGTACAATTCGCCAATTTATTGTTCTTCAAGTTTAAGTGAACAACGAGCCCCAATGGTTAATCCTTTATCGGAAATTATTTGTAACTTTCAACAAGTAGAACAATGAATGGAACAGGTAGACGGTTGAAATCAATGTATATATTGCTTCTATATAGTCTAAGAAACATATATGCAAAGCATCGAAACATTACAATTCGCTAATTTTTTGATCTTCAAGTTTAAGTGAACAACGAGCCCCATTGATAATCATGAAATGGAAATTATTTGTAAATTTCTACAAGTAGAACAATGAATAGTACAGGTAGACGGGTGAAATCTTTCTATATATTGCTTCCATATAACTTCTTTAACGGAAATTATTTGTAACTTTCGACAAGTAGAACAATGATTGGAACAGGTAGACGGTTGAAATCAATGTATATATTGCTTCTATATAGTCTAAGAAACATATATGCAAAGCATCGAAACAGTACAATTCGCCAATTTTTTTATCTTCAAGTTTAAGTGAACAATGAGCCCCAATGGTTAATCCGTTATCGGAAATTATTTGTAACTTTCGACAAGTAGAACAATGAATGGAACAGGTAGACGGGTGAAATCTTTGTATATATTGCTTCTATATAGTCTAAGAAACATATCTGCAAAGCATCCAAACAGTACCATTCGCCAATTATTTCATCTTCATGTTTAAGTGAACTACGAGCCCCATTGTTAATACTTTAACGGAAATTATTTGTAACTTCCGACAAGTAGAACAATGAATGGAACAGGTAGACGGTTGAAATCTTTGTATATATTGCTTCTATATAGTCCAAGAAACATATATGCAAAGCATCTAAACAGTAACAATCGCCAATTTTTTGATCTTCAAGTTTAAGTGAACAACGAGCCCCACTGTTAATCCTTTAAAGGAAATTATTCGTAAATTTCGACAAGTAGAACAATGATTGGTACACGTAGACGGTTGAAATCTTTGTAAATATTGAGTCCATATAGTCTATAAACATGTACGCAAAGCATCCAAACAGTACAATTCGCCAATTTATTGTTCTTCAAGTTTAAGTGAACAACGAGCCCCACTGTTAATCCTTTAAAGGAAATTATTCGTAAATTTCGACAAGTAGAACAATGATTGGTACACGTAGACGGTTGAAATCTTTGTATATATTGCTTCCATATAGTCTAAGAAACATGTACATAAAGCATCCAGACAGTACCATTCGCCAATTTTCTGTTTTTCAAGTTTATGTGAACAATGAGCCCCAATGGTTAATCCTTTATCGGAAATTACTTGTAATTTTCGACAAGTAGAACAATGAATGGAACAGGTAGACGGTTGAAATCTTTGTATATATTGCTTCTATATAGTCTAAGAAACATATATGCAAAGCATCCAAACAGTACAATTCGCCAATTTTTTGTTCTTCAAGTTTAAGTGAACAATGAGCCCTAATGGTTAATCCTTTATCGGAAATTATTTGTAACTTTCGACAAGTAGATCAATGAATGGAACAGGTAGACGGTTGAAATCTTTGTATATATTGCTTCTATATAGTCTAAGAAACATATATGCAAAGCATCCAAACAGTACAATTCGCCAATTATTTCATCTTCAAGTTTAAGTGAACTACGAGACCCATTGTTAATACTTTAACGCAAATTATTTGTAACTTGCGACAAGTAGAACAATGAGAGGAACAGGTAGACGGTTGAAATCAATGTATATATTGCGTCTATATAGCCTAAGAAACATATATGCAAAGCATCCAAACAGTACAATTCGCCAATTTCTTGTTCTTCAAGTTTAAGTGAACTACGAGCCCCATTGATAATCATGAAACGGAAATTATTTGTAAGTTTCTACAAGTAGAACAATGAATGGAACAGGTAGACGGTTGAAATCTTTGTATATATTGCTTCTGTATAGTCTAAGAAACATATATGCAAAGCATCCAAACAGTACAATTCGCCAATTTTTTGTACTTCAAGTTTAAGTGAACTACGAGCCCCATTGTTAATCCTTTAACGGAAATTAATTGTAACTTTCTACAAGTAGAACAATGAATGGAACAGGTAGACGGTGGAAATCAATGTATATATTGCTTCTATATAGTCAAAGAAACATATATGCAAAGCATCGAAACAGTACAATTCGCTAATTTTTTGTTCTTCAAGTTTAAGAGAACTACGAGCCCCATTGTAAATACTTTAACGGAAATTATTTGTAACTTTCGACAAGTAGAACAATGAATGGAACAGGTAGACGGTTGAAATCATTGTATATATTGCTTCTATATAGTCTAAGAAACATATATGCAAAGCATCCAAACAGTACAATTCGCCAATTTTTTGTTCTTCAAGTATAAGTGAACAATGAGACTCAATGGTTAATCCATTATCGGAAATTATTTGTTACTTTCGACAAGAAGAACAATGAATGGAACAGGTAGACGGTTGAAATCTTTGTATATATTGCTTCTATATAGTCTAAGAAACATATATGCAAAGCATCCAAACAGTACAATTCGCCAATTTATTGTTCTTCAAGTTTAAGTGAACAACGAGCCCCATTGTTAATCTATTATCGGAAATTATTTGTAACTTTCGACAAGTAGAACAATGAATGGAACAGGTGGACGGTTGAAATCTTTGTATATATTGCTTCTATATAGTCTAAGAAACATATATGCAAAGCATCCAAACAGTACCATTCGCCAATTTTTTGTTGTTCAAGTTTAAGTGAACAACGAGCCCCATTGATAATCATGAAGTGGTAATTATTTGTAACTTTCTACAAGTAGAACAATGAATAGTACAGGTAGACGAGTGAAATCCTTCTATATATTGCTTCTGTATAGTCTAAGAAACATATATGCAAAGCATCCAAACAGTACAATTCGCCAATTTTTTGTACTTCAAGTTTAAGTGAACTACGATTCCCATTGTTAATCCTTTAACAGAAATTATTTGTAACTTTCGACAAGTAGAACAATGAATGGAACAGGTAGACGGTTGAAATCATTGTATATATTGCTTCTATATAGTCTAAGAAACATATATGCAAAGCATCCAAACAGTACAATTCGCCAATTTTTTGTTCTTCAAGTATAAGTGAACAATGAGACCCAATGGTTAATCCATCATCGGAAATTATTTGTAACTTTCGACAAGTAGAACAATGAATGGAACAGGTAGACGGTTGAAATCTTTGTATATATTGCTTCTATATAGTCTAAGAAACATATATGCAAAGCATCCAAACAGTACAATTCGCCAATTTATTGTTCTTCAAGTTTAAGTGAACAACGAGCCCCATTGTTAATCCTTTAAATGAAATTATTTGTAAATTTCGACAAGTAGAACAATGAATGGAACAGGTAGACTGTTGAAATCATTGTATATATTGCTTCCATATAGTCCAAGAAATATATATGCAAAGCATCCAAACAGTACCTTTCGCTAATTTTTTGTTCTTAAGTTTAAGTGAACTACGATTCCCATTGTTAATCCTTTAACAGAAATTATTTGTAACTTTCGACAAGTAGAACAATGAATAGTACAGGTAGACGGGTGAAATCTTTCTATATATTGCTTCTATATAGTCAAAGAAACATATATGCAGAGCATCCAAACAATACAATTCGCCAATTTTTTGTACTTCAAGTTTAAGTGAACTACGATGCCCATTATTAATCCTTTAACAGAAATTATTTGTAACTTTCGACAAGTAGAACAATGAATGGAACAGGTAGACGGTTGAAATCAATGTATATATTGCTTCTATATAGTCTAAGAAACATATATGCAAAGCATCTAAACAGTACAATTCGCCAATTTTTTGTTCTTCAAGTTTTAGTGAACAATGAGCCCCAATGGTTAATCCTTTATCGGAACTTATTTGTAATTTTCGACAAGTAGAACAATGAATGGAACAAGTAGACGGTTGAAATCATTGTATATGTTGCTTCTATATAGTCTAAGAAACATATATGCAAAGCATCCAAACAGGACCATTCGCCAATTTTTTGTTCTACAAGTTTAAGTGAACAACGAGCCCCATTGATAATCATGAAGTGGAAATTATTTGTAACTTTCTACAAGTAGAACAATGAATAGTACAGGTAGACGAGTGAAATCCTTCTATATATTGCTTCTGTACAGTCTAAGAAACATAAATGCAAAGCATCTAAACAGTACAATTCGCCAATTTTTTGTTCTTCAAGTGTAAGTGAACAACGAGCCCCATTGATAATCATGAAATGGAAATTATTTGTAAATTTCTACAAGTAGAACAATGAATAGTACAGGTAGACGGGTGAAATCTTTCTATATATTGCTTCCATATAACTTCTTTAACGGAAATTATTTGTAACTTTCGACAAGTAGAACAATGATTGGAACAGGTAGACGGTTGAAATCAATGTATATATTGCTTCTATATAGTCTAAGAAACATATATGCAAAGCATCGAAACAGTACAATTCGCCAATTTTTTTATCTTCAAGTTTAAGTGAACAATGAGCCCCAATGGTTAATCCGTTATCGGAAATTATTTGTAACTTTCGACAAGTAGAACAATGAATGGAACAGGTAGACGGGTGAAATCTTTGTATATATTGCTTCTATATAGTCTAAGAAACATATATGCAAAGCATCTAAACAGTACAATTCGCCAATTTTTTGTTCTTCAAGTGTAAGTGAACAACGAGCCCCATTGATAATCATGAAACGGAAATTATTTGTAATTTTCGACAAGTAGAACAATGAATGGAACAGGTAGACGGTTGAAATCAATGTATATATTGCTTCTATATAGTCTAAGAGACATATATGCAAAGCATCTAAACAGTACAATTTGCCAATTTTTTGTTCTTAAAGATTAAGTGAACATCGAGCCCCATTGTTAATCCTTTAAAGGAAATTATTTGTAAATTTCGGCACGTAGAACAAAGAATGGAATAGGTAGACTGTTGAAATCATTGTATATATTGCTTCTAGATAGTCTAAGAAACATATATGCAAAGCGTCCAAAAAGTACAATTCGCCAATTTTTTGCTCTTAAAGTTTAAGTGATCTACGAGCCCAATTGTTAATCCTTTAACGTAAATTATTTGTAACTTTCGACAAGTAGAACAATGACTGGAACAGGTAGACGGTTGAAATCATTGTATATATTGCTTCTATATAGTCTAAGAAACATATATGCAAAGCATCCAGATAGTACAATTTGCCAATTTTTTGTTCTTCAAGTTTAAGTGAACAATGAGCCCCAATGGTTAATCCTTTATCGGAAATTATTTGTAACTTTCAACAAGTAGATCAATGAATGGAACAGGTAGACGGTTGAAATCAATGTATATATTGCTTCTATATAGTCTAAGAAACATATATGCAAAGCATCGAAACATTACAATTCGCTAATTTTTTGATCTTCAAGTTTAAGTGAACAACGAGCCCCATTGATAATCATGAAATGGAAATTATTTGTAAATTTCTACAAGTAGAACAATGAATAGTACAGGTAGACGGGTGAAATCTTTCTATATATTGCTTCCATATAACTTCTTTAACGGAAATTATTTGTAACTTTCGACAAGTAGAACAATGATTGGAACAGGTAGACGGTTGAAATCAATGTATATATTGCTTCTATATAGTCTAAGAAACATATATGCAAAGCATCGAAACAGTACAATTCGCCAATTTTTTTATCTTCAAGTTTAAGTGAACAATGAGCCCCAATGGTTAATCCGTTATCGGAAATTATTTGTAACTTTCGACAAGTAGAACAATGAATGGAACAGGTAGACGGGTGAAATCTTTGTATATATTGCTTCTATATAGTCTAAGAAACATATCTGCAAAGCATCCAAACAGTACCATTCGCCAATTATTTCATCTTCATGTTTAAGTGAACTACGAGCCCCATTGTTAATACTTTAACGGAAATTATTTGTAACTTCCGACAAGTAGAACAATGAATGGAACAGGTAGACGGTTGAAATCTTTGTATATATTGCTTCTATATAGTCCAAGAAACATATATGCAAAGCATCTAAACAGTAACAATCGCCAATTTTTTGATCTTCAAGTTTAAGTGAACAGCGAGCCCCATTGATAATCATGAAATGGAAATTATTTGTATCTTTCTAGAAGTAGAACAATGAATAGTACAGGTAGACGGGTGAAATCTTTCTATATATTGCTTCTAAATAGTCTATGAAACATCTATGCAAGCATCCAAACAGTACAATTCGCCAATTTTTGTTCTTCAAGTTTAAGTGAACTACGAGCCCCATTGTTAATCCTTTAAAGGAAATTATTTGTAAATTTCGACAAGTAGAACAATGAATGGATCATGTAGACGGTTGAAAAAATTGTATATATTGCTTCTATATAGTCTACGAAACATATATGCAAAGCATCCAAACAGTACAATTCGCCAATTTTTTGTTCTTGAAGTTTAAGTGAACTACGAGCCCCATTGTTAATCCTTTAAAGGAAATTATTTGTAAATTTCGACAAGTAGAACAATGATTGGAACACGTAGACGGTTGAAATCTTTGTATATATTGCTTCCATATAGTCTAAGAAACATGTACGCAAAGCATCCAAACAGTACCGTTCGCCAATTTTTTGTTCTTCAAGTTTAAGTGAACTACGAGCCCCATTGTTAATCCTTTAAAGGAAATTATTTGTAAATTTCGACAAGTAGAACAATGAATGGATCATGTAGACGGTTGAAAAAATTGTATATATTGCTTGTATATAGTCTTCGAAACATATATGCAAAGCATCCAAACAGTACAATTCGCCAATTTTTTGTACTTCAAGTTTAAGTGAACTACGAGCCCCATTGTTAATCCTTTAACAGAAATTAATTGTAACTTTCGACAAGTAGAACAATGAATGGAACAGGTAGACGGTTGAAATCTTAGTATATATTGCTTCTAGATAGTCTAAGAAACATATATGCAAAGCATCCAAACAGTACAATTCGCCAATTTATTGTTCTTCAAGTTTAAGTGAACAACGAGCCCCATTGTTAATCCTTTAATGGAAATTATTTGTAAATTTCGACAAGTAGAACAATGATTGGAACACGTAGACGGTAGAAATCTTTGTATATATTGCTTCCATATAGTCTAAGAAACATGTACGCAAAGCATCCAAACAGTACCGTTCGCCAATTTTTTGTTCTTCAAGTTTAAGTGAACAACGAGCCCCAATGTTAATCCGTTAAAGGAAATTATTTGTAACTTTCGACAAGTAGAACAATGAATGGATCATGTAGACGGTTGAAAAAATTGTATATATTGCTTGTATATAGTCTTCGAAACATATATGCAAAGCATCCAAACAGTACAATTCGCCAATTTTTTGTACTTCAAGTTTAAGTGAACTACGAGCCCCATTGTTAATCCTTTAACAGAAATTAATTGTAACTTTCGACAAGTAGAACAATGAATGGAACAGGTAGACGGTTGAAATCTTAGTATATATTGCTTCTATATAGTCTAAGAAACATATATGCAAAGCATCCAAACAGTACAATTCGCCAATTTATTGTTCTTCAAGTTTAAGTGAACAACGAGCCCCATTGTTAATCCTTTAATGGAAATTATTTGTAAATTTCGACAAGTAGAACAATGATTGGAACACGTAGACGGTAGAAATCTTTGTATATATTGCTTCCATATAGTCTAAGAAACATGTACGCAAAGCATCCAAACAGTACCGTTCGCCAATTTTTTGTTCTTCAAGTTTAAGTGAACAATGAGCCCCATTGTTAATCCTTTATCGGAAATTATTTGTAACTTTCGACCAGTAGAACAATGAATGGAACAGGTAGACGGTTGAAATCGTTGTATATATTGCTTCTATATAGTCGAAGAAACATATATGCAAAGCATCCAAACAGTACAATTCGCCAATTTTTTTATCTTCAAGTTTAAGTGAACAATGAGCCCCAATGGTTAATCCGTTATCGGAAATTATTTGTAACTTTCGACAAGTAGAACAATGATTGGAACACGTAGACGGTTGAAATCTTTGTATATATTGCTTCCATATAGTCTAAGAAACATGTACGCAAAGCATCCAAACAGTACCGTTCGCCAATTTTTTGTTCTTCAAGTTTAAGTGAACTACGAGCCCCATTGTTAATCCTTTAAAGGAAATTATTTGTAAATTTCGACAAGTAGAACATTGAATGGAACAGGTAGACGGTTGAAATCTTTGTATATATTGCTTCTATATAGTATAAGAAACATATATGCAAAGCATCCAAACAGTACAATTCGCCAATTTTTTGTTCTTCAAGTTTAAGTGAACTACGAGCCCCATTGTTAATCCTTTAAAGGAAATTATTTGTAAATTTCGACAAGTAGAACAATGAATGGATCATGTAGACGGTTGAAAAAATTGTATATATTGCTTGTATATAGTCTTCGAAACATATATGCAAAGCATCCAAACAGTACAATTCGCCAATTTTTTGTACTTCAAGTTTAAGTGAACTACGAGCCCCAATGTTAATCCTTTAACAGAAATTAATTGTAACTTTCGACAAGTAGAACAATGAATGGAACAGGTAGACGGTTGAAATCTTAGTATATATTGCTTCTAGATAGTCTAAGAAACATATATGCAAAGCATCCAAACAGTACAATTCGCCAATTTATTGTTCTTCAAGTTTAAGTGAACAACGAGCCCCATTGTTAATCCTTTAATGGAAATTATTTGTAAATTTCGACAAGTAGAACAATGATTGGAACACGTAGACGGTAGAAATCTTTGTATATATTGCTTCCATATAGTCTAAGAAACATGTACGCAAAGCATCCAAACAGTACCGTTCGCCAATTTTTTGTTCTTCAAGTTTAAGTGAACTACGAGCCCCATTGTTAATCCTTTAAAGGAAATTATTTGTAAATTTCGACAAGTAGAACATTGAATGGAACAGGTAGACGGTTGAAATCTTTGTATATATTGCTTCTATATAGTATAAGAAACATATATGCAAAGCATCCAAACAGTACAATTCGCCAATTTTTTGTTCTTCAAGTTTAAGTGAACTACGAGCCCCATTGTTAATCCTTTAAAGGAAATTATTTGTAAATTTCGACAAGTAGAACAATGAATGGATCATGTAGACGGTTGAAAAAATTGTATATATTGCTTGTATATAGTCTTCGAAACATATATGCAAAGCATCCAAACAGTACAATTCGCCAATTTTTTGTACTTCAAGTTTAAGTGAACTACGAGCCCCATTGTTAATCCTTTAACAGAAATTAATTGTAACTTTCGACAAGTAGAACAATGAATGGAACAGGTAGACGGTTGAAATCTTAGTATATATTGCTTCTAGATAGTCTAAGAAACATATATGCAAAGCATCCAAACAGTACAATTCGCCAATTATTTCATCTTCAAGTTTAAGTGAACTACGAGACCCATTGTTAATACTTTAACGCAAATTATTTGTAACTTCCGACAAGTAGAACAATGATTGGAACACGTAGACGGTAGAAATCTTTGTATATATTGCTTCCATATAGTCTAAGAAACATGTACGCAAAGCATCCAAACAGTACCGTTCGCCAATTTTTTGTTCTTCAAGTTTAAGTGAACAATGAGCCCCATTGTTAATTCTTTATCGGAAATTATTTCTAACTTTCGACCAGTAGAACAATGAATGGAACAGGTAGACGGTTGAAATCGTTGTATATATTGCTTCTATATAGTCTAAGAAACATATATGCAAAGCATCCAAACAGTACAATTCGCCAATTTTTTTATCTTCAAGTTTAAGTGAACAATGAGCCCCAATGGTTAATCCGTTATCGGAAATTATTTGTAACTTTCGACAAGTAGAACAATGAATGGAACAGGTAGACGGTTGAAATCTTTGTATATATTGCTTCTATATAGTCTAAGAAACATATCTGCAAAGCATCCAAACAGTACCATTCGCCAATTATTTCATCTTCATGTTTAAGTGAACTACGAGCCCCATTGTTAATACTTTAACGGAAACTATTTGTAACTTCCGACAAGTAGAACAATGAATGGAACAGGTAGACGGTTGAAATCAATGTATATATTGCTTCTATATAGTCTAAGAAACATATATGCAAAGCATCCAAACAGCACGATTCGCCAATTTTTTGTTCTTCAAGTTTAAGTGAACAATGTGCCCCAATGGTTAATCCGTTATCGGAAATTATTTGTAACTTTCGACAAGTAGAACAATGAATGGAACAGGTAGACGGTTGAAATCTTTGTAAATATTGCTTCTATATAGTCTAAGAAACAAATATGCAAAGCATCCAAACAGTACCATTCGCCAATTTTATGTTCTTCAAGTTTAAGTGAACAATGAGCCCCAATGGTTAATCATTTATCCGTAATTATTTTTAACTTTCGACAAGTAGAACAATGAATGGAACAGGTAGACGGTTGAAATCCTTGTATATATTGCGTCTATATAGTCTAAGAAATATATATGCAAAGCATCCAAACAGTACAATTCGCCAATTTATTGTTCTTCAAGTTTAAGTGAACAACGAGCCCCATTGTTTATCCTTTAAAGGAAAATATTTGTAAATTTCGACAAGTAGAACAATGATTGGAACACGTAGACGGTTGAAATCTTTGTATATATTGCTTCTATATAGTATAAGAAACATATATGCAAAGCATCCAAACAGTACAATTCGCCAATTTTTTGTTCTTCAAGTTTAAGTGAACTACGAGCCCCATTGTTAATCCTTTAAAGGAAATTATTTGTAAATTTCGACAAGTAGAACAATGAATGGATCATGTAGACGGTTGAAAAAATTGTATATATTGCTTGTATATAGTCTTCGAAACATATATGCAAAGCATCCAAACAGTACAATTCGCCAATTTTTTGTACTTCAAGTTTAAGTGAACTACGAGCCCCATTGTTAATCCTTTAACAGAAATTAATTGTAACTTTCGACAAGTAGAACAATGAATGGAACAGGTAGACGGTTGAAATCTTAGTATATATTGCTTCTAGATAGTCTAAGAAACATATATGCAAAGCATCCAAACAGTACAATTCGCCAATTTATTGTTCTTCAAGTTTAAGTGAACAACGAGCCCCATTGTTAATCCTTTAATGGAAATTATTTGTAAATTTCGACAAGTAGAACAATGATTGGAACACGTAGACGGTAGAAATCTTTGTATATATTGCTTCCATATAGTCTAAGAAACATGTACGCAAAGCATCCAAACAGTACCGTTCGCCAATTTTTTGTTCTTCAAGTTTAAGTGAACAATGAGCCCCATTGTTAATCCTTTATCGGAAATTATTTGTAACTTTCGACCAGTAGAACAATGAATGGAACAGGTAGACGGTTGAAATCGTTGTATATATTGCTTCTATATAGTCTAAGAAACATATATGCAAAGCATCCAAACAGTACAATTCGCCAATTTTTTTATCTTCAAGTTTAAGTGAACAATGAGCCCCAATGGTTAATCCGTTATCGGAAATTATTTGTAACTTTCGACAAGTAGAACAATGAATGGAACAGGTAGACGGTTGAAATCTTTGTATATATTGCTTCTATATAGTCTAAGAAACATATCTGCAAAGCATCCAAACAGTACCATTCGCCAATTATTTCATCTTCATGTTTAAGTGAACTACGAGCCCCATTGTTAATACTTTAACGGAAATTATTTGTAACTTCCGACAAGTAGAACAATGAATGGAACAGGTAGACGGTTGAAATCTTTGTATATATTGCTTCTATATAGTCTAAGAAACATATATGCAAAGCATCTAAACAGTAACAATCGCCAATTTTTTGATCTTCAAGTTTAAGTGAACAGCGAGCCCCATTGATAATCATGAAATGGAAATTATTTGTAACTTTCTAGAAGTAGAACAATGAATAGTACAGGTAGACGGGTGAAATCTTTCTATATATTGCTTCTAAATAGTCTATGAAACATCTATGCAAAGCATCCAAACAGTACAATTCGCCAATTTTTGTTCTTCAAGTTTAAGTGAACTACGAGCCCCATTGTTAATCCTTTAAAGGAAATTATTTGTAAATTTCGACAAGTAGAACAATGAATGGATCATGTAGACGGTTGAAAAAATTGTATATATTGCTTCTATATAGTCTACGAAACATATATGCAAAGCATCCAAACGGTACAATTCGCCAATTTTTTGTTCTTCAAGTTTAACTGAACTACGAGCCCCATTGTTAATCCTTTAAAGGAAATTATTTGTAAATTTCGACAAGTAGAACAATGATTGGAACACGTAGACGGTTGAAATCTTTGTATATATTGCTTCCATATAGTCTAAGAAACATGTACGCAAAGCATCCAAACAGTACCGTTCGCCAATTTTTTGTTCTTCAAGTTTAAGTGAACTACGAGCCCCATTGTTAATCCTTTAAAGGAAATTATTTGTAAATTTCGACAAGTAGAACATTGAATGGAACAGGTAGACGGTTGAAATCTTTGTATATATTGCTTCTATATAGTCTAAGAAACATATATGCAAAGCATCCAAACAGCACCATTCGCCAATTTTTTGTTCTTCAAGTTTAAGTGAACAATGAGCCCCATTGTTAATCCTTTATCGGAAATTATTTGTAACTTTCGACAAGTAGAACAATGAATGGAACTGGTAGACGGTTGAAATCATTGTATATATTGCTTCTATATAGTCTAAGAAACATATATGCAAAGCATCCAAACAGTACAATTCGACAATTTTTTGTTCTTCAAGTTTAAGTGAACAATGAGCCCCATTGTTAATCCTTTAAAGGAAATTATTTGTAACTTTCGACAAGAAGAACAATGAATGGAACAGGTAGACTGTTGAAATCATTGTATATATTGCTTCTATACAGTCTAAGAAACATATATGCAAAGCATCCAAACAGTACAATTAGCCAATTTTTTGTTCTTCAAGTTTAAGTGAACAATGAGCCCCAATGGATAATCCGTTATCGGAAATTATTTGTAACTTTCGACAAGTAGAACAATGAATGGACCAGGTAGACGGTTGAAATCTTTGTATATATTGCTTCTATATAGTCTAAGAAACATATATGCAAAGCATCCAAACAGTACCATTCGCCAATTTTTTGTTCTTCAAGTTTAAGTGAACTACGAGCCCCATTGATAATCATGAAATGGAAATTATTTGTAACTTTCTACAAGTAGAACAATGAATAGAACAGGTAGACGGTTGAAATCTTTGTATATATTGCTTCTATATAGTATAAGAAACATATATGCAAAGCATCCAAACAGTACAATTCGCCAATTTTTTGTTCTTCAAGTTTAAGTGAACAATGAGCCCCAATGGTTAATCCGTTATCGGAAATTATTTGTAACTTTCGACAAGTAGAACAATGAATGGACCAGGTAGATGGTTGAAATCTTTGTATATATTGCTTCTATATAGTCTAAGAAACATATATGCAAAGCATCCAAACAGTACCATTCGCCAATTTTTTGTTCTTCAAGTTTAAGTGAACTACGAGCCCCATTGATAATCATGAAATGGAAATTATTTGTAACTTTCTACAAGTAGAACAATGAATAGAACAGGTAGACGGTTGAAATCTTTGTATATATTGCTTCTATATAGTATAAGAAACATATATGCAAAGCATCCAAACAGTACAATTCGCCAATTTTTTGTTCTTCAAGTTTAAGTGAACAATGAGCCCCAATGGTTAATCCGTTATCGGAAATTATTTGTAACTTTCGACAAGTAGAACAATGAATGGAACTGGTAGACGGTTGAAATCTTTGTATATAATGCTTATATATAGTCTAAGAAACATATATGCAAAGCATCCAAACAGTACCATTCGCCAATTTTTTGTTCTTCAAGTTTAAGTGAACTACGAGCCCCATTGTTAATCCTTTAAAGGAAATTATTTGTAACTTGCGAGAAGTAGAACAATGAGTGGAACAGGTAGACGGTTGAAATCAATGTATATATTGCTTCTATATAGTCTAAGAAACATATATGCAAAGCATCCAAACAGTACAATTCGCCAATTTATTGTTCTTCAAGTTTAAGTAAACTACGATTCCCATTGTTAATCCTTTAAAGGAAATTATTTGTAAATTTCGACAAGTAGAACAATGAATTGAACAGGTAGACTGTTGAAATCATTGTATATATTACTTCTACATAGTCTAAGAAACATATATGCAAATCATTCAAACAGTACAATTCGCCAATTTTTTGTTCTTCAAGTTTAAGTGAACAATGAGCCCCAATGGTTAATCCTTTATCGGAAATTATTTGTAATTTTAGACAAGTAGAACAATGAATGGAACAGGTAGACGGTTGAAATCTTTGTATATATTGCATCTATATAATCTAAGAAACATATATGCAAATCATCCAAACAGTACCATTCGCCAATTTTTTGTTCTTCAAGTTTAAGTGAACTACGAGCCCCATTGTTAATCCTTTAAAAGAAATTATTTGTAAATTTCGACAAGTAGAACAATGAATGGAACAGGTAGACTGTTGGAATCATTGTATATATTGCTTCTATATAGTCTAAGAAACATATATGCAAAGCATCTAAACAGTAACAATCGCCCATTTTTTGATCTTCAAGTTTAAGTGAACAGCGAGCCCCATTGATAATCATGAAATGGAAATTATTTGTAACTTTCTACAAGTAGAACAATGAATAGTACAGGTAGACGGGTGAAATCTTTCTATATATTGCTTCTAAATAGTCTATGAAACATATATGCAAAGCATCCAAACAGTACAATTCGCCAATTTTTTGTTCTTCAAGTTTAAGTGAACAATGAGCCCCATTGTTAATCCTTTATCGGAAATTATTTGTAACTTTCGACAAGTAGAACAATGAATGGAACTGGTAGACGGTTGAAATCTTTTTATATATTGCTTCTAAATAGTCTAAGAAACATATATGCAAGGAATCCAAACAGTACCATTCGCCAATTTTTTGTTCTTCAAGTTTAAGTGAACTACGAGCCCCATTGTTAATCCTTTAAAAGAAATTATTTGTAAATTTCGACAAGTAGAACAATGAATGGAACAGGTAGACTGTTGGAATCATTGTATATATTGCTTCTATATAGTCTAAGAAACATATATGCAAAGCATCCAAACAGTACCATTCGCCAATTTTTTGTTCTTCAAGTTTAAGTGAACAACGAGCCCCAATGGTTTATCCTTTATCGGAAATTATTTGTAACTTCCGACAAGTAGAACATTGAATGGAACAGGTAGACTGTTGAAATCTTTCTATATATTGCGTCTATATAGTCTAAGAAACATATATGCAAAGCATCCAAACAGTACCATTCGCCAATTTTTTGTTCTTCAAGTTTAAGTGAACTGCAAGCCCCATTGTTAATCCTTTAACGGAAATTAATTGTAACTTTCTACAAGTAGAACAATGATTGGAACACGTAGACGGTTGAAATCTTTGTATATATTGCTTCCATATTGTCTAAGAAATATATATGCAAAGCATCCAAACAGTACCATTCGCCAATTTTTTGTCCTTCAAGTTTAAGTGAACAATGAGCCCCATTGTTAATCCTTTATCGGAAATTATTTGTAACTTTCGACAAGTAGAACAATGAATGGAACAGGAAGACGGTTGAAATCTTTGTATATATTGCTTCTATATAGTCTAAGAAACATATATGCAAAGCATCCAAACAGTACAATTCGCCAATTTTTTGTTCTTCAAGTTTAAGTGAACAATGAGCCCCAATGGTTAATCCTTTATCCGTAATTATTTGTAACTTTCGACAAGTAGAACAATGAATGGAACAGGTAGGCGGTTGAAATCCTTGTAAATATTGCGTCTATATAGTCTAAGAAACATATATGCAAAGCATCCAAACAGTACCATTCGCCAATTTTTTGTCCTTCAAGTTTAAGTGAACAATGAGCCCCAATGGTTAATCCGTTATCGGAAATTATTTGTAACTTTCGACAAGTAGAACAATGAATGGAACTGGTAGACGGTTGAAATCAATGTATATATTGCTTCTATATAGTCTAAGAAACATATATGCAAAGCATCCAAACAGTACCATTCGCCAATTTTTTGTTCTTCAAGTTTAAGTGAACAATGAGCCCCAATGGTTAATCCTTTATCGGAAATTATTTGTAATTTTCGACAAGTAGAACAATGAATGGATCAGGTAGACGGTTGAAATCTTTGTATATATTGCTTCTATATAGTCTAAGAAACCTATATGCAAAGCATCTAAACAGTAACAATCGCCAATTTTTTGATCTTCAAGTTTAAGTGAACAGCGAGCCCCATTGATAATCATGAAATGGAAATTATTTGTAACTTTCTACAAGTAGAACAATGAATAGTACAGGTAGACGGGTGAATTCTTTCTATATATTGCTTCTAAATAGTCTAAGAAACATATATGCAAAGCAACCAAAGAGTACAATTCGCCAATTTTTTGTTCTTCAAGTTTAAGTGAACTACCAGCCCCATTGTTAATCCTTTAAAGGAAATTATTTGTAAATTTCGACAAGTAGAACAATGAATGGATCAGGTAGACGGTTGAAATCATTGTATGTATTGCTTCTATATAATCTAAGAAACATATATGCAAAGCATCCAAACAGTACAATTCGCCAATTTTTTGTTCTTCAAGTGTAAGTGAACAACGAGCCCCATTGATAATCATGAAACGGAAATTATTTGTAATTTTCGACAAGTAGAACAATGAATGGAACAGGTAGACGGTTGAAATCAATGTATATATTGCTTCTATATAGTCTAAGAGACATATATGCAAAGCATCTAAACAGTACAATTTGCCAATTTTTTGTTCTTAAAGATTAAGTGAACATCGAGCCCCATTGTTAATCCTTTAAAGGAAATTATTTGTAAATTTCGGCACGTAGAACAAAGAATGGAATAGGTAGACTGTTGAAATCATTGTATATATTGCTTCTAGATAGTCTAAGAAACATATATGCAAAGCGTCCAAAAAGTACAATTCGCCAATTTTTTGCTCTTAAAGTTTAAGTGATCTACGAGCCCAATTGTTAATCCTTTAACGTAAATTATTTGTAACTTTCGACAAGTAGAACAATGACTGGAACAGGTAGACGGTTGAAATCATTGTATATATTGCTTCTATATAGTCTAAGAAACATATATGCAAAGCATCCAGATAGTACAATTTGCCAATTTTTTGTTCTTCAAGTTTAAGTGAACAATGAGCCCCAATGGTTAATCCTTTATCGGAAATTATTTGTAACTTTCAACAAGTAGAACAATGAATGGAACAGGTAGACGGTTGAAATCAATGTATATATTGCTTCTATATAGTCTAAGAAACATATATGCAAAGCATCGAAACATTACAATTCGCTAATTTTTTGATCTTCAAGTTTAAGTGAACAACGAGCCCCATTGATAATCATGAAATGGAAATTATTTGTAAATTTCTACAAGTAGAACAATGAATAGTACAGGTAGACGGGTGAAATCTTTCTATATATTGCTTCCATATAACTTCTTTAACGGAAATTATTTGTAACTTTCGACAAGTAGAACAATGATTGGAACAGGTAGACGGTTGAAATCAATGTATATATTGCTTCTATATAGTCTAAGAAACATATATGCAAAGCATCGAAACAGTACAATTCGCCAATTTTTTTATCTTCAAGTTTAAGTGAACAATGAGCCCCAATGGTTAATCCGTTATCGGAAATTATTTGTAACTTTCGACAAGTAGAACAATGAATGGAACAGGTAGACGGGTGAAATCTTTGTATATATTGCTTCTATATAGTCTAAGAAACATATCTGCAAAGCATCCAAACAGTACCATTCGCCAATTATTTCATCTTCATGTTTAAGTGAACTACGAGCCCCATTGTTAATACTTTAACGGAAATTATTTGTAACTTCCGACAAGTAGAACAATGAATGGAACAGGTAGACGGTTGAAATCTTTGTATATATTGCTTCTATATAGTCCAAGAAACATATATGCAAAGCATCTAAACAGTAACAATCGCCAATTTTTTGATCTTCAAGTTTAAGTGAACAGCGAGCCCCATTGATAATCATGAAATGGAAATTATTTGTATCTTTCTAGAAGTAGAACAATGAATAGTACAGGTAGACGGGTGAAATCTTTCTATATATTGCTTCTAAATAGTCTATGAAACATCTATGCAAAGCATCCAAACAGTACAATTCGCCAATTTTTGTTCTTCAAGTTTAAGTGAACTACGAGCCCCATTGTTAATCCTTTAAAGGAAATTATTTGTAAATTTCGACAAGTAGAACAATGAATGGATCATGTAGACGGTTGAAAAAATTGTATATATTGCTTCTATATAGTCTACGAAACATATATGCAAAGCATCCAAACAGTACAATTCGCCAATTTTTTGTTCTTCAAGTTTAAGTGAACTACGAGCCCCATTGTTAATCCTTTAAAGGAAATTATTTGTAAATTTCGACAAGTAGAACAATGATTGGAACACGTAGACGGTTGAAATCTTTGTATATATTGCTTCCATATAGTCTAAGAAACATGTACGCAAAGCATCCAAACAGTACCGTTCGCCAATTTTTTGTTCTTCAAGTTTAAGTGAACTACGAGCCCCATTGTTAATCCTTTAAAGGAAATTATTTATAAATTTCGACAAGTAGAACATTGAATGGAACAGGTAGACGGTTGAAATCTTTGTATATATTGCTTCTATATAGTATAAGAAACATATATGCAAAGCATCCAAACAGTACAATTCGCCAATTTTTTGTTCTTCAAGTTTAAGTGAACTACGAGCCCCATTGTTAATCCTTTAAAGGAAATTATTTGTAAATTTCGACAAGTAGAACAATGAATGGATCATGTAGACGGTTGAAAAAATTGTATATATTGCTTGTATATAGTCTTCGAAACATATATGCAAAGCATCCAAACAGTACAATTCGCCAATTTTTTGTACTTCAAGTTTAAGTGAACTACGAGCCCCATTGTTAATCCTTTAACAGAAATTAATTGTAACTTTCGACAAGTAGAACAATGAATGGAACAGGTAGACGGTTGAAATCTTAGTATATATTGCTTCTAGATAGTCTAAGAAACATATATGCAAAGCATCCAAACAGTACAATTCGCCAATTTATTGTTCTTCAAGTTTAAGTGAACAACGAGCCCCATTGTTAATCCTTTAATGGAAATTATTTGTAAATTTCGACAAGTAGAACAATGATTGGAACACGTAGACGGTAGAAATCTTTGTATATATTGCTTCCATATAGTCTAAGAAACATGTACGCAAAGCATCCAAACAGTACCGTTCGCCAATTTTTTGTTCTTCAAGTTTAAGTGAACAACGAGCCCCAATGTTAATCCGTTAAAGGAAATTATTTGTAACTTTCGACAAGTAGAACAATGAATGGATCATGTAGACGGTTGAAAAAATTGTATATATTGCTTGTATATAGTCTTCGAAACATATATGCAAAGCATCCAAACAGTACAATTCGCCAATTTTTTGTACTTCAAGTTTAAGTGAACTACGAGCCCCATTGTTAATCCTTTAACAGAAATTAATTGTAACTTTCGACAAGTAGAACAATGAATGGAACAGGTAGACGGTTGAAATCTTAGTATATATTGCTTCTATATAGTCTAAGAAACATATATGCAAAGCATCCAAACAGTACAATTCGCCAATTTTTTTATCTTCAAGTTTAAGTGAACAATGAGCCCCAATGGTTAATCCGTTATCGGAAATTATTTGTAACTTTCGACAAGTAGAACAATGATTGGAACACGTAGACGGTTGAAATCTTTGTATATATTGCTTCCATATAGTCTAAGAAA
Source organism: Cerceris ruficornis (assembly GCA_963989415.1). Classification (NCBI taxonomy): domain Eukaryota; kingdom Metazoa; phylum Arthropoda; class Insecta; order Hymenoptera; family Crabronidae; genus Cerceris; species Cerceris ruficornis. The sequence continues at coordinate 143,419 of CAXDIW010000101.1, forward strand.
CATGTACGCAAAGCATCCAAACAGTACCGTTCGCCAATTTTTTGATCTTCAAGTTTAAGTGAACTACGAGCCCCATTGTTAATCCTTTAAAGGAAATTATTTGTAAATTTCGACAAGTAGAACATTGAATGGAACAGGTAGACGGTTGAAATCTTTGTATATATTGCTTCTATATAGTATAAGAAACATATATGCAAAGCATCCAAACAGTACAATTCGCCAATTTTTTGTTCTTCAAGTTTAAGTGAACTACGAGCCCCATTGTTAATCCTTTAAAGGAAATTATTTGTAAATTTCGACAAGTAGAACAATGAATGGATCATGTAGACGGTTGAAAAAATTGTATATATTGCTTGTATATAGTCTTCGAAACATATATGCAAAGCATCCAAACAGTACAATTCGCCAATTTTTTGTACTTCAAGTTTAAGTGAACTACGAGCCCCATTGTTAATCCTTTAACAGAAATTAATTGTAACTTTCGACAAGTAGAACAATGAATGGAACAGGTAGACGGTTGAAATCTTAGTATATATTGCTTCTAGATAGTCTAAGAAACATATATGCAAAGCATCCAAACAGTACAATTCGCCAATTTATTGTTCTTCAAGTTTAAGTGAACAACGAGCCCCATTGTTAATCCTTTAATGGAAATTATTTGTAAATTTCGACAAGTAGAACAATGATTGGAACACGTAGACGGTAGAAATCTTTGTATATATTGCTTCCATATAGTCTAAGAAACATGTACGCAAAGCATCCAAACAGTACCGTTCGCCAATTTTTTGTTCTTCAAGTTTAAGTGAACAATGAGCCCCATTGTTAATCCTTTATCGGAAATTATTTGTAACTTTCGACCAGTAGAACAATGAATGGAACAGGTAGACGGTTGAAATCGTTGTATATATTGCTTCTATATAGTCTAAGAAACATATATGCAAAGCATCCAAACAGTACAATTCGCCAATTTTTTTATCTTCAAGTTTAAGTGAACAATGAGCCCCAATGGTTAATCCGTTATCGGAAATTATTTGTAACTTTCGACAAGTAGAACAATGAATGGAACAGGTAGACGGTTGAAATCTTTGTATATATTGCTTCTATATAGTCTAAGAAACATATCTGCAAAGCATCCAAACAGTACCATTCGCCAATTATTTCATCTTCATGTTTAAGTGAACTACGAGCCCCATTGTTAATACTTTAACGGAAATTATTTGTAACTTCCGACAAGTAGAACAATGAATGGAACAGGTAGACGGTTGAAATCTTTGTATATATTGCTTCTATATAGTCTAAGAAACATATATGCAAAGCATCTAAACAGTACAATTCGCCAATTTTTTGTTCTTCAAGTTTAAGTGAACTACGAGCCCCATTGTTAATCCTTTAAAGGAAATTATTTGTAAATTTCGACAAGTAGAACAATGAATGGATCATGTAGACGGTTGAAAAAATTGTATATATTGCTTGTATATAGTCTTCGAAACATATATGCAAAGCATCCAAACAGTACAATTCGCCAATTTTTTGTACTTCAAGTTTAAGTGAACTACGAGCCCCATTGTTAATCCTTTAACAGAAATTAATTGTAACTTTCGACAAGTAGAACAATGAATGGAACAGGTAGACGGTTGAAATCTTAGTATATATTGCTTCTAGATAGTCTAAGAAACATATATGCAAAGCATCCAAACAGTACAATTCGCCAATTTATTGTTCTTCAAGTTTAAGTGAACAACGAGCCCCATTGTTAATCCTTTAATGGAAATTATTTGTAAATTTCGACAAGTAGAACAATGATTGGAACACGTAGACGGTAGAAATCTTTGTATATATTGCTTCCATATAGTCTAAGAAACATGTACGCAAAGCATCCAAACAGTACCGTTCGCCAATTTTTTGTTCTTCAAGTTTAAGTGAACAATGAGCCCCATTGTTAATCCTTTATCGGAAATTATTTGTAACTTTCGACCAGTAGAACAATGAATGGAACAGGTAGACGGTTGAAATCGTTGTATATATTGCTTCTATATAGTCGAAGAAACATATATGCAAAGCATCCAAACAGTACAATTCGCCAATTTTTTTATCTTCAAGTTTAAGTGAACAATGAGCCCCAATGGTTAATCCGTTATCGGAAATTATTTGTAACTTTCGACAAGTAGAACAATGATTGGAACACGTAGACGGTTGAAATCTTTGTATATATTGCTTCCATATAGTCTAAGAAACATGTACGCAAAGCATCCAAACAGTACCGTTCGCCAATTTTTTGTTCTTCAAGTTTAAGTGAACTACGAGCCCCATTGTTAATCCTTTAAAGGAAATTATTTGTAAATTTCGACAAGTAGAACATTGAATGGAACAGGTAGACGGTTGAAATCTTTGTATATATTGCTTCTATATAGTATAAGAAACATATATGCAAAGCATCCAAACAGTACAATTCGCCAATTTTTTGTTCTTCAAGTTTAAGTGAACTACGAGCCCCATTGTTAATCCTTTAAAGGAAATTATTTCTAACTTTCGACCAGTAGAACAATGAATGGAACAGGTAGACGGTTGAAATCGTTGTATATATTGCTTCTATATAGTCTAAGAAACATATATGCAAAGCATCCAAACAGTACAATTCGCCAATTTTTTTATCTTCAAGTTTAAGTGAACAATGAGCCCCAATGGTTAATCCGTTATCGGAAATTATTTGTAACTTTCGACAAGTAGAACAATGAATGGAACAGGTAGACGGTTGAAATCTTTGTATATATTGCTTCTATATAGTCTAAGAAACATATCTGCAAAGCATCCAAACAGTACCATTCGCCAATTATTTCATCTTCATGTTTAAGTGAACTACGAGCCCCATTGTTAATACTTTAACGGAAACTATTTGTAGCTTCCGACAAGTAGAACAATGAATGGAACAGGTAGACGGTTGAAATCAATGTATATATTGCTTCTATATAGTCTAAGAAACATATATGCAAAGCATCCAAACAGCACGATTCGCCAATTTTTTGTTCTTCAAGTTTAAGTGAACAATGTGCCCCAATGGTTAATCCGTTATCGGAAATTATTTGTAACTTTCGACAAGTAGAACAATGAATGGAACAGGTAGACGGTTGAAATCTTTGTAAATATTGCTTCTATATAGTCTAAGAAACAAATATGCAAAGCATCCAAACAGTACCATTCGCCAATTTTATGTTCTTCAAGTTTAAGTGAACAATGAGCCCCAATGGTTAATCATTTATCCGTAATTATTTTTAACTTTCGACAAGTAGAACAATGAATGGAACAGGTAGACGGTTGAAATCCTTGTATATATTGCGTCTATATAGTCTAAGAAATATATATGCAAAGCATCCAAACAGTACAATTCGCCAATTTATTGTTCTTCAAGTTTAAGTGAACAACGAGCCCCATTGTTTATCCTTTAAAGGAAAATATTTGTAAATTTCGACAAGTAGAACAATGATTGGAACACGTAGACGGTTGAAATCTTTGTATATATTGCTTCTATATAGTATAAGAAACATATATGCAAAGCATCCAAACAGTACAATTCGCCAATTTTTTGTTCTTCAAGTTTAAGTGAACTACGAGCCCCATTGTTAATCCTTTAAAGGAAATTATTTGTAAATTTCGACAAGTAGAACAATGAATGGATCATGTAGACGGTTGAAAAAATTGTATATATTGCTTGTATATAGTCTTCGAAACATATATGCAAAGCATCCAAACAGTACAATTCGCCAATTTTTTGTACTTCAAGTTTAAGTGAACTACGAGCCCCATTGTTAATCCTTTAACAGAAATTAATTGTAACTTTCGACAAGTAGAACAATGAATGGAACAGGTAGACGGTTGAAATCTTAGTATATATTGCTTCTAGATAGTCTAAGAAACATATATGCAAAGCATCCAAACAGTACAATTCGCCAATTTATTGTTCTTCAAGTTTAAGTGTACAACGAGCCCCATTGTTAATCCTTTAATGGAAATTATTTGTAAATTTCGACAAGTAGAACAATGATTGGAACACGTAGACGGTAGAAATCTTTGTATATATTGCTTCCATATAGTCTAAGAAACATGTACGCAAAGCATCCAAACAGTACCGTTCGCCAATTTTTTGTTCTTCAAGTTTAAGTGAACAATGAGCCCCATTGTTAATCCTTTATCGGAAATTATTTGTAACTTTCGACCAGTAGAACAATGAATGGAACAGGTAGACGGTTGAAATCGTTGTATATATTGCTTCTATATAGTCTAAGAAACATATATGCAAAGCATCCAAACAGTACAATTCGCCAATTTTTTTATCTTCAAGTTTAAGTGAACAATGAGCCCCAATGGTTAATCCGTTATCGGAAATTATTTGTAACTTTCGACAAGTAGAACAATGAATGGAACAGGTAGACGGTTGAAATCTTTGTATATATTGCTTCTATATAGTCTAAGAAACATATATGCAAAGCATCCAAATAGTACAATTCGCCAATTTTTTGTTCTTCAAGTTTAAGTGAACAATGAGCCCCAATGGTTAATCATTTATCCGTAATTATTTGTAACTTTCGACAAGTAGAACAATGAATGGAACAGGTAGACGGTTGAAATCTTTGTATATATTGCTTCTATATAGTCTAAGAAACATATCTGCAAAGCATCCAAACAGTACCATTCGCCAATTATTTCATCTTCATGTTTAAGTGAACTACGAGCCCCATTGTTAATACTTTAACGGAAACTATTTGTAACTTCCGACAAGTAGAACAATGAATGGAACAGGTAGACGGTTGAAATCAATGTATATATTGCTTCTATATAGTCTAAGAAACATATATGCAAAGCATCCAAACAGCACGATTCGCCAATTTTTTGTTCTTCAAGTTTAAGTGAACAATGTGCCCCAATGGTTAATCCGTTATCGGAAATTATTTGTAACTTTCGACAAGTAGAACAATGAATGGAACAGGTAGACGGTTGAAATCTTTGTAAATATTGCATCTATATAGTCTAAGAAACAAATATGCAAAGCATCCAAACAGTACCATTCGCCAATTTTATGTTCTTCAAGTTTAAGTGAACAATGAGCCCCAATGGTTAATCATTTATCCGTAATTATTTTTAACTTTCGACAAGTAGAACAATGAATGGAACAGGTAGACGGTTGAAATCCTTGTATATATTGCGTCTATATAGTCTAAGAAATATATATGCAAAGCATCCAAACAGTACAATTCGCCAATTTATTGTTCTTCAAGTTTAAGTGAACAACGAGCCCCATTGTTTATCCTTTAAAGGAAAATATTTGTAAATTTCGACAAGTAGAACATTGAATGGAACAGGTAGACGGTTGAAATCTTTGTATATATTGCTTCTATATAGTATAAGAAACATATATGCAAAGCATCCAAACAGTACAATTCGCCAATTTTTTGTTCTTCAAGTTTAAGTGAACTACGAGCCCCATTGTTAATCCTTTAAAGGAAATTATTTGTAAATTTCGACAAGTAGAACAATGAATGGATCATGTAGACGGTTGAAAAAATGGTATATATTGCTTGTATATAGTCTTCGAAACATATATGCAAAGCATCCAAACAGTACAATTCGCCAATTTTTTGTACTTCAAGTTTAAGTGAACTACGAGCCCCATTGTTAATCCTTTAACAGAAATTAATTGTAACTTTCGACAAGTAGAACAATGAATGGAACAGGTAGACGGTTGAAATCTTAGTATATATTGCTTCTAGATAGTCTAAGAAACATATATGCAAAGCATCCAAACAGTACAATTCGCCAATTTATTGTTCTTCAAGTTTAAGTGAACAACGAGCCCCATTGTTAATCCTTTAATGGAAATTATTTGTAAATTTCGACAAGTAGAACAATGATTGGAACACGTAGACGGTAGAAATCTTTGTATATATTGCTTCCATATAGTCTAAGAAACATGTACGCAAAGCATCCAAACAGTACCGTTCGCCAATTTTTTGTTCTTCAAGTTTAAGTGAACAATGAGCCCCATTGTTAATCCTTTATCGGAAATTATTTGTAACTTTCGACCAGTAGAACAATGAATGGAACAGGTAGACGGTTGAAATCGTTGTATATATTGCTTCTATATAGTCTAAGAAACATATATGCAAAGCATCCAAACAGTACAATTCGCCAATTTTTTTATCTTCAAGTTTAAGTGAACAATGAGCCCCAATGGTTAATCCGTTATCGGAAATTATTTGTAACTTTCGACAAGTAGAACAATGAATGGAACAGGTAGACGGTTGAAATCTTTGTATATATTGCTTCTATATAGTCTAAGAAACATATATGCAAAGCATCCAAATAGTACAATTCGCCAATTTTTTGTTCTTCAAGTTTAAGTGAACAATGAGCCCCAATGGTTAATCATTTATCCGTAATTATTTGTAACTTTCGACAAGTAGAACAATGAATGGAACAGGTAGACGGTTGAAATCTTTGTATATATTGCTTCTATATAGTCTAAGAAACATATCTGCAAAGCATCCAAACAGTACCATTCGCCAATTATTTCATCTTCATGTTTAAGTGAACTACGAGCCCCATTGTTAATACTTTAACGGAAACTATTTGTAACTTCCGACAAGTAGAACAATGAATGGAACAGGTAGACGGTTGAAATCAATGTATATATTGCTTCTATATAGTCTAAGAAACATATATGCAAAGCATCCAAACAGCACGATTCGCCAATTTTTTGTTCTTCAAGTTTAAGTGAACAATGTGCCCCAATGGTTAATCCGTTATCGGAAATTATTTGTAACTTTCGACAAGTAGAACAATGAATGGAACAGGTAGACGGTTGAAATCTTTGTAAATATTGCTTCTATATAGTCTAAGAAACAAATATGCAAAGCATCCGAACAGTACCATTCGCAAATTTTATGTTCTTCAAGTTTAAGTGAACAATGAGCCCCAATGGTTAATCATTTATCCGTAATTATTTTTAACTTTCGACAAGTAGAACAATGAATGGAACAGGTAGACGGTTGAAATCCTTGTATATATTGCGTCTATATAGTCTAAGAAATATATATGCAAAGCATCCAAACAGTACAATTCGCCAATTTATTGTTCTTCAAGTTTAAGTGAACAACGAGCCCCATTGTTTATCCTTTAAAGGAAAATATTTGTAAATTTCGACAAGTAGAACATTGAATGGAACAGGTAGACGGTTGAAATCTTTGTATATATTGCTTCTATATAGTATAAGAAACATATATGCAAAGCATCCAAACAGTACAATTCGCCAATTTTTTGTTCTTCAAGTTTAAGTGAACTACGAGCCCCATTGTTAATCCTTTAAAGGAAATTATTTGTAAATTTCGACAAGTAGAACAATGAATGGATCATGTAGACGGTTGAAAAAATTGTATATATTGCTTGTATATAGTCTTCGAAACATATATGCAAAGCATCCAAACAGTACAATTCGCCAATTTTTTGTACTTCAAGTTTAAGTGAACTACGAGCCCCATTGTTAATCCTTTAACAGAAATTAATTGTAACTTTCGACAAGTAGAACAATGAATGGAACAGGTAGACGGTTGAAATCTTAGTATATATTGCTTCTAGATAGTCTAAGAAACATATATGCAAAGCATCCAAACAGTACAATTCGCCAATTATTTCATCTTCAAGTTTAAGTGAACTACGAGACCCATTGTTAATACTTTAACGCAAATTATTTGTAACTTCCGACAAGTAGAACAATGATTGGAACACGTAGACGGTAGAAATCTTTGTATATATTGCTTCCATATAGTCTAAGAAACATGTACGCAAAGCATCCAAACAGTACCGTTCGCCAATTTTTTGTTCTTCAAGTTTAAGTGAACAATGAGCCCCATTGTTAATCCTTTATCGGAAATTATTTCTAACTTTCGACCAGTAGAACAATGAATGGAACAGGTAGACGGTTGAAATCGTTGTATATATTGCTTCTATATAGTCTAAGAAACATATATGCAAAGCATCCAAACAGTACAATTCGCCAATTTTTTTATCTTCAAGTTTAAGTGAACAATGAGCCCCAATGGTTAATCCGTTATCGGAAATTATTTGTAACTTTCGACAAGTAGAACAATGAATGGAACAGGTAGACGGTTGAAATCTTTGTATATATTGCTTCTATATAGTCTAAGAAACATATCTGCAAAGCATCCAAACAGTACCATTCGCCAATTATTTCATCTTCATGTTTAAGTGAACTACGAGCCCCATTGTTAATACTTTAACGGAAACTATTTGTAACTTCCGACAAGTAGAACAATGAATGGAACAGGTAGACGGTTGAAATCAATGTATATATTGCTTCTATATAGTCTAAGAAACATATATGCAAAGCATCCAAACAGCACGATTCGCCAATTTTTTGTTCTTCAAGTTTAAGTGAACAATGTGCCCCAATGGTTAATCCGTTATCGGAAATTATTTGTAACTTTCGACAAGTAGAACAATGAATGGAACAGGTAGACGGTTGAAATCTTTGTAAATATTGCTTCTATATAGTCTAAGAAACAAATATGCAAAGCATCCAAACAGTACCATTCGCCAATTTTATGTTCTTCAAGTTTAAGTGAACAATGAGCCCCAATGGTTAATCATTTATCCGTAATTATTTTTAACTTTCGACAAGTAGAACAATGAATGGAACAGGTAGACGGTTGAAATCCTTGTATATATTGCGTCTATATAGTCTAAGAAATATATATGCAAAGCATCCAAACAGTACAATTCGCCAATTTATTTTTCTTCAAGTTTAAGTGAACAACGAGCCCCATTGTTTATCCTTTAAAGGAAAATATTTGTAAATTTCGACAAGTAGAACAATGATTGGAACACGTAGACGGCTGAAATCTTTGTATATATTGCTTCTATATAATCTAAGAAACATATATGCAAAGCATCTAAACAGTAACAATTGCCAATTTTTTGATCTTCAAGTTTAAGTGAACTACGAGCCCCATGGTTAATCCTTTAACGGAAATTAATTGTAACTTTCTACAAGTAGAACAATGATTGGAACACGTAGACGGTTGAAATCTTTGTATATATTGCTTCCATATAGTCTAAGAAACATATATGCAAAGAATCCAAACAGTACCATTCTCCAATTTTTTGTCCTTCAAGTTTAAGTGAACAATGAGCCCCATTGTTAATCCTTTATCGGAAATTATTTGTAACTTTCGACAAGTAGAACAATGAATGGAACAGGTGGACGGTTGAATTCTTTGTATATATTGCTTCTATATAGTCTAAGAAACATATATGCAAAGCATCCAAATAGTACAATTCGCCAATTTTTTGTTCTTCAAGTTTAAGTGAACAATGAGCCCCAATGGTTAATCATTTATCCGTAATTATTTGTAACTTTCGACAAGTAGAACAATGAATGGAACAGGTAGACGGTTGAAATCTTTGTATATATTGCTTCTATATAGTCTAAGAAACATATATGCAAAGCATCCAAACAGTACCATTCGCCAATTATTTCATCTTCATGTTTAAGTGAACTACGAGCCCCATTGTTAATACTTTAACGGAAATTATTTGTAACTTCCGACAAGTAGAACAATGAATGGAACAGGTAGACGGTGGAAATCAATGTATATATTGCTTCTATATAGTCTAAGAAACATATATGCAAAGCATCCAAACAGCACCATTCGCCAATTTTTTGTTCTTCAAGTTTAAGTGAACAATGAGCCCCATTGTTAATCCTTTATCGGAAATTATTTGTAACTTTCGACAAGTAGAACAATGAATGGAACTGGTAGACGGTTGAAATCATTGTATATATTGCTTCTATATAGTCTAAGAAACATATATGCAAAGCATCCAAACAGTACAATTCGACAATTTTTTGTTCTTCAAGTTTAAGTGAACAATGAGCCCCATTGTTAATCCTTTAAAGGAAATTATTTGTAACTTTCGACAAGAAGAACAATGAATGGAACAGGTAGACTGTTGAAATCATTGTATATATTGCTTCTATACAGTCTAAGAAACATATATGCAAAGCATCCAAACAGTACAATTAGCCAATTTTTTGTTCTTCAAGTTTAAGTGAACAATGAGCCCCAATGGATAATCCGTTATCGGAAATTATTTGTAACTTTCGACAAGTAGAACAATGAATGGACCAGGTAGACGGTTGAAATCTTTGTATATATTGCTTCTATATAGTCTAAGAAACATATATGCAAAGCATCCAAACAGTACCATTCGCCAATTTTTTGTTCTTCAAGTTTAAGTGAACTACGAGCCCCATTGATAATCATGAAATGGAAATTATTTGTAACTTTCTACAAGTAGAACAATGAATAGAACAGGTAGACGGTTGAAATCTTTGTATATATTGCTTCTATATAGTATAAGAAACATATATGCAAAGCATCCAAACAGTACAATTCGCCAATTTTTTGTTCTTCAAGTTTAAGTGAACAATGAGCCCCAATGGTTAATCCGTTATCGGAAATTATTTGTAACTTTCGACAAGTAGAACAATGAATGGACCAGGTAGATGGTTGAAATCTTTGTATATATTGCTTCTATATAGTCTAAGAAACATATATGCAAAGCATCCAAACAGTACCATTCGCCAATTTTTTGTTCTTCAAGTTTAAGTGAACTACGAGCCCCATTGATAATCATGAAATGGAAATTATTTGTAACTTTCTACAAGTAGAACAATGAATAGAACAGGTAGACGGTTGAAATCTTTGTATATATTGCTTCTATATAGTATAAGAAACATATATGCAAAGCATCCAAACAGTACAATTCGCCAATTTTTTGTTATTCAAGTTTAAGTGAACAATGAGCCCCAATGGTTAATCCGTTATCGGAAATTATTTGTAACTTTCGACAAGTAGAACAATGAATGGAACTGGTAGACGGTTGAAATCTTTGTATATAATGCTTATATATAGTCTAAGAAACATATATGCAAAGCATCCAAACAGTACCATTCGCCAATTTTTTGTTCTTCAAGTTTAAGTGAACTACGAGCCCCATTGTTAATCCTTTAAAGGAAATTATTTGTAAATTTCGACAAGTAGAACAATGAATGGAACAGGTAGACTGTTGAAATCATTGTATATATTGCTTCTATATAGTCTAAGAAACATATATGCAAAGCATCCAAACAGTACAATACGCCAATTTTTTGTTCTTCAAGTTTAAGTGAACAATGAGCCCCAATGGTTAATCCGTTTTCGGAAATTATTTGTAATTTTCGACAAGTAGAACAATGAATGGAACAGGTAGACGGTTGAAATCTTTGTATATATTGCTTCTATATAGTCTAAGAAACTTATATGCACAGCATCTAAACAGTAACATTCACCAATTTTTTTATCTTCAAGTTTAAGTGAACAATGAACCCCAATAGTTAATCCGTTATCGGAAATTATTTGTAACTTGCGAGAAGTAGAACAATGAGTGGAACAGGTAGACGGTTGAAATCAATGTATATATTGCTTCTATATAGTCTAAGAAACATATATGCAAAGCATCCAAACAGTACAATTCGCCAATTTATTGTTCTTCAAGTTTAAGTAAACTACGATTCCCATTGTTAATCCTTTAAAGGAAATTATTTGTAAATTTCGACAAGTAGAACAATGAATTGAACAGGTAGACTGTTGAAATCATTGTATATATTACTTCTACATAGTCTAAGAAACATATATGCAAATCATTCAAACAGTACAATTCGCCAATTTTTTGTTCTTCAAGTTTAAGTGAACAATGAGCCCCAATGGTTAATCCTTTATCGGAAATTATTTGTAATTTTAGACAAGTAGAACAATGAATGGAACAGGTAGACGGTTGAAATCTTTGTATATATTGCATCTATATAATCTAAGAAACATATATGCAAATCATCCAAACAGTACCATTCGCCAATTTTTTGTTCTTCAAGTTTAAGTGAACTACGAGCCCCATTGTTAATCCTTTAAAAGAAATTATTTGTAAATTTCGACAAGTAGAACAATGAATGGAACAGGTAGACTGTTGGAATCATTGTATATATTGCTTCTATATAGTCTAAGAAACATATATGCAAAGCATCTAAACAGTAACAATCGCCCATTTTTTGATCTTCAAGTTTAAGTGAACAGCGAGCCCCATTGATAATCATGAAATGGAAATTATTTGTAACTTTCTACAAGTAGAACAATGAATAGTACAGGTAGACGGGTGAAATCTTTCTATATATTGCTTCTAAATAGTCTATGAAACATATATGCAAAGCATCCAAACAGTACAATTCGCCAATTTTTTGTTCTTCAAGTTTAAGTGAACAATGAGCCCCATTGTTAATCCTTTATCGGAAATTATTTGTAACTTTCGACAAGTAGAACAATGAATGGAACTGGTAGACGGTTGAAATCTTTTTATATATTGCTTCTAAATAGTCTAAGAAACATATATGCAAGGAATCCAAACAGTACCATTCGCCAATTTTTTGTTCTTCAAGTTTAAGTGAACTACGAGCCCCATTGTTAATCCTTTAAAAGAAATTATTTGTAAATTTCGACAAGTAGAACAATGAATGGAACAGGTAGACTGTTGGAATCATTGTATATATTGCTTCTATATAGTCTAAGAAACATATATGCAAAGCATCCAAACAGTACCATTCGCCAATTTTTTGTTCTTCAAGTTTAAGTGAACAACGAGCCCCAATGGTTAATCCTTTATCGGAAATTATTTGTAACTTCCGACAAGTAGAACATTGAATGGAACAGGTAGACTGTTGAAATCTTTCTATATATTGCGTCTATATAGTCTAAGAAACATATATGCAAAGCATCCAAACAGTACCATTCGCCAATTTTTTGTTCTTCAAGTTTAAGTGAACTGCAAGCCCCATTGTTAATCCTTTAACGGAAATTAATTGTAACTTTCTACAAGTAGAACAATGATTGGAACACGTAGACGGTTGAAATCTTTGTATATATTGCTTCCATATTGTCTAAGAAATATATATGCAAAGCATCCAAACAGTACCATTCGCCAATTTTTTGTCCTTCAAGTTTAAGTGAACAATGAGCCCCATTGTTAATCCTTTATCGGAAATTATTTGTAACTTTCGACAAGTAGAACAATGAATGGAACAGGAAGACGGTTGAAATCTTTGTATATATTGCTTCTATATAGTCTAAGAAACATATATGCAAAGCATCCAAACAGTACAATTCGCCAATTTTTTGTTCTTCAAGTTTAAGTGAACAATGAGCCCCAATGGTTAATCCTTTATCCGTAATTATTTGTAACTTTCGACAAGTAGAACAATGAATGGAACAGGTAGGCGGTTGAAATCCTTGTAAATATTGCGTCTATATAGTCTAAGAAACATATATGCAAAGCATCCAAACAGTACCATTCGCCAATTTTTTGTCCTTCAAGTTTAAGTGAACAATGAGCCCCAATGGTTAATCCGTTATCGGAAATTATTTGTAACTTTCGACAAGTAGAACAATGAATGGAACTGGTAGACGGTTGAAATCAATGTATATATTGCTTCTATATAGTCTAAGAAACATATATGCAAAGCATCCAAACAGTACCATTCGCCAATTTTTTGTTCTTCAAGTTTAAGTGAACAATGAGCCCCAATGGTTAATCCTTTATCGGAAATTATTTGTAATTTTCGACAAGTAGAACAATGAATGGATCAGGTAGACGGTTGAAATCTTTGTATATATTGCTTCTATATAGTCTAAGAAACCTATATGCAAAGCATCTAAACAGTAACAATCGCCAATTTTTTGATCTTCAAGTTTAAGTGAACAGCGAGCCCCATTGATAATCATGAAATGGAAATTATTTGTAACTTTCTACAAGTAGAACAATGAATAGTACAGGTAGACGGGTGAATTCTTTCTATATATTGCTTCTAAATAGTCTAAGAAACATATATGCAAAGCAACCAAAGAGTACAATTCGCCAATTTTTTGTTCTTCAAGTTTAAGTGAACTACCAGCCCCATTGTTAATCCTTTAAAGGAAATTATTTGTAAATTTCGACAAGTAGAACAATGAATGGATCAGGTAGACGGTTGAAATCATTGTATGTATTGCTTCTATATAATCTAAGAAACATATATGCAAAGCATCCAAACAGTACAATTCGCCAATTTTTTGTTCTTCAAGTGTAAGTGAACAACGAGCCCCATTGATAATCATGAAACGGAAATTATTTGTAATTTTCGACAAGTAGAACAATGAATGGAACAGGTAGACGGTTGAAATCAATGTATATATTGCTTCTATATAGTCTAAGAGACATATATGCAAAGCATCTAAACAGTACAATTTGCCAATTTTTTGTTCTTAAAGATTAAGTGAACATCGAGCCCCATTGTTAATCCTTTAAAGGAAATTATTTGTAAATTTCGGCACGTAGAACAAAGAATGGAATAGGTAGACTGTTGAAATCATTGTATATATTGCTTCTAGATAGTCTAAGAAACATATATGCAAAGCGTCCAAAAAGTACAATTCGCCAATTTTTTGCTCTTAAAGTTTAAGTGATCTACGAGCCCAATTGTTAATCCTTTAACGTAAACTATTTGTAACTTTCGACAAGTAGAACAATGACTGGAACAGGTAGACGGTTGAAATCATTGTATATATTGCTTCTATATAGTCTAAGAAACATATATGCAAAGCATCCAGATAGTACAATTTGCCAATTTTTTGTTCTTCAAGTTTAAGTGAACAATGAGCCCCAATGGTTAATCCTTTATCGGAAATTATTTGTAACTTTCAACAAGTAGAACAATGAATGAAACAGGTAGACGGTTGAAATCAATGTATATATTGCTTCTATATAGTCTAAGAAACATTTATGCAAAGCATCGAAACATTACAATTCGCTAATTTTTTGATCTTCAAGTTTAAGTGAACAACGAGCCCCATTGATAATCATGAAATGGAAATTATTTGTAAATTTCTACAAGTAGAACAATGAATAGTACAGGTAGACGGGTGAAATCTTTCTATATATTGCTTCCATATAACTTCTTTAACGGAAATTATTTGTAACTTTCGACAAGTAGAACAATGATTGGAACAGGTAGACGGTTGAAATCAATGTATATATTGCTTCTATATAGTCTAAGAAACATATATGCAAAGCATCGAAACAGTACAATTCGCCAATTTTTTTATCTTCAAGTTTAAGTGAACAATGAGCCCCAATGGTTAATCCGTTATCGGAAATTATTTGTAACTTTCGACAAGTAGAACAATGAATGGAACAGGTAGACGGGTGAAATCTTTGTATATATTGCTTCTATATAGTCTAAGAAACATATCTGCAAAGCATCCAAACAGTACCATTCGCCAATTATTTCATCTTCATGTTTAAGTGAACTACGAGCCCCATTGTTAATACTTTAACGGAAATTATTTGTAACTTCCGACAAGTAGAACAATGAATGGAACAGGTAGACGGTTGAAATCTTTGTATATATTGCTTCTATATAGTCCAAGAAACATATATGCAAAGCATCTAAACAGTAACAATCGCCAATTTTTTGATCTTCAAGTTTAAGTGAACAGCGAGCCCCATTGATAATCATGAAATGGAAATTATTTGTATCTTTCTAGAAGTAGAACAATGAATAGTACAGGTAGACGGGTGAAATCTTTCTATATATTGCTTCTAAATAGTCTATGAAACATCTATGCAAAGCATCCAAACAGTACAATTCGCCAATTTTTGTTCTTCAAGTTTAAGTGAACTACGAGCCCCATTGTTAATCCTTTAAAGGAAATTATTTGTAAATTTCGACAAGTAGAACAATGAATGGATCATGTAGACGGTTGAAAAAATTGTATATATTGCTTCTATATAGTCTACGAAACATATATGCAAAGCATCCAAACAGTACAATTCGCCAATTTTTTGTTCTTCAAGTTTAAGTGAACTACGAGCCCCATTGTTAATCCTTTAAAGGAAATTATTTGTAAATTTCGACAAGTAGAACAATGATTGGAACACGTAGACGGTTGAAATCTTTGTATATATTGCTTCCATATAGTCTAAGAAACATGTACGCAAAGCATCCAAACAGTACCGTTCGCCAATTTTTTGTTCTTCAAGTTTAAGTGAACTACGAGCCCCATTGTTAATCCTTTAAAGGAAATTATTTATAAATTTCGACAAGTAGAACATTGAATGGAACAGGTAGACGGTTGAAATCTTTGTATATATTGCTTCTATATAGTATAAGAAACATATATGCAAAGCATCCAAACAGTACAATTCGCCAATTTTTTGTTCTTCAAGTTTAAGTGAACTACGAGCCCCATTGTTAATCCTTTAAAGGAAATTATTTGTAAATTTCGACAAGTAGAACAATGAATGGATCATGTAGACGGTTGAAAAAATTGTATATATTGCTTGTATATAGTCTTCGAAACATATATGCAAAGCATCCAAACAGTACAATTCGCCAATTTTTTGTACTTCAAGTTTAAGTGAACTACGAGCCCCATTGTTAATCCTTTAACAGAAATTAATTGTAACTTTCGACAAGTAGAACAATGAATGGAACAGGTAGACGGTTGAAATCTTAGTATATATTGCTTCTAGATAGTCTAAGAAACATATATGCAAAGCATCCAAACAGTACAATTCGCCAATTTATTGTTCTTCAAGTTTAAGTGAACAACGAGCCCCATTGTTAATCCTTTAATGGAAATTATTTGTAAATTTCGACAAGTAGAACAATGATTGGAACACGTAGACGGTAGAAATCTTTGTATATATTGCTTCCATATAGTCTAAGAAACATGTACGCAAAGCATCCAAACAGTACCGTTCGCCAATTTTTTGTTCTTCAAGTTTAAGTGAACAACGAGCCCCAATGTTAATCCGTTAAAGGAAATTATTTGTAACTTTCGACAAGTAGAACAATGAATGGATCATGTAGACGGTTGAAAAAATTGTATATATTGCTTGTATATAGTCTTCGAAACATATATGCAAAGCATCCAAACAGTACAATTCGCCAATTTTTTGTACTTCAAGTTTAAGTGAACTACGAGCCCCATTGTTAATCCTTTAACAGAAATTAATTGTAACTTTCGACAAGTAGAACAATGAATGGAACAGGTAGACGGTTGAAATCTTAGTATATATTGCTTCTATATAGTCTAAGAAACATATATGCAAAGCATCCAAACAGTACAATTCGCCAATTTTTTTATCTTCAAGTTTAAGTGAACAATGAGCCCCAATGGTTAATCCGTTATCGGAAATTATTTGTAACTTTCGACAAGTAGAACAATGATTGGAACACGTAGACGGTTGAAATCTTTGTATATATTGCTTCCATATAGTCTAAGAAACATGTACGCAAAGCATCCAAACAGTACCGTTCGCCAATTTTTTGTTCTTCAAGTTTAAGTGAACTACGAGCCCCATTGTTAATCCTTTAAAGGAAATTATTTGTAAATTTCGACAAGTAGAACATTGAATGGAACAGGTAGACGGTTGAAATCTTTGTATATATTGCTTCTATATAGTATAAGAAACATATATGCAAAGCATCCAAACAGTACAATTCGCCAATTTTTTGTTCTTCAAGTTTAAGTGAACTACGAGCCCCATTGTTAATCCTTTAAAGGAAATTATTTGTAAATTTCGACAAGTAGAACAATGAATGGATCATGTAGACGGTTGAAAAAATTGTATATATTGCTTGTATATAGTCTTCGAAACATATATGCAAAGCATCCAAACAGTACAATTCGCCAATTTTTTGTACTTCAAGTTTAAGTGAACTACGAGCCCCATTGTTAATCCTTTAACAGAAATTAATTGTAACTTTCGACAAGTAGAACAATGAATGGAACAGGTAGACGGTTGAAATCTTAGTATATATTGCTTCTAGATAGTCTAAGAAACATATATGCAAAGCATCCAAACAGTACAATTCGCCAATTTATTGTTCTTCAAGTTTAAGTGAACAACGAGCCCCATTGTTAATCCTTTAATGGAAATTATTTGTAAATTTCGACAAGTAGAACAATGATTGGAACACGTAGACGGTAGAAATCTTTGTATATATTGCTTCCATATAGTCTAAGAAACATGTACGCAAAGCATCCAAACAGTACCGTTCGCCAATTTTTTGTTCTTCAAGTTTAAGTGAACAATGAGCCCCATTGTTAATCCTTTATCGGAAATTATTTGTAACTTTCGACCAGTAGAACAATGAATGGAACAGGTAGACGGTTGAAATCGTTGTATATATTGCTTCTATATAGTCTAAGAAACATATATGCAAAGCATCCAAACAGTACAATTCGCCAATTTTTTTATCTTCAAGTTTAAGTGAACAATGAGCCCCAATGGTTAATCCGTTATCGGAAATTATTTGTAACTTTCGACAAGTAGAACAATGAATGGAACAGGTAGACGGTTGAAATCTTTGTATATATTGCTTCTATATAGTCTAAGAAACATATCTGCAAAGCATCCAAACAGTACCATTCGCCAATTATTTCATCTTCATGTTTAAGTGAACTACGAGCCCCATTGTTAATACTTTAACGGAAATTATTTGTAACTTCCGACAAGTAGAACAATGAATGGAACAGGTAGACGGTTGAAATCTTTGTATATATTGCTTCTATATAGTCTAAGAAACATATATGCAAAGCATCTAAACAGTAACAATCGCCAATTTTTTGATCTTCAAGTTTAAGTGAACAGCGAGCCCCATTGATAATCATGAAATGGAAATTATTTGTAACTTTCTAGAAGTAGAACAATGAATAGTACAGGTAGACGGGTGAAATCTTTCTATATATTGCTTCTAAATAGTCTATGAAACATCTATGCAAAGCATCCAAACAGTACAATTCGCCAATTTTTGTTCTTCAAGTTTAAGTGAACTACGAGCCCCATTGTTAATCCTTTAAAGGAAATTATTTGTAAATTTCGACAAGTAGAACAATGAATGGATCATGTAGACGGTTGAAAAAATTGTATATATTGCTTCTATATAGTCTACGAAACATATATGCAAAGCATCCAAACGGTACAATTCGCCAATTTTTTGTTCTTCAAGTTTAAGTGAACTACGAGCCCCATTGTTAATCCTTTAAAGGAAATTATTTGTAAATTTCGACAAGTAGAACAATGATTGGAACACGTAGACGGTTGAAATCTTTGTATATATTGCTTCCATATAGTCTAAGAAACATGTACGCAAAGCATCCAAACAGTACCGTTCGCCAATTTTTTGTTCTTCAAGTTTAAGTGAACTACGAGCCCCATTGTTAATCCTTTAAAGGAAATTATTTGTAAATTTCGACAAGTAGAACATTGAATGGAACAGGTAGACGGTTGAAATCTTTGTATATATTGCTTCTATATAGTATAAGAAACATATATGCAAAGCATCCAAACAGTACAATTCGCCAATTTTTTGTTCTTCAAGTTTAAGTGAACTACGAGCCCCATTGTTAATCCTTTAAAGGAAATTATTTGTAAATTTCGACAAGTAGAACAATGAATGGATCATGTAGACGGTTGAAAAAATTGTATATATTGCTTGTATATAGTCTTCGAAACATATATGCAAAGCATCCAAACAGTACAATTCGCCAATTTTTTGTACTTCAAGTTTAAGTGAACTACGAGCCCCATTGTTAATCCTTTAACAGAAATTAATTGTAACTTTCGACAAGTAGAACAATGAATGGAACAGGTAGACGGTTGAAATCTTAGTATATATTGCTTCTAGATAGTCTAAGAAACATATATGCAAAGCATCCAAACAGTACAATTCGCCAATTATTTCATCTTCAAGTTTAAGTGAACTACGAGACCCATTGTTAATACTTTAACGCAAATTATTTGTAACTTCCGACAAGTAGAACAATGATTGGAACACGTAGACGGTAGAAATCTTTGTATATATTGCTTCCATATAGTCTAAGAAACATGTACGCAAAGCATCCAAACAGTACCGTTCGCCAATTTTTTGTTCTTCAAGTTTAAGTGAACAATGAGCCCCATTGTTAATCCTTTATCGGAAATTATTTCTAACTTTCGACCAGTAGAACAATGAATGGAACAGGTAGACGGTTGAAATCGTTGTATATATTGCTTCTATATAGTCTAAGAAACATATATGCAAAGCATCCAAACAGTACAATTCGCCAATTTTTTTATCTTCAAGTTTAAGTGAACAATGAGCCCCAATGGTTAATCCGTTATCGGAAATTATTTGTAACTTTCGACAAGTAGAACAATGAATGGAACAGGTAGACGGTTGAAATCTTTGTATATATTGCTTCTATATAGTCTAAGAAACATATCTGCAAAGCATCCAAACAGTACCATTCGCCAATTATTTCATCTTCATGTTTAAGTGAACTACGAGCCCCATTGTTAATACTTTAACGGAAACTATTTGTAACTTCCGACAAGTAGAACAATGAATGGAACAGGTAGACGGTTGAAATCAATGTATATATTGCTTCTATATAGTCTAAGAAACATATATGCAAAGCATCCAAACAGCACGATTCGCCAATTTTTTGTTCTTCAAGTTTAAGTGAACAATGTGCCCCAATGGTTAATCCGTTATCGGAAATTATTTGTAACTTTCGACAAGTAGAACAATGAATGGAACAGGTAGACGGTTGAAATCTTTGTAAATATTGCTTCTATATAGTCTAAGAAACAAATATGCAAAGCATCCAAACAGTACCATTCGCCAATTTTATGTTCTTCAAGTTTAAGTGAACAATGAGCCCCAATGGTTAATCATTTATCCGTAATTATTTTTAACTTTCGACAAGTAGAACAATGAATGGAACAGGTAGACGGTTGAAATCCTTGTATATATTGCGTCTATATAGTCTATGAAATATATATGCAAAGCATCCAAACAGTACAATTCGCCAATTTATTGTTCTTCAAGTTTAAGTGAACAACGAGCCCCATTGTTTATCCTTTAAAGGAAAATATTTGTAAATTTCGACAAGTAGAACAATGATTGGAACACGTAGACGGTTGAAATCTTTGTATATATTGCTTCTATATAGTATAAGAAACATATATGCAAAGCATCCAAACAGTACAATTCGCCAATTTTTTGTTCTTCAAGTTTAAGTGAACTACGAGCCCCATTGTTAATCCTTTAAAGGAAATTATTTGTAAATTTCGACAAGTAGAACAATGAATGGATCATGTAGACGGTTGAAAAAATTGTATATATTGCTTGTATATAGTCTTCGAAACATATATGCAAAGCATCCAAACAGTACAATTCGCCAATTTTTTGTACTTCAAGTTTAAGTGAACTACGAGCCCCATTGTTAATCCTTTAACAGAAATTAATTGTAACTTTCGACAAGTAGAACAATGAATGGAACAGGTAGACGGTTGAAATCTTAGTATATATTGCTTCTAGATAGTCTAAGAAACATATATGCAAAGCATCCAAACAGTACAATTCGCCAATTTATTGTTCTTCAAGTTTAAGTGAACAACGAGCCCCATTGTTAATCCTTTAATGGAAATTATTTGTAAATTTCGACAAGTAGAACAATGATTGGAACACGTAGACGGTAGAAATCTTTGTATATATTGCTTCCATATAGTCTAAGAAACATGTACGCAAAGCATCCAAACAGTACCGTTCGCCAATTTTTTGTTCTTCAAGTTTAAGTGAACAATGAGCCCCATTGTTAATCCTTTATCGGAAATTATTTGTAACTTTCGACCAGTAGAACAATGAATGGAACAGGTAGACGGTTGAAATCGTTGTATATATTGCTTCTATATAGTCTCAGAAACATATATGCAAAGCATCCAAACAGTACAATTCGCCAATTTTTTTATCTTCAAGTTTAAGTGAACAATGAGCCCCAATGGTTAATCCGTTATCGGAAATTATTTGTAACTTTCGACAAGTAGAACAATGAATGGAACAGGTAGACGGTTGAAATCTTTGTATATATTGCTTCTATATAGTCTAAGAAACATATCTGCAAAGCATCCAAACAGTACCATTCGCCAATTATTTCATCTTCATGTTTAAGTGAACTACGAGCCCCATTGTTAATACTTTAACGGAAATTATTTGTAACTTCCGACAAGTAGAACAATGAATGGAACAGGTAGACGGTTGAAATCTTTGTATATATTGCTTCTATATAGTCTAAGAAACATATATGCAAAGCATCTAAACAGTAACAATCGCCAATTTTTTGATCTTCAAGTTTAAGTGAACAGCGAGCCCCATTGATAATCATGAAATGGAAATTATTTGTAACTTTCTAGAAGTAGAACAATGAATAGTACAGGTAGACGGGTGAAATCTTTCTATATATTGCTTCTAAATAGTCTATGAAACATCTATGCAAAGCATCCAAACAGTACAATTCGCCAATTTTTGTTCTTCAAGTTTAAGTGAACTACGAGCCCCATTGTTAATCCTTTAAAGGAAATTATTTGTAAATTTCGACAAGTAGAACAATGAATGGATCATGTAGACGGTTGAAAAAATTGTATATATTGCTTCTATATAGTCTACGAAACATATATGCAAAGCATCCAAACGGTACAATTCGCCAATTTTTTGTTCTTCAAGTTTAAGTGAACTACGAGCCCCATTGTTAATCCTTTAAAGGAAATTATTTGTAAATTTCGACAAGTAGAACAATGATTGGAACACGTAGACGGTTGAAATCTTTGTATATATTGCTTCCATATAGTCTAAGAAACATGTACGCAAAGCATCCAAACAGTACCGTTCGCCAATTTTTTGTTCTTCAAGTTTAAGTGAACTACGAGCCCCATTGTTAATCCTTTAAAGGAAATTATTTGTAAATTTCGACAAGTAGAACATTGAATGGAACAGGTAGACGGTTGAAATCTTTGTATATATTGCTTCTATATAGTATAAGAAACATATATGCAAAGCATCCAAACAGTACAATTCGCCAATTTTTTGTTCTTCAAGTTTAAGTGAACTACGAGCCCCATTGTTAATCCTTTAAAGGAAATTATTTGTAAATTTCGACAAGTAGAACAATGAATGGATCATGTAGACGGTTGAAAAAATTGTATATATTGCTTGTATATAGTCTTCGAAACATATATGCAAAGCATCCAAACAGTACAATTCGCCAATTTTTTGTACTTCAAGTTTAAGTGAACTACGAGCCCCATTGTTAATCCTTTAACAGAAATTAATTGTAACTTTCGACAAGTAGAACAATGAATGGAACAGGTAGACGGTTGAAATCTTAGTATATATTGCTTCTAGATAGTCTAAGAAACATATATGCAAAGCATCCAAACAGTACAATTCGCCAATTATTTCATCTTCAAGTTTAAGTGAACTACGAGACCCATTGTTAATACTTTAACGCAAATTATTTGTAACTTCCGACAAGTAGAACAATGATTGGAACACGTAGACGGTAGAAATCTTTGTATATATTGCTTCCATATAGTCTAAGAAACATGTACGCAAAGCATCCAAACAGTACCGTTCGCCAATTTTTTGTTCTTCAAGTTTAAGTGAACAATGAGCCCCATTGTTAATCCTTTATCGGAAATTATTTCTAACTTTCGACCAGTAGAACAATGAATGGAACAGGTAGACGGTTGAAATCGTTGTATATATTGCTTCTATATAGTCTAAGAAACATATATGCAAAGCATCCAAACAGTACAATTCGCCAATTTTTTTATCTTCAAGTTTAAGTGAACAATGAGCCCCAATGGTTAATCCGTTATCGGAAATTATTTGTAACTTTCGACAAGTAGAACAATGAATGGAACAGGTAGACGGTTGAAATCTTTGTATATATTGCTTCTATATAGTCTAAGAAACATATCTGCAAAGCATCCAAACAGTACCATTCGCCAATTATTTCATCTTCATGTTTAAGTGAACTACGAGCCCCATTGTTAATACTTTAACGGAAACTATTTGTAACTTCCGACAAGTAGAACAATGAATGGAACAGGTAGACGGTTGAAATCAATGTATATATTGCTTCTATATAGTCTAAGAAACATATATGCAAAGCATCCAAACAGCACGATTCGCCAATTTTTTGTTCTTCAAGTTTAAGTGAACAATGTGCCCCAATGGTTAATCCGTTATCGGAAATTATTTGTAACTTTCGACAAGTAGAACAATGAATGGAACAGGTAGACGGTTGAAATCTTTGTAAATATTGCTTCTATATAGTCTAAGAAACAAATATGCAAAGCATCCAAACAGTACCATTCGCCAATTTTATGTTCTTCAAGTTTAAGTGAACAATGAGCCCCAATGGTTAATCATTTATCCGTAATTATTTTTAACTTTCGACAAGTAGAACAATGAATGGAACAGGTAGACGGTTGAAATCCTTGTATATATTGCGTCTATATAGTCTAAGAAATATATATGCAAAGCATCCAAACAGTACAATTCGCCAATTTATTGTTCTTCAAGTTTAAGTGAACAACGAGCCCCATTGTTTATCCTTTAAAGGAAAATATTTGTAAATTTCGACAAGTAGAACAATGATTGGAACACGTAGACGGTTGAAATCTTTGTATATATTGCTTCTATATAATCTAAGAAACATATATGCAAAGCATCTAAACAGTAACAATTGCCAATTTTTTGATCTTCAAGTTTAAGTGAACTACGAGCCCCATGGTTAATCCTTTAACGGAAATTAATTGTAACTTTCTACAAGTAGAACAATGATTGGAACACGTAGACGGTTGAAATCTTTGTATATATTGCTTCCATATAGTCTAAGAAACATATATGCAAAGAATCCAAACAGTACCATTCTCCAATTTTTTGTCCTTCAAGTTTAAGTGAACAATGAGCCCCATTGTTAATCCTTTATCGGAAATTATTTGTAACTTTCGACAAGTAGAACAATGAATGGAACAGGTGGACGGTTGAATTCTTTGTATATATTGCTTCTATATAGTCTAAGAAACATATATGCAAAGCATCCAAATAGTACAATTCGCCAATTTTTTGTTCTTCAAGTTTAAGTGAACAATGAGCCCCAATGGTTAATCATTTATCCGTAATTATTTGTAACTTTCGACAAGTAGAACAATGAATGGAACAGGTAGACGGTTGAAATCTTTGTATATATTGCTTCTATATAGTCTAAGAAACATATATGCAAAGCATCCAAACAGTACCATTCGCCAATTATTTCATCTTCATGTTTAAGTGAACTACGAGCCCCATTGTTAATACTTTAACGGAAATTATTTGTAACTTCCGACAAGTAGAACAATGAATGGAACAGGTAGACGGTGGAAATCAATGTATATATTGCTTCTATATAGTCTAAGAAACATATATGCAAAGCATCCAAACAGCACCATTCGCCAATTTTTTGTTCTTCAAGTTTAAGTGAACAATGAGCCCCATTGTTAATCCTTTATCGGAAATTATTTGTAACTTTCGACAAGTAGAACAATGAATGGAACTGGTAGACGGTTGAAATCATTGTATATATTGCTTCTATATAGTCTAAGAAACATATATGCAAAGCATCCAAACAGTACAATTCGACAATTTTTTGTTCTTCAAGTTTAAGTGAACAATGAGCCCCATTGTTAATCCTTTAAAGGAAATTATTTGTAACTTTCGACAAGAAGAACAATGAATGGAACAGGTAGACTGTTGAAATCATTGTATATATTGCTTCTATACAGTCTAAGAAACATATATGCAAAGCATCCAAACAGTACAATTAGCCAATTTTTTGTTCTTCAAGTTTAAGTGAACAATGAGCCCCAATGGATAATCCGTTATCGGAAATTATTTGTAACTTTCGACAAGTAGAACAATGAATGGACCAGGTAGACGGTTGAAATCTTTGTATATATTGCTTCTATATAGTCTAAGAAACATATATGCAAAGCATCCAAACAGTACAATTCGCCAATTTTTTTATCTTCAAGTTTAAGTGAACAATGAGCCCCAATGGTTAATCCGTTATCGGAAATTATTTGTAACTTTCGACAAGTAGAACAATGAATGGAACAGGTAGACGGTTGAAATCTTTGTATATATTGCTTCTATATAGTCTAAGAAACATATCTGCAAAGCATCCAAACAGTACCATTCGCCAATTATTTCATCTTCATGTTTAAGTGAACTACGAGCCCCATTGTTAATACTTTAACGGAAATTATTTGTAACTTCCGACAAGTAGAACAATGAATGGAACAGGTAGACGGTTGAAATCTTTGTATATATTGCTTCTATATAGTCTAAGAAACATATATGCAAAGCATCTAAACAGTAACAATCGCCAATTTTTTGATCTTCAAGTTTAAGTGAACAGCGAGCCCCATTGATAATCATGAAATGGAAATTATTTGTAACTTTCTAGAAGTAGAACAATGAATAGTACAGGTAGACGGGTGAAATCTTTCTATATATTGCTTCTAAATAGTCTATGAAACATCTATGCAAAGCATCCAAACAGTACAATTCGCCAATTTTTGTTCTTCAAGTTTAAGTGAACTACGAGCCCCATTGTTAATCCTTTAAAGGAAATTATTTGTAAATTTCGACAAGTAGAACAATGAATGGATCATGTAGACGGTTGAAAAAATTGTATATATTGCTTCTATATAGTCTACGAAACATATATGCAAAGCATCCAAACGGTACAATTCGCCAATTTTTTGTTCTTCAAGTTTAAGTGAACTACGAGCCCCATTGTTAATCCTTTAAAGGAAATTATTTGTAAATTTCGACAAGTAGAACAATGATTGGAACACGTAGACGGTTGAAATCTTTGTATATATTGCTTCCATATAGTCTAAGAAACATGTACGCAAAGCATCCAAACAGTACCGTTCGCCAATTTTTTGTTCTTCAAGTTTAAGTGAACTACGAGCCCCATTGTTAATCCTTTAAAGGAAATTATTTGTAAATTTCGACAAGTAGAACATTGAATGGAACAGGTAGACGGTTGAAATCTTTGTATATATTGCTTCTATATAGTATAAGAAACATATATGCAAAGCATCCAAACAGTACAATTCGCCAATTTTTTGTTCTTCAAGTTTAAGTGAACTACGAGCCCCATTGTTAATCCTTTAAAGGAAATTATTTGTAAATTTCGACAAGTAGAACAATGAATGGATCATGTAGACGGTTGAAAAAATTGTATATATTGCTTGTATATAGTCTTCGAAACATATATGCAAAGCATCCAAACAGTACAATTCGCCAATTTTTTGTACTTCAAGTTTAAGTGAACTACGAGCCCCATTGTTAATCCTTTAACAGAAATTAATTGTAACTTTCGACAAGTAGAACAATGAATGGAACAGGTAGACGGTTGAAATCTTAGTATATATTGCTTCTAGATAGTCTAAGAAACATATATGCAAAGCATCCAAACAGTACAATTCGCCAATTATTTCATCTTCAAGTTTAAGTGAACTACGAGACCCATTGTTAATACTTTAACGCAAATTATTTGTAACTTCCGACAAGTAGAACAATGATTGGAACACGTAGACGGTAGAAATCTTTGTATATATTGCTTCCATATAGTCTGAGAAACATGTACGCAAAGCATCCAAACAGTACCGTTCGCCAATTTTTTGTTCTTCAAGTTTAAGTGAACAATGAGCCCCATTGTTAATCCTTTATCGGAAATTATTTCTAACTTTCGACCAGTAGAACAATGAATGGAACAGGTAGACGGTTGAAATCGTTGTATATATTGCTTCTATATAGTCTAAGAAACATATATGCAAAGCATCCAAACAGTACAATTCGCCAATTTTTTTATCTTCAAGTTTAAGTGAACAATGAGCCCCAATGGTTAATCCGTTATCGGAAATTATTTGTAACTTTCGACAAGTAGAACAATGAATGGAACAGGTAGACGGTTGAAATCTTTGTATATATTGCTTCTATATAGTCTAAGAAACATATCTGCAAAGCATCCAAACAGTACCATTCGCCAATTATTTCATCTTCATGTTTAAGTGAACTACGAGCCCCATTGTTAATACTTTAACGGAAACTATTTGTAACTTCCGACAAGTAGAACAATGAATGGAACAGGTAGACGGTTGAAATCAATGTATATATTGCTTCTATATAGTCTAAGAAACATATATGCAAAGCATCCAAACAGCACGATTCGCCAATTTTTTGTTCTTCAAGTTTAAGTGAACAATGTGCCCCAATGGTTAATCCGTTATCGGAAATTATTTGTAACTTTCGACAAGTAGAACAATGAATGGAACAGGTAGACGGTTGAAATCTTTGTAAATATTGCTTCTATATAGTCTAAGAAACAAATATGCAAAGCATCCAAACAGTACCATTCGCCAATTTTATGTTCTTCAAGTTTAAGTGAACAATGAGCCCCAATGGTTAATCATTTATCCGTAATTATTTTTAACTTTCGACAAGTAGAACAATGAATGGAACAGGTAGACGGTTGAAATCCTTGTATATATTGCGTCTATATAGTCTAAGAAATATATATGCAAAGCATCCAAACAGTACAATTCGCCAATTTATTGTTCTTCAAGTTTAAGTGAACAACGAGCCCCATTGTTTATCCTTTAAAGGAAAATATTTGTAAATTTCGACAAGTAGAACAATGATTGGAACACGTAGACGGTTGAAATCTTTGTATATATTGCTTCTATATAGTATAAGAAACATATATGCAAAGCATCCAAACAGTACAATTCGCCAATTTTTTGTTCTTCAAGTTTAAGTGAACTACGAGCCCCATTGTTAATCCTTTAAAGGAAATTATTTGTAAATTTCGACAAGTAGAACAATGAATGGATCATGTAGACGGTTGAAAAAATTGTATATATTGCTTGTATATAGTCTTCGAAACATATATGCAAAGCATCCAAACAGTACAATTCGCCAATTTTTTGTACTTCAAGTTTAAGTGAACTACGAGCCCCATTGTTAATCCTTTAACAGAAATTAATTGTAACTTTCGACAAGTAGAACAATGAATGTAACAGGTAGACGGTTGAAATCTTAGTATATATTGCTTCTAGATAGTCTAAGAAACATATATGCAAAGCATCCAAACAGTACAATTCGCCAATTTATTGTTCTTCAAGTTTAAGTGAACAACGAGCCCCATTGTTAATCCTTTAATGGAAATTATTTGTAAATTTCGACAAGTAGAACAATGATTGGAACACGTAGACGGTAGAAATCTTTGTATATATTGCTTCCATATAGTCTAAGAAACATGTACGAAAAGCATCCAAACAGTACCGTTCGCCAATTTTTTGTTCTTCAAGTTTAAGTGAACAATGAGCCCCATTGTTAATCCTTTATCGGAAATTATTTGTAACTTTCGACCAGTAGAACAATGAATGGAACAGGTAGACGGTTGAAATCGTTGTATATATTGCTTCTATATAGTCTCAGAAACATATATGCAAAGCATCCAAACAGTACAATTCGCCAATTTTTTTATCTTCAAGTTTAAGTGAACAATGAGCCCCAATGGTTAATCCGTTATCGGAAATTATTTGTAACTTTCGACAAGTAGAACAATGAATGGAACAGGTAGACGGTTGAAATCTTTGTATATATTGCTTCTATATAGTCTAAGAAACATATCTGCAAAGCATCCAAACAGTACCATTCGCCAATTATTTCATCTTCATGTTTAAGTGAACTACGAGCCCCATTGTTAATACTTTAACGGAAATTATTTGTAACTTCCGACAAGTAGAACAATGAATGGAACAGGTAGACGGTTGAAATCTTTGTATATATTGCTTCTATATAGTCTAAGAAACATATATGCAAAGCATCTAAACAGTAACAATCGCCAATTTTTTGATCTTCAAGTTTAAGTGAACAGCGAGCCCCATTGATAATCATGAAATGGAAATTATTTGTAACTTTCTAGAAGTAGAACAATGAATAGTACAGGTAGACGGGTGAAATCTTTCTATATATTGCTTCTAAATAGTCTATGAAACATCTATGCAAAGCATCCAAACAGTACAATTCGCCAATTTTTGTTCTTCAAGTTTAAGTGAACTACGAGCCCCATTGTTAATCCTTTAAAGGAAATTATTTGTAAATTTCGACAAGTAGAACAATGAATGGATCATGTAGACGGTTGAAAAAATTGTATATATTGCTTCTATATAGTCTACGAAACATATATGCAAAGCATCCAAACGGTACAATTCGCCAATTTTTTGTTCTTCAAGTTTAAGTGAACTACGAGCCCCATTGTTAATCCTTTAAAGGAAATTATTTGTAAATTTCGACAAGTAGAACAATGATTGGAACACGTAGACGGTTGAAATCTTTGTATATATTGCTTCCATATAGTCTAAGAAACATGTACGCAAAGCATCCAAACAGTACCGTTCGCCAATTTTTTGTTCTTCAAGTTTAAGTGAACTACGAGCCCCATTGTTAATCCTTTAAAGGAAATTATTTGTAAATTTCGACAAGTAGAACATTGAATGGAACAGGTAGACGGTTGAAATCTTTGTATATATTGCTTCTATATAGTATAAGAAACATATATGCAAAGCATCCAAACAGTACAATTCGCCAATTTTTTGTTCTTCAAGTTTAAGTGAACTACGAGCCCCATTGTTAATCCTTTAAAGGAAATTATTTGTAAATTTCGACAAGTAGAACAATGAATGGATCATGTAGACGGTTGAAAAAATTGTATATATTGCTTGTATATAGTCTTCGAAACATATATGCAAAGCATCCAAACAGTACAATTCGCCAATTTTTTGTACTTCAAGTTTAAGTGAACTACGAGCCCCATTGTTAATCCTTTAACAGAAATTAATTGTAACTTTCGACAAGTAGAACAATGAATGGAACAGGTAGACGGTTGAAATCTTAGTATATATTGCTTCTAGATAGTCTAAGAAACATATATGCAAAGCATCCAAACAGTACAATTCGCCAATTATTTCATCTTCAAGTTTAAGTGAACTACGAGACCCATTGTTAATACTTTAACGCAAATTATTTGTAACTTCCGACAAGTAGAACAATGATTGGAACACGTAGACGGTAGAAATCTTTGTATATATTGCTTCCATATAGTCTAAGAAACATGTACGCAAAGCATCCAAACAGTACCGTTCGCCAATTTTTTGTTCTTCAAGTTTAAGTGAACAATGAGCCCCATTGTTAATCCTTTATCGGAAATTATTTCTAACTTTCGACCAGTAGAACAATGAATGGAACAGGTAGACGGTTGAAATCGTTGTATATATTGCTTCTATATAGTCTAAGAAACATATATGCAAAGCATCCAAACAGTACAATTCGCCAATTTTTTTATCTTCAAGTTTAAGTGAACAATGAGCCCCAATGGTTAATCCGTTATCGGAAATTATTTGTAACTTTCGACAAGTAGAACAATGAATGGAACAGGTAGACGGTTGAAATCTTTGTATATATTGCTTCTATATAGTCTAAGAAACATATCTGCAAAGCATCCAAACAGTACCATTCGCCAATTATTTCATCTTCATGTTTAAGTGAACTACGAGCCCCATTGTTAATACTTTAACGGAAACTATTTGTAACTTCCGACAAGTAGAACAATGAATGGAACAGGTAGACGGTTGAAATCAATGTATATATTGCTTCTATATAGTCTAAGAAACATATATGCAAAGCATCCAAACAGCACGATTCGCCAATTTTTTGTTCTTCAAGTTTAAGTGAACAATGTGCCCCAATGGTTAATCCGTTATCGGAAATTATTTGTAACTTTCGACAAGTAGAACAATGAATGGAACAGGTAGACGGTTGAAATCTTTGTAAATATTGCTTCTATATAGTCTAAGAAACAAATATGCAAAGCATCCAAACAGTACCATTCGCCAATTTTATGTTCTTCAAGTTTAAGTGAACAATGAGCCCCAATGGTTAATCATTTATCCGTAATTATTTTTAACTTTCGACAAGTAGAACAATGAATGGAACAGGTAGACGGTTGAAATCCTTGTATATATTGCGTCTATATAGTCTAAGAAATATATATGCAAAGCATCCAAACAGTACAATTCGCCAATTTATTGTTCTTCAAGTTTAAGTGAACAACGAGCCCCATTGTTTATCCTTTAAAGGAAAATATTTGTAAATTTCGACAAGTAGAACAATGATTGGAACACGTAGACGGTTGAAATCTTTGTATATATTGCTTCTATATAATCTAAGAAACATATATGCAAAGCATCTAAACAGTAACAATTGCCAATTTTTTGATCTTCAAGTTTAAGTGAACTACGAGCCCCATGGTTAATCCTTTAACGGAAATTAATTGTAACTTTCTACAAGTAGAACAATGATTGGAACACGTAGACGGTTGAAATCTTTGTATATATTGCTTCCATATAGTCTAAGAAACATATATGCAAAGAATCCAAACAGTACCATTCTCCAATTTTTTGTCCTTCAAGTTTAAGTGAACAATGAGCCCCATTGTTAATCCTTTATCGGAAATTATTTGTAACTTTCGACAAGTAGAACAATGAATGGAACAGGTGGACGGTTGAATTCTTTGTATATATTGCTTCTATATAGTCTAAGAAACATATATGCAAAGCATCCAAATAGTACAATTCGCCAATTTTTTGTTCTTCAAGTTTAAGTGAACAATGAGCCCCAATGGTTAATCATTTATCCGTAATTATTTGTAACTTTCGACAAGTAGAACAATGAATGGAACAGGTAGACGGTTGAAATCTTTGTATATATTGCTTCTATATAGTCTAAGAAACATATATGCAAAGCATCCAAACAGTACCATTCGCCAATTATTTCATCTTCATGTTTAAGTGAACTACGAGCCCCATTGTTAATACTTTAACGGAAATTATTTGTAACTTCCGACAAGTAGAACAATGAATGGAACAGGTAGACGGTGGAAATCAATGTATATATTGCTTCTATATAGTCTAAGAAACATATATGCAAAGCATCCAAACAGCACCATTCGCCAATTTTTTGTTCTTCAAGTTTAAGTGAACAATGAGCCCCATTGTTAATCCTTTATCGGAAATTATTTGTAACTTTCGACAAGTAGAACAATGAATGGAACTGGTAGACGGTTGAAATCATTGTATATATTGCTTCTATATAGTCTAAGAAACATATATGCAAAGCATCCAAACAGTACAATTCGACAATTTTTTGTTCTTCAAGTTTAAGTGAACAATGAGCCCCATTGTTAATCCTTTAAAGGAAATTATTTGTAACTTTCGACAAGAAGAACAATGAATGGAACAGGTAGACTGTTGAAATCATTGTATATATTGCTTCTATACAGTCTAAGAAACATATATGCAAAGCATCCAAACAGTACAATTAGCCAATTTTTTGTTCTTCAAGTTTAAGTGAACAATGAGCCCCAATGGATAATCCGTTATCGGAAATTATTTGTAACTTTCGACAAGTAGAACAATGAATGGACCAGGTAGACGGTTGAAATCTTTGTATATATTGCTTCTATATAGTCTAAGAAACATATATGCAAAGCATCCAAACAGTACCATTCGCCAATTTTTTGTTCTTCAAGTTTAAGTGAACAATGAGCCCCAATGGTTAATCCGTTATCGGAAATTATTTGTAACTTTCGACAAGTAGAACAATGAATGGACCAGGTAGATGGTTGAAATCTTTGTATATATTGCTTCTATATAGTCTAAGAAACATATATGCAAAGCATCCAAACAGTACCATTCGCCAATTTTTTGTTCTTCAAGTTTAAGTGAACTACGAGCCCCATTGATAATCATGAAATGGAAATTATTTGTAACTTTCTACAAGTAGAACAATGAATAGAACAGGTAGACGGTTGAAATCTTTGTATATATTGCTTCTATATAGTATAAGAAACATATATGCAAAGCATCCAAACAGTACAATTCGCCAATTTTTTGTTCTTCAAGTTTAAGTGAACAATGAGCCCCAATGGTTAATCCGTTATCGGAAATTATTTGTAACTTTCGACAAGTAGAACAATGAATGGAACTGGTAGACGGTTGAAATCTTTGTATATAATGCTTATATATAGTCTAAGAAACATATATGCAAAGCATCCAAACAGTACCATTCGCCAATTTTTTGTTCTTCAAGTTTAAGTGAACAATGAGCCCCAATGGTTAATCCGTTTTCGGAAATTATTTGTAATTTTCGACAAGTAGAACAATGAATGGAACAGGTAGACTGTTGAAATCATTGTATATATTGATTCTATATAGTCTAAGAAACATATATGCAAAGCATCCAAACAGTACAATACGCCAATTTTTTGTTCTTCAAGTTTAAGTGAACAATGAGCCCCAATGGTTAATCCGTTTTCGGAAATTATTTGTAATTTTCGACAAGTAGAACAATGAATGGAACAGGTAGACGGTTGAAATCTTTGTATATATTGCTTCTATATAGTCTAAGAAACTTATATGCACAGCATCCAAACAGTACAATACGCCAATTTTTTGTTCTTCAAGTTTAAGTGAACTACGAGCCCCATTGTTAATCCTTTAAAGGAAATTATTTGTAAATTTCGACAAGTAGAACAATGAATGGAACAGGTAGACTGTTGAAATCATTGTATATATTGCTTCTATATAGTCTAAGAAACATATATGCAAAGCATCCAAACAGTACAATACGCCAATTTTTTGTTCTTCAAGTTTAAGTGAACAATGAGCCCCAATGGTTAATCCGTTTTCGGAAATTATTTGTAATTTTCGACAAGTAGAACAATGAATGGAACAGGTAGACGGTTGAAATCTTTGTATATATTGCTTCTATATAGTCTAAGAAACTTATATGCACAGCATCTAAACAGTAACATTCACCAATTTTTTTATCTTCAAGTTTAAGTGAACAATGAACCCCAATAGTTAATCCGTTATCGGAAATTATTTGTAACTTGCGAGAAGTAGAACAATGAGTGGAACAGGTAGACGGTTGAAATCAATGTATATATTGCTTCTATATAGTCTAAGAAACATATATGCAAAGCATCCAAACAGTACAATTCGCCAATTTATTGTTCTTCAAGTTTAAGTAAACTACGATTCCCATTGTTAATCCTTTAAAGGAAATTATTTGTAAATTTCGACAAGTAGAACAATGAATTGAACAGGTAGACTGTTGAAATCATTGTATATATTACTTCTACATAGTCTAAGAAACATATATGCAAATCATTCAAACAGTACAATTCGCCAATTTTTTGTTCTTCAAGTTTAAGTGAACAATGAGCCCCAATGGTTAATCCTTTATCGGAAATTATTTGTAATTTTAGACAAGTAGAACAATGAATGGAACAGGTAGACGGTTGAAATCTTTGTATATATTGCATCTATATAATCTAAGAAACATATATGCAAATCATCCAAACAGTACCATTCGCCAATTTTTTGTTCTTCAAGTTTAAGTGAACTACGAGCCCCATTGTTAATCCTTTAAAAGAAATTATTTGTAAATTTCGACAAGTAGAACAATGAATGGAACAGGTAGACTGTTGGAATCATTGTATATATTGCTTCTATATAGTCTAAGAAACATATATGCAAAGCATCTAAACAGTAACAATCGCCCATTTTTTGATCTTCAAGTTTAAGTGAACAGCGAGCCCCATTGATAATCATGAAATGGAAATTATTTGTAACTTTCTACAAGTAGAACAATGAATAGTACAGGTAGACGGGTGAAATCTTTCTATATATTGCTTCTAAATAGTCTATGAAACATATATGCAAAGCATCCAAACAGTACAATTCGCCAATTTTTTGTTCTTCAAGTTTAAGTGAACAATGAGCCCCATTGTTAATCCTTTATCGGAAATTATTTGTAACTTTCGACAAGTAGAACAATGAATGGAACTGGTAGACGGTTGAAATCTTTTTATATATTGCTTCTAAATAGTCTAAGAAACATATATGCAAGGAATCCAAACAGTACCATTCGCCAATTTTTTGTTCTTCAAGTTTAAGTGAACTACGAGCCCCATTGTTAATCCTTTAAAAGAAATTATTTGTAAATTTCGACAAGTAGAACAATGAATGGAACAGGTAGACTGTTGGAATCATTGTATATATTGCTTCTATATAGTCTAAGAAACATATATGCAAAGCATCCAAACAGTACCATTCGCCAATTTTTTGTTCTTCAAGTTTAAGTGAACAACGAGCCCCAATGGTTAATCCTTTATCGGAAATTATTTGTAACTTCCGACAAGTAGAACATTGAATGGAACAGGTAGACTGTTGAAATCTTTCTATATATTGCGTCTATATAGTCTAAGAAACATATATGCAAAGCATCCAAACAGTACCATTCGCCAATTTTTTGTTCTTCAAGTTTAAGTGAACTGCAAGCCCCATTGTTAATCCTTTAACGGAAATTAATTGTAACTTTCTACAAGTAGAACAATGATTGGAACACGTAGACGGTTGAAATCTTTGTATATATTGCTTCCATATTGTCTAAGAAATATATATGCAAAGCATCCAAACAGTACCATTCGCCAATTTTTTGTCCTTCAAGTTTAAGTGAACAATGAGCCCCATTGTTAATCCTTTATCGGAAATTATTTGTAACTTTCGACAAGTAGAACAATGAATGGAACAGGAAGACGGTTGAAATCTTTGTATATATTGCTTCTATATAGTCTAAGAAACATATATGCAAAGCATCCAAACAGTACAATTCGCCAATTTTTTGTTCTTCAAGTTTAAGTGAACAATGAGCCCCAATGGTTAATCCTTTATCCGTAATTATTTGTAACTTTCGACAAGTAGAACAATGAATGGAACAGGTAGGCGGTTGAAATCCTTGTAAATATTGCGTCTATATAGTCTAAGAAACATATATGCAAAGCATCCAAACAGTACCATTCGCCAATTTTTTGTCCTTCAAGTTTAAGTGAACAATGAGCCCCAATGGTTAATCCGTTATCGGAAATTATTTGTAACTTTCGACAAGTAGAACAATGAATGGAACTGGTAGACGGTTGAAATCAATGTATATATTGCTTCTATATAGTCTAAGAAACATATATGCAAAGCATCCAAACAGTACCATTCGCCAATTTTTTGTTCTTCAAGTTTAAGTGAACAATGAGCCCCAATGGTTAATCCTTTATCGGAAATTATTTGTAATTTTCGACAAGTAGAACAATGAATGGATCAGGTAGACGGTTGAAATCTTTGTATATATTGCTTCTATATAGTCTAAGAAACCTATATGCAAAGCATCTAAACAGTAACAATCGCCAATTTTTTGATCTTCAAGTTTAAGTGAACAGCGAGCCCCATTGATAATCATGAAATGGAAATTATTTGTAACTTTCTACAAGTAGAACAATGAATAGTACAGGTAGACGGGTGAATTCTTTCTATATATTGCTTCTAAATAGTCTAAGAAACATATATGCAAAGCAACCAAAGAGTACAATTCGCCAATTTTTTGTTCTTCAAGTTTAAGTGAACTACCAGCCCCATTGTTAATCCTTTAAAGGAAATTATTTGTAAATTTCGACAAGTAGAACAATGAATGGATCAGGTAGACGGTTGAAATCATTGTATGTATTGCTTCTATATAATCTAAGAAACATATATGCAAAGCATCCAAACAGTACAATTCGCCAATTTTTTGTTCTTTAAGTTTAAGTGAACTACGAGCCCCATTGTTAATCCTTTAAAGGAAATTATTTGTAAATTTCGACAAGTAGAACAATGAATAGTACAGGTAGACGGGTGAATTCTTTCTATATATTGCTTCTAAATAGTCTAAGAAACATCTATGCAAAGCATCCAAACAGTACAATTCGCCAATTTTTTGTTCTTCAAGTTTAAGTAAACTACGATCCCCATTGTTAATCCCTTAACGGAAATTATTTGTAACTTTCGACAAGTAGAACAATGAATGGAACTGGTAGCCGGTTGAAATCTTTGTATATATTGCTTCTATATAGTCTAAGAAACATATATGCAAAGCATCCAAACAGTACAATTCGCCAATTTTTTGTTCTTCAAGTTTATGTGAACAATGAGCCCCAATGGTTAATCCTTTATCGGAAATTATTTGTAACTTTCGACAAGTAGAACAATGAATGGAACTGGTAGACGGTTGAAATCTTTGTATATATTGCTTCTATATAATCTAAGAAACATATATGCAAAGCATCTAAACAGTAACAATCGCCAATTTTTTGATCTTCAAGTTTAAGTGAACTACGAGCACCATTGTTAATCCTTTAAAGGAGATTATTTGTAAATCTCGACAAGTAGAACAATGATTGGACCAGGTAGACGGTTGAAATCTTTGTATATATTGCTTCTTTATAGTCTAAGAAACATATATGCAAAGCATCCAAACAGTACAATTCGCCAATTTCTTGTTCTTCAAGTTTAAGTAAACTACGGTCCCCATTGTTAATCCCTTAACGGAAATTATTTGTAACTTTCTACAAGTAGAACAATGAGTAGTACCGATAGACGGGTGAAATCTTTTTATATATTGCTTCTAAATAGTCTAAGAAACATATATGCAAAGCATCCAAACAGTACAATTCGCCAATTTTTTGATCTTCAAGGTTAAGTGAACAGCGAGCCCCATTGATAATCATGAAATGGAAATTATTTGTAACTTTCTACAAGTAGAACAATGAATAGTACAGGTAGACAGGTGAAATCTTTGTATATATTGCTTCCATATAGTCTAAGAAACATATATGCAAAGCATCCAAACAGTACCATTCGCCAATTTTTTGTTCTTCAAGTTTAAGTGAACAATGAGCCCCATTGTTAATCCTTTATCGGAAATTATTTGTAACTTTCGACAAGTAGAAGAATGAATGGAACATGTAGACGGTTGAAATCTTTGTATATATTGCTTCTATATAGTCTAAGAAACATATATGCAAAGCATCCAAACAGTACAATTCGCCAATTTTTTGTTCTTCAAGTTTAAGTGAACAATGAGCCCCAATGGTTAATCCTTTATCGGTAATTATTTGTAACTTTCGACAAGTAGAACAATGAATGGAACTGGTAGACGGTTGAAATCTTTGTATATATTGCTTCTATATAATCTAAGAAATATATATGCAAAGCATCTAAACAGTAACAATCGCCAATTTTTTGATCTTCAAATTTAAGTGAACAGCGAGCCCCATTGATAATCATGAAATGGAAACTATTTGTAACTTTCTACAAGTAGAACAATGAATAGTACAGGTATACGGGTGAAATCTTTCTATATATTGCTTCTAAATAGTCTAAGAAACATCTATGCAAAGCATCCAAACAGTACAATTCGCCAATTTTTTGTTCTTCAAGTTTAAGTAAACTACGATCCCCATTGTTAATCCCTTAACGGAAATTATTTGTAACTTTCGACAAGTAGAACAATGAATGGAACTGGTAGCCGGTTGAAATCTTTGTATATATTGCTTCTATATAGTCTAAGAAACATATATGCAAAGCATCCAAACAGTACAATTCGCCAATTTTTTGTTCTTCAAGTTTATGTGAACAATGAGCCCCAATGGTTAATCCTTTATCGGAAATTATTTGTAAATTTCGACAAGTGGAACAATGAATGGAACAGGTAATCGGTTGAAATCAATGTATATATTGCTTCTATATAGTCTAAGAAACATATATGCAAAGCATCCAAACAGTACCATGCGCCAATTTTTTGTTCTTCAAGTTTAAGTGAACATTGAGCCCCAATGGTTAATCCTTTATCGGAAATTATTTGTAAATTTCGACAAGTAGAACAATGAATAGTACAGGTAGACGGGTGAAATCTTTCTATATATTGCTTCTAAATAGTCTAAGAAACATCTATGCAAAGCATCCAAACAGTACCATTCGCCAATTTTTTGTTCTTCAAGTTTAAGTGAACAATGAGCCCCATTGTTAATCCTTTATCGGAAATTATTTGTAACTTTCGACAAGTAGAACAATGAATGGAACTGGTAGCCGGTTGAAATCTTTGTATATATTGCTTCTATATAGT
Organism: Cerceris ruficornis; assembly: GCA_963989415.1. Lineage (NCBI taxonomy): Eukaryota > Metazoa > Arthropoda > Insecta > Hymenoptera > Crabronidae > Cerceris > Cerceris ruficornis. Next base: position 183,557 of record CAXDIW010000101.1, read on the forward strand.
CTAAGAAACATATATGCAAAGCATCCAAACAGTACAATTCGCCAATTTTTTGTTCTTCAAGTTTATGTGAACAATGAGCCCCAATGGTTAATCCTTTATCGGAAATTATTTGTAAATTTCGACAAGTAGAACAATGAATGGAACAGGTAGCCGGTTGAAATCAATGTATATATTGCTTCTATATAGTCAAAGAAACATATATGCAGAGCATCCAAACAGTACAATTCGCCAATTTTTTGTTCTTCAAGTTTAAGTAAACTACGATCCCCATTGTTAATCCCTTAACGGAAATTATTTGTAACTTTCGACAAGTAGAACAATGAATGGAACTGGTAGCCGGTTGAAATCTTTGTATATATTGCTTCTATATAGTCTAAGAAACATAAATGCAAAGCATCCAAACAGTACAATTCGCCAATTTTTTGTTCTTCAAGTTTAACTGAGCAATGAGCCCGAATGGTTAATACTTTATCGGAAATTATTTGTAAATTTCGACAAGTAGAACAATGAATGGAACTGGTAGCCGGTTGAAATCTTTGTATATATTGCTTCTATATAGTCTAAGAAACATATATGCAAAGCATCCAAACAGTACAATTCGCCAATTTTTTGTTCTTCAAGTTTAAGTGAACAATGAGCCCCAATGGTTAATCCTTTATCGGAAATTATTTGTAAATTTCGACAAGTAGAACAGTGAATGGAACAGGTAGCCGGTTGAAATCAATGTATATATTGCTTCTATATAGTCTAAGAAACATATATGCAAAGCATCCAAACAGTACCATTCGCCAATTTTTTGTTCTTCAAGTTTAAGAGAACTACGAGCCCCATTGTTAATCCCTTAACGGAAATTAATTGTAACTTTCGACAAGTAGAACAATGAATGGAAAACTTAGACGGTTGAAATCTTTGTATATATTGCTTCTATATAATCTAAGAAACATATATGCAAAGCATCCAAACAGTACAATTCGCCAATTTTTTGTTCTTCAAGTTTAAATTAACTACGATCCCCATTGTTAATCCCTTAACGGAAATTATTTGTAACGTTCGACAAGTAGAGCAATGAATGGAACATCTAGACGGTTGAAATCATTGTATATATTGCTTCTATATAGTCTAAGAAACATATATGCAAAGCATCCAAACAGTACAATTCGCCAATTTTTTGTTCTTCAAGTTTAAGTGAACAATGAGCCCCAATGGTTAATCCTTTATCGGTAATTATTTGTAACTTTCGACAAGTAGAACAATGAATGGAACAGGTAGATGGTTGAAATCCTTGTATATATTGCTTCCATATAGTCTAAGAAACATGTACGCAAAGCATCCAAACAGTACCATTCGCCAATTTTTTGTCCTTCAAGTTTAAGTGAACAATGAGCCCCATTGTTAATCCTTTATCGGATATTATTTGTAACTTTCGACAAGTAGAAGAATGAATGGAACATGTAGACGGTTGAAATCTTTGTATATATTGCTTCTATATAGTCTAAGAAACATATATGCAAAGCATCCAAACAGTACAATTCGCCAATTTTTTGTTCTTCAAGTTTAAGTGAACAATGAGCCCCAATGGTTAATCCGTTATCGGAAATTATTTGTAACTTTCGACAAGTAGAACAATGAATGGAAAACTTAGACGGTTGAAATCTTTGTATATATTGCTTCTATATAGGCTAAGAAACATGTACGCAAAGCATCCAAACAGTACCATTCGCCAATTTTTTGTTCTTCAAGTTTAAGTGAGCAATGAGCCCCAATGGTTAATCCTTTATCGGAAATTATTTGTAAATTTCGACAAGTAGAACAATGAATGGAAAACTTAGACGGTTGAAATCTTTGTATATATTGCTTCTATATAATCTAAGAAACATATATGCAAAGCATCCAAACAGTACAATTCGACAATTTTTTGCTCTTCAAGTTTATGTGAACTACGAGCCCCATTGTTAATGCCTTAACGGAAATTATTTGTAACTTTCGACAAGTAGAACAATGAATGGAACAGGTAGACGGTTGAAATCTTTGTATATATTGCTTCTATAAAGTCTAAGAAACATATATGCAAATCATCCAAACAGTACAATTCGCCAATTTATTGTTCTTCAAGTTTAAGTGAACAACGAGCCCCATTGTTAATCCTTTAAAGGAAATTATTTGTAACTTTCGACAAGTAGAACAATGAATGGAACAGGTAGACGGTTGAAATCTTTGTATATATTGCTTCTATATAGTCTAAGAAACATATATGCAAAGCATCCAAACAGTACAATTCGCCAATTTTTTGTTCTTCAAGTTTAAGTGAGCAATGAGCCCCAATGGTTAATCCTTTATCGGAAATTATTTGTAAATTTCGACAAGTAGAACAATGAATGGAACTGGTAGCCGGTTGAAATCTTTGTATATATTGCTTCTATATAGTCTAAGAAACATATATGCAAAGCATCCAAACAGTACAATTCGCCAATTTTTTGTTCTTCAAGTTTAAGTGAACAATGAGCCCCAATGGTTAATCCTTTATCGGAAATTATTTGTAAATTTCGACAAGTAGAACAATGAATAGTACAGGTAGGCGGGTGATTTCTTTCTATATATTGCTTCTATATAGTCTAAGAAACATATATGCAAAGCATCCAAACAGTACAATTCGCCAATTTTTTGATCTTCAAGGTTAAGTGAACTACGAGCACCATTGTTAATCCTTTAAAGGAGATTATTTGTAAATTTCGACAAGTAGAACAATGATTGGACCAGGTAGACGGTTGAAATCTTTGTATATATTGCTTCTATATAGTCTAAGAAACATATATGCAAAGCATCCAAACAGTACAATTCGCCAATTTCTTGTTCTTCAAGTTTAAGTAAACTACGGTCCCCATTGTTAATCCCTTAACGGAAATTATTTGTAACTTTCTACAAGTAGAACAATGAGTAGTACCGATAGACGGGTGAAATCTTTTTATATATTGCTTCTAAATAGTCTAAGAAACATATATGCAAAGCATCCAAACAGTACAATTCGCCAATTTTTTGATCTTCAAGGTTAAGTGAACAGCGAGCCCCATTGATAATCATGAAATGGAAATTATTTGTAACTTTCTACAAGTAGAACAATGAATAGTACAGGTAGACAGGTGAAATCTTTGTATATATTGCTTCTATATAGTCTAAGAAACATATATGCAAAGCATCCAAACAGTACAATTCGCCAATTTTTTGTTCTTCAAGTTTATGTGAACAATGAGCCCCAATGGTTAATCCTTTATCGGAAATTATTTGTAAATTTCGACAAGTAGAACAATGAATGGAACAGGTAGCCGGTTGAAATCAATGTATATATTGCTTCTATATAGTCTAAGAAACATAAATGCAAAGCATCCAAACAGTACCATTCGCCAATTTTTTGTTCTTCAAGTTTAAGTGAACATTGAGCCCCAATGGTTCATCCTTTATCGGAAATTATTTGTAAATTTCGACAAGTAGAACAATGAATAGTACAGGTAGACGGGTGAAATCTTTCTATATATTGCTTCTAAATAGTCTAAGAAACATCTATGCAAAGCATCCAAACAGTACAATTCGCCAATTTTTTGTTCTTCAAGTTTAAGTGAACTACGAGCCCCATTGTTAATCCTTTAAAGGAAATTATTTGTAAATTTCGACAAGTAGAACAATGAATGGACCATGTAGACGGTTGAAAAAATTGTATATATTGCTTCTATATAGTCTACGAAACATATATGCAAAGCATCCAAACAGTACAATTCGCCAATTTTTTGTTCTTCAAGTTTAAGTGAGCAATGAGCCCCAATGGTTAATCCTCTATCGGAAATTATTTGTAAATTTCGACAAGTAGAACAATGAATGGAACTGGTAGCCGGTTGAAATCTTTGTATATATTGCTTCTATATAGTCTAAGAAACATATATGCAAAGCATCCAAACAGTACAATTCGCCAATTTTTTGTTCTTCAAATTTAAGTGAACAATGAGCCCCAATGGTTAATCCTTTATCGGAAATTATTTGTAAATTTCGACAAGTAGAACAATGAATGGAACAGGTAGCCGGTTGAAATCAATGTATATATTGCTTCTATATAGTCTAAGAAACATATATGCAAAGCATCCAAACAGTACCATTCGCCAATTTTTTGTTCTTCAAGTTTAAGTGAACTACCAGCCCCATTGTTAATCCTTTAAAGGAAATTATTTGTAAATTTCGACAAGTAGAACAATGAATGGATCAGGTAGACGGTTGAAATCATTGTATATATTGCTTCTATATAATCTAAGAAACATATATGCAAAGCATCCAAACAGTACAATTCGCCAATTTTTTGTTCTTTAAGTTTAAGTGAACTACGAGCCCCATTGTTAATCCTTTAAAGGAAATTATTTGTAAATTTCGACAAGTAGAACAATGAATAGTACAGGTAGACGGGTGAATTCTTTCTATATATTGCTTCTAAATAGTCTAAGAAACATATATGCAAAGCAACCAAACAGTACAATTCGCCAATTTTTTGTTCTTCAAGTTTAAGTGAACTACGAGCACCATTGTTAATCGTTTAAAGGAGATTATTTGCAAATTTCGACAAGTAGAACAATGATTGGACCAGGTAGACGATTGAAATCTTTGTATATATTGCTTCTATATAGTCTAAGAAACATATATGCAAAGCATCCAAACAGTACAATTCGCCAATTTCTTGTTCTTCAAGTTTAAGTAAACTACGGTCCCCATTGTTAATCCCTTAACGGAAATTATTTGTAACTTTCTACAAGTAGAACAATGAGTAGTACCGATAGACGGGTGAAATCTTTTTATATATTGCTTCTAAATAGTCTAAGAAACATATATGCAAAGCATCCAAACAGTACAATTCGCCAATTTTTTGATCTTCAAGGTTAAGTGAACAGCGAGCCCCATTGATAATCATGAAATGGAAATTATTTGTAACTTTCTACAAGTAGAACAATGAATAGTACAGGTAGACAGGTGAAATCTTTGTATATATTGCTTCCATATAGTCTAAGAAACATATATGCAAAGCATCCAAACAGTACCATTCGCCAATTTTTTGTTCTTCAAGTTTAAGTGAACAATGAGCCCCATTGTTAATCCTTTATCGGAAATTATTTGTAACTTTCGACAAGTAGAACATTGAATGGAACAGGTAGACGGTTGTAATCTTTGTATCTATTGCTTCTATATAGTATAAGAAACATATATGCAAAGCATCCAAACAGTACCATTCGCCAATTTTTTGTTCTTCAAGTTTAAGTGAACTGCGAGCTCCATTGTTAATCCTTTAAAGGAAATTATTTATAACTTTCGACAAGTAGAACAATGAATGGAACAGGTAGACTGTTGAAATCATTGTATATATTGCTTCTATATAGTCTAAGAAACATATATGCAGAGCATCCAGACAGTACCATTCGCCAATTTTTTGTTCTTCAAGTTTAAGTGAACAACGAGCCCCATTGTTAATCCTTTAAAGGAAATTATATGTAATTTTTGAAAAGTAGAACAATGAGAGGAACAGGTAGACGGTTGAAATCTTTGTATATATTGCTTCCATATAGTCTAAGAAACATGTACGCAAAGCATCCAAACAGTACCATTCGCCAATTTTTTGTCCTTCAAGTTTAAGTGAACTACGAGCCCCATTGTTAATCCTTTAAAGGAAATTATTTGTAAATTTCGACAAGTAGAACATTGAATGGAACAGGTAGACGGTTGAAATCTTTGTATCTATTGCTTCTATATAGTATATGAAACATATATGCAAAGCATCCAAACAGTACCATTCGCCAATTTTTTGTTCTTCAAGTTTAAGTGAACAATGAGCCCCATTGTTAATCCTTTATCGGAAATTATTTGTAACTTTCGACAAGTAGAACAATGAATCGAACAGGTAGACGGTTGAAATCCTTGTATATATTGCTTCCATATAGTCTAAGAAACAAGTACGCAAAGCATCCAAACAGTACCATTCGCCAATTTTTTGTCCTTCAAGTTTAAGTGAACAATGAGCCCCATTGTTAATCCTTTATCGGAAAATATTTGTAACTTTCGACAAGTAGAACAATGAATTGAACAGGTAGACGGTTGAAATCTTTGTATATATTGCTTCTATATAGTCTAAGAAACATATATGCAAAGCATCCAAACAGTACAATTCGCCAATTTTTTGTTCTTCAAGTTTAAGTGAACAATGAGCCCCAATGGTTAATCCTTTATCGGTAATTATTTGTAACTTTCGACAAGTAGAACAATGAATGGAACTGGTAGACGGTTGAAATCTTTGTATATATTGCTTCTAAATAGTCTAAGAAACATCTATGCAAAGCATCCAAACAGTACAATTCGCCAATTTTTTGATCTTCAAGTTTAAGTGAACAGCGAGCCCCATTGATAATCATGAAATGGAAACTATTTATAACTTTCTACAAGTAGAACAATGAATGGAACAGGTAGACGGTCGAAATCTTTGTATATATTGCTTCTATATAATCTAAGAAACATATATGCAAAGCATCCAAACAGTACCATTCGCCACTTTTTTGTTCTTCAAGTTTAAGTGAACAACGAGCCCCATTGTTAATCCTTTAAAGGAAACTATTTGTAAATTTCGACAAGTAGAACAATGAATGGATAAGGTAGACGGTTGAAATCATTGTATATATTGCTTCTATATAGCCTACGAAACATATATGCAAAGCATCCAAACAGTACAATTCGCCAATTTTTTGTTCTTCAAGTTTAAGTGAACTACGAGCCCCATTGTTAATCCTTTAACGGAAATTAATTGTAACTTTCTACAAGTAGAACAATGATTGGAACACGCAGACGGTTGAAATCTTTGTATATATTGCTTCCATATAGTCTAAGAAACATATATGCAAAGCATCCAAACAGTACCATTCGCCAATTTTTTGTTCTTCAAGTTTAAGTGAACAATGAGCCCCATTGTTAATCCTTTATCGGAAATTATTTGTAACTTTCGACAAGTAGAAGAATGAATGGAACATGTAGACGGTTGAAATCTTTGTATATATTGCTTCTATATAGTCTAAGAAACATATATGCAAAGCATCCAAACAGTACAATTCGCCAATTTTTTGTTCTTCAAGTTTAAGTGAACAATGAGCCCCATTGTTAATCCTTTATCGGAAATTATTTGTAACTTTCGACAAGTAGAACAATGAATGGAACTGGTAGACGGTTGAAATCTTTTTATATATTGCTTCTAAATAGTCTAAGAAACATATATGCAAAGTATCCAAACAGTACAATTCGCCAATTTTTTGTTCTTTAAGTTTAAGTGAACTACGAGCCCAATTGTTAATCCTTTAAAGGAAATTATTTGTAAATATCGACAAGTAGAACAATGAATGGAACAGGTAGACGGTTGAAATCAATGTATAGATTGCTTCTATATAGTCTAAGAAACATATATGCAAAGCATCCAAACAGTACAATTCGCCAATTTTTTGTTCTTCAAGTTTAAGTGAACAATGAGCCCCAATGGTTAATCCTTTATCGGAAATTATTTGTAATTTTCGACAAGTAGAACAATGAATGGATCAGGTAGACGGTTGAAATCATTGTATATATTGCTTCTATATAATCTAAGAAACATATATGCAAAGCAACCAAACAGTACAATTCGCCAATTTTTTGTTCTTCAAGTTTAAGTGAACTACGAGCCCCATTGTTAATCCTTTAAAGGAAATTATTTGTAAATTTCGACAAGTAGAACAATGAATGGAACAGGTAGACGGTTGAAATCTTTGTATATGTTGCTTCTATATAGTCTAAGAAACATATATGAAAAGCATCCAAACAGTACATTTCGCCAATTTATTGTTCTTCAAGTTTAAGTGAACAACGAGCCCCATTGTTAATCCTTTATCGGAAATTATTTGTAAATTTCGACAAGTAGAACAATGAATGGAACTGGTAGCCGGTTGAAATCTTTGTATATATTGCTTCTATATAGTCTAAGAAACATATATGCAAAGCATCCAAACAGTACAATTCGCCAATTTTTTGTTCTTCAAGTTTAAGTGAACAATGAGCCCCAATGGTTAATCCGTTATCGGAAATTATTTGTAACTTTCGACAAGTAGAACAATGAATGGAAAACTTAGACGGTTGAAATCTTTGTATATATTGCTTCTATATAATCTAAGAAACATATATGCAAAGCATCCAAACAGTACAATTCGCCAATTTTTTGTTCTTCAAGTTTAAATTAACTACGATCCCCATTGTTAATCCCTTAACGGAAATTATTTGTAACTTTCGACAAGTAGAACAATGAATGGAACATCTAGACGGTTGAAATGATTGTATATATTGCTTCTATATAGTCTAAGAAACATATATGCAAAGCATCCAAACAGTACCATTCGCCAATTTTTTGTTCTTCAAGTTTAAGTGAACTGCGAGCTCCATTGTTAATCCTTTAAAGGAAATTATTTGTAACTTTCGGCAAGTAGAACAGTGAATGGAACAGGTGGACTGTTGAAAACATTGTATATATTGCTTCTATATAGTCTAAGAAACATTTATGCAAAGCATCCAAACAGTACCATTCGCCAATTTTTTGTCCTTCAAGTTTAAGTGAACAATGAGCCCCATTGTTAATCCTTTATCGGAAATTATTTGTAACTTTCGACAAGTAGAACAATGAATCGAACAGGTAGACGGTTGAAATCCTTGTATATATTGCTTCCATATAGTCTAAGAAACAAGTACGCAAAGCATCCAAACAGTACCATTCGCCAATTTTTTGTCCTTCAAGTTTAAGTGAACAATGAGCCCCATTGTTAATCCTTTATCGGAAAATATTTGTAACTTTCGACAAGTAGAACAATGAATTGAACAGGTAGACGGTTGAAATCTTTGTATATATTGCTTCTATATAGTCTAAGAAACATATATGCAAAGCATCCAAACAGTACAATTCGCCAATTTTTTGTTCTTCAAGTTTAAGTGAACAATGAGCCCCAATGGTTAATCCTTTATCGGTAATTATTTGTAACTTTCGACAAGTAGAACAATGAATGGAACTGGTAGACGGTTGAAATCTTTGTATATATTGCTTCTAAATAGCCTAAGAAACATCTATGCAAAGCATCCAAACAGTACAATTCGCCAATTTTTTGATCTTCAAGTTTAAGTGAACAGCGAGCCCCATTGATAATCATGAAATGGAAACTATTTGTAACTTTCTACAAGTAGAACAATGAATGGAACAGGTAGACGGTCGAAATCTTTGTATATATTGCTTCTATATAATCTAAGAAACATATATGCAAAGCATCCAAATAGTACCATTCGCCAATTTTTTGTTCTTCAAGTTTAAGTGAACTACGAGCCCCATTGTTAATCCTTTAAAAGAAATTATTTGTAAATTTCGACAAGTAGAACAATGAATGGAACTGGTAGACTGTTGGAATCATTGGTTATATTGCTTCTATACAGTCTAAGAAACATATATGCAAACCGTCCAAACAGTACAATTCGTCAATTATTTGATCTTCAAGTTTAAGTGAACTGCGAGCTCCATTGTTAATACTTTAACGGAAATTATTTGTAACTGGCGACATGTAGAACAATGAATTGAACAGGTAGCCGGTTGAAATCAATGTATATATTGCTTCTAAATAGTCTAAGAAACATATATGCAAAGAATCCAAACAGTACAATTCGCCAATTTTTTGTTCTTCAAGTTTAAGTGAACTACGAGCCCCATTGTTAATCCTTTAAAGGAAATTATTTGTAACTTTCGACATGTAGAACAATGAATGGAACAGGTAGACTGTTGAAATCATTGTATATATTGCTTCTATATAGTCTAAGAAACATATATGCAAAGCATCCAAACAGTACAATTCGCCAATTTATTGTTCTTCAAGTTTAAGTGAACAACGAGCCCCATTGTTAATCCCTTAACGGAAATTATTTGTAACTTTCGACAAGTAGAACAGTGAATGGAACTGGTAGACGGTTGAAATCTTTTTATATATTGCTTCTAAATAGTCTAAGAAACATATATGCAAAGCATCCAAACAGTACAATTCGCCAATTTTTTGTTCTTCAAGTTTAAGTGAACTACGAGCCCCAATGGTTAATCCTTTATCGGTAATTATTTGTAACTTTCGACAAGTAGAACAATGAATGGAACATGTAGACGGTTGAAATCCTTGTATATATTGCTTCGACATAGTCTAAGAAACATGTACGCAAAGCATCCAAACAGTACCATTCGCCAATTTTTTGTCCTTCAAGTTTAAGTGAACAATGAGCCCCATTGTTAATCCTTTATCGGAAATTATTTGTAACTTTCGACAGGTAGAAGAATGAATGGAACATGTAGACGGTTGAAATCTTTGTATATATTGCTTCTATATAGTCTAAGAAACATATATGCAAAGCATCCAAACAGTACAATTCGCCAATTTTTTGTTCTTCAAGTTTAAGTGAACAATGAGCCCGAATGGTTAATCCTTTATCGGTAATTATTTGTAACTTTCGACAAGTAGAACAATGAATGGAACTGGTAGACGGTTGAAATCTTTGTATATATTGCTTCTATATAATCTAAGAAATATATATGCAAAGCATCTAAACAGTAACAATCGCCAATTTTTTGATCTTCAAATTTAAGTGAACAGCGAGCCCCATTGATAATCATGAAATGGAAACTATTTGTAACTTTCTACAAGTAGAACAATGAATAGTACAGGTATACGGGTGAAATCTTTCTATATATTGCTTCTATATAGTCTAAGAAACATATATGCAAAGCATCCAAACAGTACCATTCATCAATTTTTTGTTCTTCAAGTTTAAGTGAACAACGAGCCCCATTGTTAATCCTTTATCGGAAATTATTTGTAATTTTCGACAAGTAGAACAATGAATGGAACAGGTAGACGGTTGAAATCTTTGTATATATTGCTTCTATATAATCTAAGAAACATATATGCAAAGCATCCAAACCGTACCATTCGCCAATTTTTTGTTCTTCAAGTTTAAGTGAACAACGAGCCCCATTGATAATCATGAAACGGAAATTATTTGTAACTTTCTACAAGTAGAACAATGAATAGAACAGGTAGACGGTTGAAATCTTTGTATATGTTGCTTCTATATAGTCTACGAAACCTATATGCAAAGCATCCAAACAGTACAATTCGCCAATTTTTTGTTCTTCAAGTTTAAGTGAACAATGAGCCCCATTGTTAATCCTTTATCGGAAATTATTTGTAAATTTCGACAAGTAGAACAATGAATGGAACTGGTAGACGGTTGAAATCTTTTTATATATTGCTTCTATATAGTCTAAGAAACATATATCCAAAGCATCCAAACAGTACCAGTCGCCAATTTTTTGTTCTTCAAGTTTAAGTGAACAACGAGGCCCTTTGATAATCATGAAACGGAAATTATTTGTAACTTTCTAGAAGTAGAACAATGAATAGTACAGGTAGACGGGTGAAATCTTTCTATATATTGCTTCTAAATAGTCTAAGAAACACATATGCAAAGCATCCAAGCAGTGCAATTCGCCAATTTTTTGTTCTTCAAGTTTAAGTGAATTACGAGCCCCATTGTTAATCCTTTAAAGGAAATTATTTGTAAATTTCGACAAGTAGAACTTTGAATGGAACAGGTAGACGGTTGAAATCTTTGTATATATTGCTTCTATATAGTCTAAGAAACATATATGCAAAGCGTCCAAAAAGTACAATTCGCCAATTTTTTGCTCTTCAAGTTTAAGTGATCTACGAGCCCAATTGTTAATCCTTTAACGGAAATTATTTGTAACTTTCGACAAGTAGAACAATGAATGGAACAGGTAGACGGTTGAAATCATTGTATATATTGCTTCTATATAGTCTAAGAAACATATATGCAAAGCATCCAGACAGTACAATTCGCCAATTTTTTGTTCTTCAAGTTTAAGTAAACTACGAGCCCAATTGTTAATCCTTTAACGGAAATTATTTGTAACTTTCGACAAGTAGAACAATGAATGGAACAGGTAGACGGTTGAAATCATTGTATATATTGCTTCTATATAGTCTAAGAAACATATATGCAAAGCATCCAGACAGTACAATTCGCCAATTTTTTGTTCTTCAAGTTTAAGTAAACTACGATCCCCATTGTTAATCCTTTAACGTAAATTATTTGTAACTTTCAACAAGTAGAACAATAAATGGAACAGGTAGACGGTTGAAATCAATGTATATATTGCTTCTATATAGTCTAAGAAACATATATGCAAAGCATCGAAACATTGCAATTCGCCAATTTTTTGATCTTCAAGTTTAAGTGAACAACGAGCCCCATTGATAATCATGAAATGGAAATTATTTGTAAATTTCTACAAGTAGAACAATGAATAGTACAGGTAGACGGGTGAAATCTTTCTATATATTGCTTCCATATAGTCTAAGAAACATATATGCAAAGAATCCAAACAGTACAATTCGCCAATTTGTTATTCTTCAAGTTTAAGTGAACTACGAGCCCCATTGTTAATCCTTTTAAGGAAATTATTTGTAAATTTCGACAAGTAGAACAATGAATGGAACAGGTAGACGGTTGAAATCATTGTATATATTGCTTCTATATAGTCTAAGAAACATATATGCAAAGCATCCAGACAGTACAATTCGCCAATTTTTTGTTCTTCAAGTTTAAGAAAACTACGATCCCAATTGTTAATCCTTTAACGTAAATTATTTGTAAATTTCTACAAGTAGAACAATGAATAGTACAGGTAGACGGGTGAAATCTTTCTATATATTGCTTCCATATAGTCTAAGAAACATATATGCAAAGAATCCAAACAGTACAATTCGCCAATTTGTTATTCTTCAAGTTTTAAGTGAACTACGAGCCCCATTGTTAATCCTTTTAAGGAAATTATTTGTAAATTTCGACAAGTAGAACAATGAATGGAACAGGTAGACGGTTGAAATCTTTGTATATATTGCTTCTATATAGTCTAAGAAACTTATATGCAAAGCATCTAAACAGTAACATTCGCCAATTTTTTTATCTTCAAGTTTAAGTGAACAATGAGCCCCAATGGTTAATCCGTTATCGGAAATTATTTGTAACTTTCAACAAGTAGAACAATGAATGGAACAGGTAGACGGTTGAAATCAATGTATATATTGCTTCTATATAGTCTAAGAAACTTATATGCAAAGCATCTAAACAGTAACATTCGCCAATTTTTTTATCTTCAAGTTTAAGTGAACAATGAGCCCCAATGGTTAATCCGTTATCGGAAATTATTTGTAAATTGCGACAAGTAGAACAATGAGTGGAACAGTTAGACGGTTGAAATCAATGTATATATTGCTTCTATATAGTCTAAGAAACATATATGCAAAGCATCCAAACAGTACCATTCGCCAATTTTTTGTTCTTCAAGTTTAAGTGAACTACGAGCCCCATTGTTAATCCTTTATCGGAAATTATTTGTAAATTTCGACAAGTAGAACAATGAATGGAACAGGTAGCCGGTTGAAATCAATGTATATATTGCTTCTATATAGTCTAAGAAACATATATGCAAAGCATCCAAACAGTACCATTCGCCAATTTTTTGTTCTTCAAGTTTAAGTGAACTACGAGCCCCATTGTTAATCCCTTAACGGAAATTAATTGTAACTTTCGACAAGTAGAACAGTGAATGGAACAGGTAGACGGTTGAAATCTTTGTATATATTGCTTCTATATAGTATAAGAAACATATATGCAAAGCATCCAAACAGTACCATTCGCCAATATTTTGTTCTTCAAGTTTAAGTGAACTGCGAGCCCCATTGTTAATCCTTTAAAGGAAATTATTTGTAAATTTCGACAAGTAGAACAATGAATGGAAAAGGTAGACTGTTGAAATCATTGTATATATTGCTTCTATATAGTCTAAGAAACATATATGCAAAGCATCCAAACAGTACAATCCGCCAATTTTTTGTTCTTCAGGTTTAAGTGAACAATGAGCCCCAATGGTTAATCCTTTATCGGTAATTATTTGTAACTTTCGACAAGTAGAACAATGAATGGAACAGGTAGACGGTTGAAATCCTTGTATATATTGCTTCCATGTAGTCTAAGAAACATGTACGCAAAGCATCCAAACAGTACCATTCGCCAATTTTTTGTCCTTCAAGTTTAAGTGAACAATGAGCCCCATTGTTAATCCTTTATCGGAAATTATTTGTAACTTTCGACAAGTAGAATAATGAATTGAACAGGTAGACGGTTGAAATCTTTGTATATATTGCTTCTATATAGTCTAAGAAACATATATGCAAAGCATCCAAACAGTACAATTCGCCAATTTTTTGTTCTTCAAGTTTAAGTGAACAATGAGCCCCAATGGTTAATCCTTTATCGGAAATTATTTGTAATTTTCGACAAGTAGAACAATGAATGGAACTGGTAGACGGTTGAAATCTTTGTATATATTGCTTCTATATAATCTAAGAAACATATATGCAAAGCATCTAAACAGTAACTATCGCCAATTTTTTGATCTTCAAGTTTAAGTGAACAGCGAGCCCTATTGATAATCATGAAATGGAAACTATTTGTAACTTTCTACAAGTAGAACAATGAATAGTACAGGTAGACGGGTGACATCTTTCTATATATTGCTTCTAAATAGTCTAAGAAACATCTATGCAAAGCATCCAAACAGTACAATTCGCCAATTTTTTGTTCTTCAAGTTTAAGTAAACTACGATCCCCATTGTTAATCCCTTAACGGAAATTATTTGTAACTTTCGACAAGTAGAACAACGAATGGAACAGGTAGACGGTTGAAATCATTGTATATATTGCTTCTATATAGTCTAAGAAACATATATGCAAAGCATCTAAACAGTACAATTCGCCAATTTTTTGTTCTTCAAGTTTAAGTGAACAATGAGCCCCAATGGTTAATCCTTTATCGGTAATTATTTGTAACTTTCGACAAGTAGAACAATGAATGGAACAGGTAGACGGTTGAAATCCTTGTATATATTGCTTCCATATAGTCTAAGAAACATGTACGCAAAGCATCCAAACAGTACCATTCGCCAATTTTTTGTCCTTCAAGTTTAAGTGAACAATGAGCCCCATTGTTAATCCTTTATCGGAAATTATTTGTAACTTTCGACAAGTAGAACAATGAATGGAACAGGTAGACGGTTGAAATCTTTGTATATACTGCTTCTATATAGTCTAAGAAACATATATGCAAAGCATCCAAACAGTACAATTCGCCAATTTTTTGATCTTCAAGTTTAAGTGAACAATGAGCCCCATTGTTAATCCTTTATCGGAAATTATTTGTAACTTTCGACAAGTAGAATAATGAATGGAACAGGTAGACGGTTGAAATCCTTGTATATATTGCTTCCATATAGTCTAAGAAACATGTACGCAAAGCATCCAAACAGTACCATTCGCCAATTTTTTGTCCTTCAAGTTTAAGTGAACAATGAGCCCCATTGTTAATCCTTTATCGGAAATTATTTGTAACTTTCGACAAGTAGAATAATGAATTGAACAGGTAGACGGTTGAAATCTTTGTATATATTGCTTCTATATAGTCTAAGAAACATATATGCAAAGCATCCAAACAGTACAATTCGCCAATTTTTTGTTCTTCAAGTTTAAGTGAACAATGAGCCCCAATGGTTAATCCTTTATCGGAAATTATTTGTAATTTTCGACAAGTAGAACAATGAATGGAACTGGTAGACGGTTGAAATCTTTGTATATATTGCTTCTATATAATCTAAGAAACATATATGCAAAGCATCTAAACAGTAACAATCGCCAATTTTTTGATCTTCAAGTTTAAGTGAACAGCGAGCCCCATTGATAATCATGAAATGGAAACTATTTGTAACTTTCTACAAGTAGAACAATGAATAGTACAGGTAGACGGGTGAAATCTTTCTATATATTGCTTCTAAATAGTCTAAGAAACATCTATGCAAAGCATCCAAACAGTACCATTCGCCAATTTTTTGATCTTCAAGTTTAAGTGAACAATGACCCCCATTGTTAATCCTTTATCGGAAATTATTTGTAACTTTCGACAAGTAGAACAATGAATGGAACAGGTAGACGGTTGAAATCTTTGTATATATTGCTTCTATATAGTCTAAGAAACATATATGCAAAGCATCCAAACAGTACCATTCGCCAATTTTTTGTTCTTCAAGTTTAAGTAAACTACGGTCCCCATTGTTAATCCCTTAACGGAAATTATTTGTAACATTCTACAAGTAGAACAATGAATGGAACAGGTAGACGGTTGAAATCATTGTATATATTGCTTTTATATAGTCTAAGAAACATATATGCAAAGCATCCAAACAGTACAATTCGCCAATTTTTTGTTCTTCAAGTTTAAGTGAACAATGAGCCCCATTGTTAATCCTTTAAAGGAAATTATTTGTAACTTTCGACAAGTAGAACAATGAATGGAACAGGTAGACGGTTGAAATCTTTGTATATATTGCTTCTATATAGTCTAAGAAACATATATGCAAAGCATCCAAACAGTACCATTCGCCAATTTTTTGTTCTTCAAGTTTAAGTGAACAATGAGCCCGATTGTTAATCCTTTATCGGAAATTATTTGTAACTTTCGACAAGTAGAACAATGAATGGAACAGGTAGACGGTTGAAATCTTTGTATATATTGCTTCTGTATAGTCTAAGAAACATATATGCAAAGCATCCAAACAGTACAATTCGCCAATTTTTTGTTCTTCAAGTTTAGGTGAACTACGATCCCCATTGTTAATCCCTTAACGGAAATTATTTGTAAATTGCGACAAGTAGAACAGTGAATGGAACAGGTAGACGGTTGAAATCTTTGTATATATTGCTTCTATATAGTCTAAGAAACATATATGCAAAGCATCCAAACAGTACAATTCGCCAATTTTTTGTTCTTCAAGTTTAAGTAAACTACGATCCCCATTGTTAATTCCTTAACGGAAATTATTTGTAACATTCGACAAGTAGAACAATGAATGGAACAGGTAGACTGTTGAAATCATTGTATATATTGCTTCTATATAGTCTAAGAAACATATATGCAAAGCATCCAAACATTACAATTCGCCAATTTTTTGTTCTTCAAGTTTAAGTGAACAATGAGCCCCATTGTTAATCCTTTAAAGGAAATTATTTGTAACTTTCGACAAGTAGAACAATGAATGGAACAGGTAGACGGTTGAAATCTTTGTATATATTGCTTCTGTATAGTCTAAGAAACATATATGCAAAGCATCCAAACAGTACAATTCGCCAATTTTTTGTTCTTCAAGTTTAAGTGAACAATGAGCCCCAATGGTTAATCCTTTATCGGTAATTATTTGTAACTTTCGACAAGTAGAACAATGAATGGAACTGGTAGACGGTTGAAATCCTTGTATACATTGCTTCCATATAGTCTAAGAAACAAGTACGCAAAGCATCCAAACAGTACCATTCGCCAATTTTTTGTCCTTCAAGTTTAAGTGAACAATGAGCCCCATTGTTAATCCTTTATCGGAAATTATTTGTAACTTTCGACAAGTAGAACAATGAATGGAACAGGTAGACGGTTGAAATCTTTATATATATTGCTTCTATATAGTCTAAGAAACATATATGCAAAGCATCCAAACAGTAAAATTCGCCAATTTTTTGTTCTTCAAGTTTAAGTGAACAATGAGCCCCAATGGTTAATCCTTTATCGGTAATTATTTGTAACTTTCGACAAGTAGAACAATGAATGGAACTGGTAGACGGTTGAAATCTTTGTATATATTGCTTCTATATAATCTAAGAAACACATATGCAAAGCATCCAAACAGTACAATTCGCCAATTTTTTGTTCTTCAATTTTAAGTGAACAATGAGCCCTAATGGTTAATCCTTTATCGGAAATTATTTGTAAATTTCGCCAAGTAGAACAATGAATGGAACAGGTAGACGGTTGAAATCTTTGTATATATTGCTTCTATATAGTCTAAGAAACATATATGCAAAGCATCCAAACAGTACCATTCGCCACTTTTTTGTTCTTCAAGTTTAAGTGAACAACGAGCCCCATTGTTAATCCTTTAAAGGAAATTATTTGTAAATTTCGACAAGTAGAACAATGATTGGAACACGTACACGGTTGAAATCTTTGTATATATTGCTTCCATATAGTCTAAGGAACATGTACGCAAAGCATCCAAACAGTACCATTCGCCAATTTTTTTTCTTCAAGTTTAAGTGAACAATGAGCCCCATTGTTAATCCTTTATCGGAAATTATTTGTAACTTTCGACAAGTAGAACAATGAATGGAACAGGTAGACGGTTGAAATCTTTATATATATTGCTTCTATATAGTCTAAGAAACATATATGCAAAGCATCCAAACAGTACAATTCGCCAATTTTTTGTTCTTCAAGTTTAAGTGAACAATGAGCCCCAATGGGTAATCCTTTATCGGTAATTATTTGTAACTTTCGACAAGTAGAACAATGAATGGAACTGGTAGACGGTTGAAATCTTTGTATATATTGCTTCTATATTATCTAAGAAACACATATGCAAAGCATCCAAACAGTACAATTCGCCAATTTTTTGTTCTTCAAGTTTAAGTGAACAATGAGCCCTAATGGTTAATCCTTTATCGGAAATTATTTGTAAATTTCGCCAAGTAGAACAATGAATGGAACAGGTAGCCGGTTGAAATCTTTGTATATATTGCTTCTATATAGTCTAAGAAACATATATGCAAAGCATCCAAACAGTATAATTCGCCAATTTTTTGTTCTTCAAGTTTAAGTGGACAATGAGCCCCAATGGTTAATCCTTTATCGGAAATTATTTGTAAATTTCGACAAGTAGAACAATGAATGGAACAGGTAGCCGGTTGAAATCAATGTATATATTGCTTCTATATAGTCTAAGAAACATATATGCAAAGCATCCAAACAGTACCATTCGCCACTTTTTTGTTCTTCAAGTTTAAGTGAACAACGAGCCCCATTGTTAATCCTTTAAAGGAAATTATTTGTATATTTCGACAAGTAGAACAATGATTGGAACACGTAGACGTTTGAAATCTTTGTATATATTGCTTCCATATAGTCTAAGAAACATATATGCAAAGCTTCCAAACAGTACAATTCGTCAATTTTTTGTTTTTCAAGTTTAAGTGAACAATGAGCCACAATGGTTAATCCTTTATCGGAAATTATTTGTAACTTTCGACAAGTAGAACAATGAATGGAACAGGTAGACCGTTGAATTCTTTGTATATATTGCTTCTATATAGTTTAAGAAACATATATGCAAAGCATCCAAACAGTACAATTCGCCAATTTATTGTTCTTCAAGTTTAAGTGAACAGCGAGCCCCATTGTTAATCCTTTAAAGGAAATTATTTGTAAATTTCGACAATTAGAACAATGATTGGAACACGTAGACGGTTGAAATCTTTGTATATATTGCTTCCATATAGTCTAAGAAACATGTACGCAAAGCATCCAGACAGTACCATTCGCCAATTTTTTGTTTTTCAAGTTTAAGTGAACAATGAGCCCCAATGGTTAATCCTTTATCGGAAATTATTTGTAATTTTCGACAAGTAGAACAATGAATGGAACAGGTAGAGGGTTGAAATCTTTGTATATATTGCTTCTATATAATCTAAGAAACATATATGCAAAGCATCTAAACAGTAACAAACGCCAATTTTTGGATCTTCAAGTTTAAGTGAACAGCGAGCCCAATTGATAATCATGAAATGGAAATTATTTGTAACTTTCTACAAGTAGAACAATGAATAGTACGGGTAGACGGGTGAAATCTTTCTATATATTGCTTCTAAATAGTCTAAGAAACAAATATGCAAAGCATCCAAACAGTACAATTCGCCAATTTTTTGCTCTTCAAGTTTAAGTAAACAATGAGCCCCAATGGTTAATCCTTTATCGGAAATTACTTGTAATTTTCGACAAGTAGAACAATGAATGGAACAGGTAGACGGTTGAAATCTTTGTATACATTGCTTCTATATAATCTAAGAAACATATATCCAAAGCATCCAAACAGTACCATTCGCCAATTTTTTGTTCTTCAAGTTTAAGTGAACTACGAGCCCCATTGTTAATACTTTAAAGGAAATTATTTGTAAATTTCGGCAAGTAGAACAATGAATGGAATAGGTAGACGGTTGAAATCATTGTATATATTGCTTCTATATAGTCTAAGAAACATATATGCAAAGCATCCAAACAGTACAATTCGCCAATTTCTTGTTCTTCAAGTTTAAGTAAACTTCGATCCTCATTGTTAATCCCTTAACGGAAATTATTTGTAACTTTCGACAAGTATAACAATGAATGGAACAGGTAGACGGTTGAAATCATTGTATATATTGCTTCTATATAGTTTGAGAAACATATCTGCAAATCATCCAAACAGTACAATTCGCCAATTATTTGATCTTCAAGTTTAAGTGAACTACGAGCCCCATTGTTAATCCTTTAAAGGAAATTATTTGTAAATTTCGACAAGTAGAACAATGAATGTATCAGGTAGACGGTTGAAATCATTGTATATATTGCTTCTATATAATCTACGAAACATATATGCAAAGCATCCAAACAGTACAATTCGCCAATTTTTTGATCTTCAAGTTTAAGTGAACAGCGAGCCCCATTGATAATCATGAAATAGAAATTATTTGTAACTTTCTACAAGTAGAACAATGAATAGTAAAGGTAGACGGGTGAAATCTTTCTATATATTGCTTCTATATAGTCTAAGAAACATATATGCAAAGCATCTAAACAGTACAATTCGCCAATTTTTTGTTCTTCAAGTTTAAGTGAACAATGAGCCCCAATGGTTAATCCTTTATCGGTAATTATTTGTAACTTTCGACAAGTAGAACAATGAATGGAACAGGTAGACGGTTGAAATCCTTGTATATATTGCTTCCATATAGTCTAAGAAACATGTACGCAAAGCATCCAAACAGTACCATTCGCCAATTTTTTGTCCTTCAAGTTTAAGTGAACAATGAGCCCCATTGTTAATCCTTTATCGGAAATTATTTGTAACTTTCGACAAGTAGAACAATGAATGGAACAGGTAGACGGTTGAAATCTTTGTATATATTGCTTCTATATAGTCTAAGAAACATGTACGCAAAGCATCCAAACAGTACCATGCGCCAGTTTTTTGTCCTTCAAGTTTAAGTGAACAATGAGCCCCATTGTTAATCCTTTATCGGAAATTATTTGTAACTTTCGACAAGTAGAATAATGAATGGAACAGGTAGACGGTTGAAATCCTTGTATATATTGCTTCCATATAGTCTAAGAAACATGTACGCAAAGCATCCAAACAGTACCATTCGCCAATTTTTTGTCCTTCAAGTTTAAGTGAACAATGAGCCCCATTGTTAATCCTTTATCGGAAATTATTTGTAACTTTCGACAAGTAGAATAATGAATTGAACAGGTAGACGGTTGAAATCTTTGTATATATTGCTTCTGTATAGTCTAAGAAACATATATGCAAAGCATCCAAACAGTACAATTCGCCAATTTTTTGTTCTTCAAGTTTAAGTGAACAATGAGCCCCAATGGTTAATCCTTTATCGGAAATTATTTGTAATTTTCGACAAGTAGAACAATGAATGGAACTGGTAGACGGTTGAAATCTTTGTATATATTGCTTCTATATAATCTAAGAAACATATATGCAAAGCATCTAAACAGTAACAATCGCCAATTTTTTGATCTTCAAGTTTAAGTGAACAGCGAGCCCCATTGATAATCATGAAATGGAAACTATTTGTAACTTTCTACAAGTAGAACAATGAATAGTACAGGTAGACGGGTGAAATCTTTCTATATATTGCTTCTAAATAGTCTAAGAAACATCTATGCAAAGCATCCAAACAGTACCATTCGCCAATTTTTTGATCTTCAAGTTTAAGTGAACAATGACCCCCATTGTTAATCCTTTATCGGAAATTATTTGTAACTTTCGACAAGTAGAACAATGAATGGAACAGGTAGACGGTTGAAATCTTTGTATATATTGCTTCTATATAGTCTAAGAAACATATATGCAAAGCATCCAAACAGTACCATTCGCCAATTTTTTGTTCTTCAAGTTTAAGTAAACTACGGTCCCCATTGTTAATCCCTTAACGGAAATTATTTGTAACATTCTACAAGTAGAACAATGAATGGAACAGGTAGACGGTTGAAATCATTGTATATATTGCTTTTATATAGTCTAAGAAACATATATGCAAAGCATCCAAACAGTACAATTCGCCAATTTTTTGTTCTTCAAGTTTAAGTGAACAATGAGCCCCATTGTTAATCCTTTAAAGGAAATTATTTGTAACTTTCGACAAGTAGAACAATGAATGGAACAGGTAGACGGTTGAAATCTTTGTATATATTGCTTCTATATAGTCTAAGAAACATATATGCAAAGCATCCAAACAGTACCATTCGCCAATTTTTTGTTCTTCAAGTTTAAGTGAACAATGAGCCCGATTGTTAATCCTTTATCGGAAATTATTTGTAACTTTCGACAAGTAGAACAATGAATGGAACAGGTAGACGGTTGAAATCTTTGTATATATTGCTTCTGTATAGTCTAAGAAACATATATGCAAAGCATCCAAACAGTACAATTCGCCAATTTTTTGTTCTTCAAGTTTAGGTGAACTACGATCCCCATTGTTAATCCCTTAACGGAAATTATTTGTAAATTGCGACAAGTAGAACAGTGAATGGAACAGGTAGACGGTTGAAATCTTTGTATATATTGCTTCTATATAGTCTAAGAAACATATATGCAAAGCATCCAAACAGTACAATTCGCCAATTTTTTGTTCTTCAAGTTTAAGTAAACTACGATCCCCATTGTTAATTCCTTAACGGAAATTATTTGTAACATTCGACAAGTAGAACAATGAATGGAACAGGTAGACGGTTGAAATCATTGTATGTATTGCTTCTATATAGTCTAAGAAACATATATGCAAAGCATCCAAACATTACAATTCGCCAATTTTTTGTTCTTCAAGTTTAAGTGAACAATGAGCCCCATTGTTAATCCTTTAAAGGAAATTATTTGTAACTTTCGACAAGTAGAACAATGAATGGAACAGGTAGACGGTTGAAATCTTTGTATATATTGCTTCTGTATAGTCTAAGAAACATATATGCAAAGCATCCAAACAGTACAATTCGCCAATTTTTTGTTCTTCAAGTTTAAGTGAACAATGAGCCCCAATGGTTAATCCTTTATCGGTAATTATTTGTAACTTTCGACAAGTAGAACAATGAATGGAACTGGTAGACGGTTGAAATCCTTGTATACATTGCTTCCATATAGTCTAAGAAACAAGTACGCAAAGCATCCAAACAGTACCATTCGCCAATTTTTTGTCCTTCAAGTTTAAGTGAACAATGAGCCCCATTGTTAATCCTTTATCGGAAATTATTTGTAACTTTCGACAAGTAGAACAATGAATGGAACAGGTAGACGGTTGAAATCTTTGTATATATTGCTTCTATATAGTCTAAGAAACATATATGCAAAGCATCCAAACAGTACAATTCGCCAATTTATTGTTCTTCAAGTTTAAGTGAACAATGAGCCCCAATGGTTAATCCTTTATCGGAAATTATTTGTAACTTTCGACAAGTAGAACAATGAATGGAACAGGTAGACGGTTGAAATCTTTGTATATATTGCTTCTATATAGTCTAAGAAACATATATGCAAAGCATCCAAACAGTATAATTCGCCAATTTTTTGTTCTTCAAGTTTAAGTGGACAATGAGCCCCAATGGTTAATCCTTTATCGGAAATTATTTGTAAATTTCGACAAGTAGAACAATGAATGGAACAGGTAGCCGGTTGAAATCAATGTATATATTGCTTCTATATAGTCTAAGAAACATATATGCAAAGCATCCAAACAGTACCATTCGCCACTTTTTTGTTCTTCAAGTTTAAGTGAACAACGAGCCCCATTGTTAATCCTTTAAAGGAAATTATTTGTATATTTCGACAAGTAGAACAATGATTGGAACACGTAGACGTTTGAAATCTTTGTATATATTGCTTCCATATAGTCTAAGAAACATATATGCAAAGCTTCCAAACAGTACAATTCGTCAATTTTTTGTTTTTCAAGTTTAAGTGAACAATGAGCCACAATGGTTAATCCTTTATCGGAAATTATTTGTAACTTTCGACAAGTAGAACAATGAATGGAACAGGTAGACCGTTGAATTCTTTGTATATATTGCTTCTATATAGTTTAAGAAACATATATGCAAAGCATCCAAACAGTACAATTCGCCAATTTATTGTTCTTCAAGTTTAAGTGAACAGCGAGCCCCATTGTTAATCCTTTAAAGGAAATTATTTGTAAATTTCGACAATTAGAACAATGATTGGAACACGTAGACGGTTGAAATCTTTGTATATATTGCTTCCATATAGTCTAAGAAACATGTACGCAAAGCATCCAGACAGTACCATTCGCCAATTTTTTGTTTTTCAAGTTTAAGTGAACAATGAGCCCCAATGGTTAATCCTTTATCGGAAATTATTTGTAATTTTCGACAAGTAGAACAATGAATGGAACAGGTAGAGGGTTGAAATCTTTGTATATATTGCTTCTATATAATCTAAGAAACATATATGCAAAGCATCTAAACAGTAACAAACGCCAATTTTTGGATCTTCAAGTTTAAGTGAACAGCGAGCCCAATTGATAATCATGAAATGGAAATTATTTGTAACTTTCTACAAGTAGAACAATGAATAGTACGGGTAGACGGGTGAAATCTTTCTATATATTGCTTCTAAATAGTCTAAGAAACAAATATGCAAAGCATCCAAACAGTACAATTCGCCAATTTTTTGCTCTTCAAGTTTAAGTAAACAATGAGCCCCAATGGTTAATCCTTTATCGGAAATTACTTGTAATTTTCGACAAGTAGAACAATGAATGGAACAGGTAGACGGTTGAAATCTTTGTATACATTGCTTCTATATAATCTAAGAAACATATATCCAAAGCATCCAAACAGTACCATTCGCCAATTTTTTGTTCTTCAAGTTTAAGTGAACTACGAGCCCCATTGTTAATACTTTAAAGGAAATTATTTGTAAATTTCGGCAAGTAGAACAATGAATGGAATAGGTAGACGGTTGAAATCATTGTATATATTGCTTCTATATAGTCTAAGAAACATATATGCAAAGCATCCAAACAGTACAATTCGCCAATTTCTTGTTCTTCAAGTTTAAGTAAACTTCGATCCTCATTGTTAATCCCTTAACGGAAATTATTTGTAACTTTCGACAAGTATAACAATGAATGGAACAGGTAGACGGTTGAAATCATTGTATATATTGCTTCTATATAGTTTGAGAAACATATCTGCAAATCATCCAAACAGTACAATTCGCCAATTATTTGATCTTCAAGTTTAAGTGAACTACGAGCCCCATTGTTAATCCTTTAAAGGAAATTATTTGTAAATTTCGACAAGTAGAACAATGAATGTATCAGGTAGACGGTTGAAATCATTGTATATATTGCTTCTATATAATCTACGAAACATATATGCAAAGCATCCAAACAGTACAATTCGCCAATTTTTTGATCTTCAAGTTTAAGTGAACAGCGAGCCCCATTGATAATCATGAAATAGAAATTATTTGTAACTTTCTACAAGTAGAACAATGAATAGTAAAGGTAGACGGGTGAAATCTTTCTATATATTGCTTCTATATAGTCTAAGAAACATATATGCAAAGCATCTAAACAGTACAATTCGCCAATTTTTTGTTCTTCAAGTTTAAGTGAACAATGAGCCCCAATGGTTAATCCTTTATCGGTAATTATTTGTAACTTTCGACAAGTAGAACAATGAATGGAACAGGTAGACGGTTGAAATCCTTGTATATATTGCTTCCATATAGTCTAAGAAACATGTACGCAAAGCATCCAAACAGTACCATTCGCCAATTTTTTGTCCTTCAAGTTTAAGTGAACAATGAGCCCCATTGTTAATCCTTTATCGGAAATTATTTGTAACTTTCGACAAGTAGAACAATGAATGGAACAGGTAGACGGTTGAAATCTTTGTATATATTGCTTCTATATAGTCTAAGAAACATGTACGCAAAGCATCCAAACAGTACCATTCGCCAATTTTTTGTCCTTCAAGTTTAAGTGAACAATGAGCCCCATTGTTAATCCTTTATCGGAAATTATTTGTAACTTTCGACAAGTAGAATAATGAATGGAACAGGTAGACGGTTGAAATCCTTGTATATATTGCTCCCATATAGTCTAAGAAACATGTACGCAAAGCATCCAAACAGTACCATTCGCCAATTTTTTGTCCTTCAAGTTTAAGTGAACAATGAGCCCCATTGTTAATCCTTTATCGGAAATTATTTGTAACTTTCGACAAGTAGAATAATGAATTGAACAGGTAGACGGTTGAAATCTTTGTATATATTGCTTCTGTATAGTCTAAGAAACATATATGCAAAGCATCCAAACAGTACAATTCGCCAATTTTTTGTTCTTCAAGTTTAAGTGAACAATGAGCCCCAATGGTTAATCCTTTATCGGAAATTATTTGTAATTTTCGACAAGTAGAACAATGAATGGAACTGGTAGACGGTTGAAATCTTTGTATATATTGCTTCTATATAATCTAAGAAACATATATGCAAAGCATCTAAACAGTAACAATCGCCAATTTTTTGATCTTCAAGTTTAAGTGAACAGCGAGCCCCATTGATAATCATGAAATGGAAACTATTTGTAACTTTCTACAAGTAGAACAATGAATAGTACAGGTAGACGGGTGAAATCTTTCTATATATTGCTTCTAAATAGTCTAAGAAACATCTATGCAAAGCATCCAAACAGTACCATTCGCCAATTTTTTGATCTTCAAGTTTAAGTGAACAATGACCCCCATTGTTAATCCTTTATCGGAAATTATTTGTAACTTTCGACAAGTAGAACAATGAATGGAACAGGTAGACGGTTGAAATCTTTGTATATATTGCTTCTATATAGTCTAAGAAACATATATGCAAAGCATCCAAACAGTACCATTCGCCAATTTTTTGTTCTTCAAGTTTAAGTAAACTACGGTCCCCATTGTTAATCCCTTAACGGAAATTATTTGTAACATTCTACAAGTAGAACAATGAATGGAACAGGTAGACGGTTGAAATCATTGTATATATTGCTTTTATATAGTCTAAGAAACATATATGCAAAGCATCCAAACAGTACAATTCGCCAATTTTTTGTTCTTCAAGTTTAAGTGAACAATGAGCCCCATTGTTAATCCTTTAAAGGAAATTATTTGTAACTTTCGACAAGTAGAACAATGAATGGAACAGGTAGACGGTTGAAATCTTTGTATATATTGCTTCTATATAGTCTAAGAAACATATATGCAAAGCATCCAAACAGTACCATTCGCCAATTTTTTGTTCTTCAAGTTTAAGTGAACAATGAGCCCGATTGTTAATCCTTTATCGGAAATTATTTGTAACTTTCGACAAGTAGAACAATGAATGGAACAGGTAGACGGTTGAAATCTTTGTATATATTGCTTCTGTATAGTCTAAGAAACATATATGCAAAGCATCCAAACAGTACAATTCGCCAATTTTTTGTTCTTCAAGTTTAGGTGAACTACGATCCCCATTGTTAATCCCTTAACGGAAATTATTTGTAAATTGCGACAAGTAGAACAGTGAATGGAACAGGTAGACGGTTGAAATCTTTGTATATATTGCTTCTATATAGTCTAAGAAACATATATGCAAAGCATCCAAACAGTACAATTCGCCAATTTTTTGTTCTTCAAGTTTAAGTAAACTACGATCCCCATTGTTAATTCCTTAACGGAAATTATTTGTAACATTCGACAAGTAGAACAATGAATGGAACAGGTAGACGGTTGAAATCATTGTATATATTGCTTCTATATAGTCTAAGAAACATATATGCAAAGCATCCAAACAGTACAATTCGCCAATTTTTTGTTCTTCAAGTTTAAGTGAACAATGAGCCCCATTGTTAATCCTTTAAAGGAAATTATTTGTAACTTTCGACAAGTAGAACAATGAATGGAACAGGTAGACGGTTGAAATCTTTGTATATATTGCTTCTATATAGTCTAAGAAACATATATGCAAAGCATCCAAACAGTACCATTCGCCAATTTTTTGATCTTCAAGTTTAAGTGAACAATGACCCCCATTGTTAATCCTTTATCGGAAATTATTTGTAACTTTCGACAAGTAGAACAATGAATGGAACAGGTAGACGGTTGAAATCTTTGTATATATTGCTTCTATATAGTCTAAGAAACATATATGCAAAGCATCCAAACAGTACCATTCGCCAATTTTTTGTTCTTCAAGTTTAAGTAAACTACGGTCCCCATTGTTAATCCCTTAACGGAAATTATTTGTAACATTCTACAAGTAGAACAATGAATGGAACAGGTAGACGGTTGAAATCATTGTATATATTGCTTTTATATAGTCTAAGAAACATATATGCAAAGCATCCAAACAGTACAATTCGCCAATTTTTTGTTCTTCAAGTTTAAGTGAACAATGAGCCCCATTGTTAATCCTTTAAAGGAAATTATTTGTAACTTTCGACAAGTAGAACAATGAATGGAACAGGTAGACGGTTGAAATCTTTGTATATATTGCTTCTATATAGTCTAAGAAACATATATGCAAAGCATCCAAACAGTACCATTCGCCAATTTTTTGTTCTTCAAGTTTAAGTGAACAATGAGCCCCATTGTTAATCCTTTATCGGAAATTATTTGTAACTTTCGACAAGTAGAACAATGAATGGAACAGGTAGACGGTTGAAATCTTTGTATATATTGCTTCTATATAGTCTAAGAAACATATATGCAAAGCATCCAAACAGTACCATTCGCCACTTTTTTGTTCTTCAAGTTTAAGTGAACAACGAGCCCCATTGTTAATCCTTTAAAGGAATTATTTGTATATTTCGACAAGTAGAACAATGATTGGAACACGTAGACGGTTGAAATCTTTGTATATATTGCTTCCATATAGTCTAAGAAACATGTACGCAAAGCATCCAAACAGTACCATTCGCCAATTTTTTGTTCTTCAAGTTTAAGTGAACAATGAGCCCCATTGTTAATCCTTTATCGGAAATTATTTGTAAATTTCGCCAAGTAGAACAATGAATGGAACAGGTAGCCGGTTGAAATCTTTGTATATATTGCTTCTATATAGTCTAAGAAACATATATGCAAAGCATCCAAACAGTACAATTCGCCAATTTTTTGTTCTTCAAGTTTAAGTGAACAATGAGCCCCAATGGTTAATCCTTTATCGGTAATTATTTGTAACTTTCGACAAGTAGAACAATGAATGGAACAGGTAGACGGTTGAAATCCTTGTATATATTGCTTCCATATAGTCTAAGAAACATGTACGCAAAGCATCCAAACAGTACCATTCGCCAATTTTTTGTCCTTCAAGTTTAAGTGAACAATGAGCCCCATTGTTAATCCTTTATCGGAAATTATTTGTAACTTTCGACAAGTAGAACAATGAATGGAACAGGTAGACGGTTGAAATCTTTGTATATATTGCTTCTATATAGTCTAAGAAACATATATGCAAAGCATCCAAACAGTACAATTCGCCAATTTTTTGTTCTTCAAGTTTAAGTGAACAATGAGCCCCAATGGTTAATCCTTTATCGGTAATTAATTGTAACTTTCGACAAGTAGAACAATGAATGGAACTGGTAGACGGTTGAAATCTTTGTATATATTGCTTCGATATAATCTAAAAAACATATATGCAAAGCAACTAAACAGTAACAATCGCCAATTTTTTGATCTTCAAGTTTAAGTGAACAGCGAGCCCCATTGATAATCATGAAATGGAAACTATTTGTAACTTTCTACAAGTAGAACAATGAATAGTACAGGTAGACGGGTGAAATCTTTCTATATATTGCTTCTAAATAGTCTAAGAAACATCTATGCAAAGCATCCAAACAGTACAATTCGCCAATTTTTTGTTCTTCAAGTTTAAGTAAACTACGATCCCCATTGTTAATCCCTTAACGGAAATTATTTCTAACTTTCGACAAGTAGAACAATGAATGGAACAGGTAGACGGTTGAAATCATTGTATATATTGCTTCTATATAGTCTAAGAAACATATATGCAAAGCATCCAAACAGTACAATTCGCCAATTTTTTGTTCTTCAAGTTTAAGTGAACAATGAGCCCCATTGTTAATCCTTTAAAGGAAATTATTTGTAACTTTCGACAAGTAGAACAATGAATGGAACAGGTAGACGGTTGAAATCTTTGTATATATTGCTTCTATATAGTCTAAGAAACATATATGCAAAGCATCCAAACAGTACCATTCGCCAATTTTTTGATCTTCAAGTTTAAGTGAACAATGACCCCCATTGTTAATCCTTTATCGGAAATTATTTGTAACTTTCGACAAGTAGAACAATGAATGGAACAGGTAGACGGTTGAAATCTTTGTATATATTGCTTCTATATAGTCTAAGAAACATATATGCAAAGCATCCAAACAGTACCATTCGCCAATTTTTTGTTCTTCAAGTTTAAGTAAACTACGGTCCCCATTGTTAATCCCTTAACGGAAATTATTTGTAACATTCTACAAGTAGAACAATGAATGGAACAGGTAGACGGTTGAAATCATTGTATATATTGCTTCCATATAGTCTAAGAAACATGTACGCAAAGCATCCAAACAGTACCATTCGCCAATTTTTTGTTCTTCAAGTTTAAGTGAACAATGAGCCCCATTGTTAATCCTTTATCGGAAATTATTTGTAACTTTCGACAAGTAGAACAATGAATGGAACAGGTAGACGGTTGAAATCTTTATATATATTGCTTCTATATAGTCTAAGAAACATATATGCAAAGCATCCAAACAGTAAAATTCGCCAATTTTTTGTTCTTCAAGTTTAAGTGAACAATGAGCCCCAATGGTTAATCCTTTATCGGTAATTATTTGTAACTTTCGACAAGTAGAACAATGAATGGAACTGGTAGACGGTTGAAATCTTTGTATATATTGCTTCTATATAATCTAAGAAACACATATGCAAAGCATCCAAACAGTACAATTCGCCAATTTTTTGTTCTTCAAGTTTAAGTGAACAATGAGCCCTAATGGTTAATCCTTTATCGGAAATTATTTGTAAATTTCGCCAAGTAGAACAATGAATGGAACAGGTAGCCGGTTGAAATCTTTGTATATATTGCTTCTATATAGTCTAAGAAACATATATGCAAAGCATCCAAACAGTATAATTCGCCAATTTTTTGTTCTTCAAGTTTAAGTGGACAATGAGCCCCAATGGTTAATCCTTTATCGGAAATTATTTGTAAATTTCGACAAGTAGAACAATGAATGGAACAGGTAGCCGGTTGAAATCAATGTATATATTGCTTCTATATAGTCTAAGAAACATATATGCAAAGCATCCAAACAGTACCATTCGCCACTTTTTTGTTCTTCAAGTTTAAGTGAACAACGAGCCCCATTGTTAATCCTTTAAAGGAAATTATTTGTATATTTCGACAAGTAGAACAATGATTGGAACACGTAGACGGTTGAAATCTTTGTATATATTGCTTCCATATAGTCTAAGAAACATATATGCAAAGCTTCCAAACAGTACAATTCGTCAATTTTTTGTTTTTCAAGTTTAAGTGAACAATGAGCCACAATGGTTAATCCTTTATCGGAAATTATTTGTAACTTTCGACAAGTAGAACAATGAATGGAACAGGTAGACCGTTGAATTCTTTGTATATATTGCTTCTATATAGTTTAAGAAACATATATGCAAAGCATCCAAACAGTACAATTCGCCAATTTATTGTTCTTCAAGTTTAAGTGAACAGCGAGCCCCATTGTTAATCCTTTAAAGGAAATTATTTGTAAATTTCGACAATTAGAACAATGATTGGAACACGTAGACGGTTGAAATCTTTGTATATATTGCTTCCATATAGTCTAAGAAACATGTACGCAAAGCATCCAGACAGTACCATTCGCCAATTTTTTGTTTTTCAAGTTTAAGTGAACAATGAGCCCCAATGGTTAATCCTTTATCGGAAATTATTTGTAATTTTCGACAAGTAGAACAATGAATGGAACAGGTAGAGGGTTGAAATCTTTGTATATATTGCTTCTATATAATCTAAGAAACATATATGCAAAGCATCTAAACAGTAACAATCGCCAATTTTTGGATCTTCAAGTTTAAGTGAACAGCGAGCCCAATTGATAATCATGAAATGGAAATTATTTGTAACTTTCTACAAGTAGAACAATGAATAGTACGGGTAGACGGGTGAAATCTTTCTATATATTGCTTCTAAATAGTCTAAGAAACAAATATGCAAAGCATCCAAACAGTACAATTCGCCAATTTTTTGCTCTTCAAGTTTAAGTAAACAATGAGCCCCAATGGTTAATCCTTTATCGGAAATTACTTGTAATTTTCGACAAGTAGAACAATGAATGGAACAGGTAGACGGTTGAAATCTTTGTATACATTGCTTCTATATAATCTAAGAAACATATATCCAAAGCATCCAAACAGTACCATTCGCCAATTTTTTTTCTTCAAGTTTAAGTGAACTACGAGCCCCATTGTTAATACTTTAAAGGAAATTATTTGTAAATTTCGGCAAGTAGAACAATGAATGGAATAGGTAGACGGTTGAAATCATTGTATATATTGCTTCTATATAGTCTAAGAAACATATATGCAAAGCATCCAAACAGTACAATTCGCCAATTTCTTGTTCTTCAAGTTTAAGTAAACTTCGATCCTCATTGTTAATCCCTTAACGGAAATTATTTGTAACTTTCGACAAGTATAACAATGAATGGAACAGGTAGACGGTTGAAATCATTGTATATATTGCTTCTATATAGTTTGAGAAACATATCTGCAAATCATCCAAACAGTACAATTCGCCAATTATTTGATCTTCAAGTTTAAGTGAACTACGAGCCCCATTGTTAATCCTTTAAAGGAAATTATTTGTAAATTTCGACAAGTAGAACAATGAATGTATCAGGTAGACGGTTGAAATCATTGTATATATTGCTTCTATATAATCTACGAAACATATATGCAAAGCATCCAAACAGTACAATTCGCCAATTTTTTGATCTTCAAGTTTAAGTGAACAGCGAGCCCCATTGATAATCATGAAATGGAAATTATTTGTAACTTTCTACAAGTAGAACAATGAATAGTAAAGGTAGACGGGTGAAATCTTTCTATATATTGCTTCTAAATAGTCTATGAAACATATATGCAAAGCATCCAAACAGTACAATTCGCCAATTTTTTGTTCTTCAAGTTTAAGTGAACTACGAGCCCCATTGTTAATCCTTTAAAGGAAATTATTTGTAAATTTCGACAAGTAGAACAATGAATGGATCAGGTAGACGGTTGAGATCATTGTATATATCGCTTCTATATAATCTACGAAACATATATGCAAAGCATCCAAACAGCACAATTCGCCAATTTTTTGATCTTCAAGTTTAAGTGAACAGCGAGCCCCATTGATAATCATGAAATGGAAATTATTTGTAACTTTCTACAAGTAGAACAATGAATAGTAAAGGTAGACGGGTGAAATCTTTCTATATATTGCTTCTAAATAGTCTAAGAAACATATACGCAAAGCATCCAAACAGTACAATTCGCCAATTTTTTGTTCTTCAAGTGTAAGTGAACTACGAGCCCCATTGTTAATCCCTTAACGGAAATTATTTGTAACTTTCGACAAGTATAACAATGAATGGAACAGGTAGACGGTTGAAATCATTGTATATATTGCTTCTATATAGTTTGAGAAACATATCTGCAAATCATCCAAACAGTACAATTCGCCAATTATTTGATCTTCAAGTTTAAGTGAACTACGAGCCCCATTGTTAATCCTTTAAAGGAAATTATTTGTAAATTTAGACAAGTAGAACAATGAATGTATCAGGTAGACGGTTGAAATCATTGTATATATTGCTTCTATATAATCTACGAAACATATATGCAAAGCATCCAAACAGTACAATTCGCCAATTTTTTGATCTTCAAGTTTAAGTGAACAGCGAGCCCCATTGATAATCATGAAATGGAAATTATTTGTAACTTTCTACAAGTAGAACAATGAATAGTAAAGGTAGACGGGTGAAATCTTTCTATATATTGCTTCTAAATAGTCTATGAAACATATATGCAAAGCATCCAAACAGTACAATTCGCCAATTTTTTGTTCTTCAAGTTTAAGTGAACTACGAGCCCCATTGTTAATCCTTTAAAGGAAATTATTTGTAAATTTCGACAAGTAGAACAATGAATGGATCAGGTAGACGGTTGAAATCATTGTATATATCGCTTCTATATAATCTACGAAACATATATGCAAAGCATCCAAACAGCACAATTCGCCAATTTTTTGATCTTCAAGTTTAAGTGAACAGCGAGCCCCATTGATAATCATGAAATGGAAATTATTTGTAACTTTCTACAAGTAGAACAATGAATAGTAAAGGTAGACTGTTGAAATCATTGTATATATTGCTTCTAAATAGTCTAAGAAACATATACGCAAAGCATCCAAACAGTACAATTCGCCAATTTTTTGCTCTTCAAGTTTAAGTAAACAATGAGCCCCAATGGTTAATCCTTTATCGGAAATTACTTGTAATTTTCGACAAGTAGAACAATGAATGGAACAGGTACACTGTTGAAATCTTTGTATATATTGCTTCTATATAATCTAAGAAACATATATCCAAAGCATCCAAACAGTACCATTCGCCAATTTTTTGTTCTTCAAGTTTAAGTGAACTACGAGCCCCATTGTTAATCCTTTAAATGAAATTATTTGTAAATTTCGGCAAG
Organism: Cerceris ruficornis; assembly: GCA_963989415.1. Taxonomy (NCBI): domain Eukaryota; kingdom Metazoa; phylum Arthropoda; class Insecta; order Hymenoptera; family Crabronidae; genus Cerceris; species Cerceris ruficornis. Next base: position 218,700 of record CAXDIW010000101.1, read on the forward strand.
TAGAACAATGAATGGAATAGGTAGACGGTTGAAATCATTGTATATATTGCTTCTATATAGTCTAAGAAACCTATATGCAAAGCATCTAAACAGTGACATTCGCCAATTTTTTGATCTTCAAGTTTAAGTGAACAGCGAGCCCCAATGATAATCATGAAATGGAAATTATTTGTAACTTTCTACAAGTAGATCAATGAATAGTACAGGTAGACGGGTGAAATCTTTCTACATATTGCTTCTAAATAGTCTAAGAAACACATATGCAAAGCATCCAAACAGTACAATTCGCCAATTTTTTGTTCCTCAAGTTTAAGTGAACAATGAGTCCCATTGTTAATCCTTTATCGGAAATTATTTGTAACTTTCGACAAGTAGAACAATGAATAGAACAGATAGACTGTTGAAATCTTTGTATATATTGCTTCTATATAGTCTATGAAACCTATATGCAAATCATCCAAGCAGTACCATTCGCCAATTTTTTGTTCTTCAAGTTTATGTGAACAACGAGCCCCATTGTTAATCCTTTAACGGAAATTATTTGTAACTTTCGACAAGTAGAACAATGAATGGAACAGGTAGACGGTTGAAATCTTTGTATATATTGCTTCTATATAGCCTAAGAAACATATATGCAAAGCATCCAAACAGTACAATTCGCCAATTTTTTGTTCTTCAAGTTTAAGTGAACTACGAGCCCCATTGTTATTACTTTAACGGAAATTATTTGTAAATTTCGACAAATAGAACAATGATTGGAACACGTAGACGGTTGAGATCTTTGTATATATTGCTTCCATATAGTCTAAGAAACATGTACGCAAAGCATCCAAGCAGTACCATTCGCCAATTTTTTGTTCTTCAAGTTTAATTGAACTACGAGCCCCATTGTTAATCCTTTAAAGGAAATTATTTGTAAAGTTCGGCAAGTAGAACAATGAATGGAACATGTAGACGGTTGAAATCTTTGTATATATTGCTTCTATATAGTCTAAGAAACATAAATGCAACGCATCCAAACAGTATAATTCGCCAATTTTTTGTTCTTCAAGTTTAAGTGAACTACGAGCCCCATTGTTAATCCTTTAAAGTAAATTATTTGTAAATTTCGACAAGTAGAACAATGATTGGAACACGTAGAAGGTTGAAATCTTTGTATATATTGCTTCCATATAGTCTAAGAAACATACCTGCAAAGCATCCAAACAGTACCATTCGAGAATTTATTGTTCTTCATGATTAAGTGAACAACGAGCCCCATTGATAATCATGAAAGGGAAATTATTTGTAACTTTCTTTTTTTTTTTTTTTTTTTATTTACAATATACAATAATAAACAATTACATAAAGATACGATAACTGGGTACCAAGATTAACTTTCACCCCAGTCATTGGTAAATTATGTTTTTAACAAATTAACTCGATTGTCTATAGTTTAGAAGAATGATAGGAAAATTATAAAAACCTGTCTCATCATAGAAGACTTGAAGTAATATACAATAAGTACAAGGCTAGAGACTAAGTAACAAATGAATGATTCGCTTATGTTTATACTTCTTATAGTTAAGGTCAACCTGAGAATAATTTCCTATGGAATTAATAGCTTTATCTTTACTTTTATGGCACGTTTGGTAAAAGCGTATGGAGAATTTTTGAATGTAATCACTTATGTAGCTTATACCTAGATCTTTATGAATTAATGATATATTAGTATATTTAGCGCAAAGTGCATTATTATTTTCCACCATTTTAATAATCCCCTGTCACTGAATCGTGAGGAGTGAGCAGGAATCACTGGATATCGTTGTCCGTTGAAACGAGCAACTTATAAATTGTGCTAAAAACGAATGGCATTTCCGACTAATCCACGTACAAGAGGATGGTTGGACGTTTCGCAACGGTGTCGTGTTTCCTATCGTTTAGGTCAGATTTCTCTTTGAGTACCGTATCACTATGTTTATTTGAGAGTCGTGAAACGACAGTGGCTCGATTTGATTAAAATTTCACGTTCCATCGATGCTTGTTTTTCGCAGTTATTAACATCGCGATCACCGAATACATTACACAGTCGATTTACATTATTCTGCATCAGATGTAATTAAAATTTACACTTAAATAAATACCAGCATAATTCTCCACTTCCGTGCAATTACTTTCCCCGTGCAACGGCGACCCGTGATATCTACAAAGACGACTGTTTAAAACGAATCTCCCTTTCTCGAGATATCCAATCGTTGAATTAATAAACGTCAAAGAGTACAATCGGAAGGTGTACAATGAGAAAAATAAAAGGGAAGAGCACACGGAAAATCCTAATACTCTTCATCGAGATATGTCTCTCTCTCTCTCTCTCTTTATCACTTTGCATCTCTCCTCTCTGTTATTCGCATATTTCATATTTTCACGAATTGATCGCGGATCGGCAATGGAAGAAAAAAGCCGCACGTATGCAGGGTACGGCAAAAAGCGTTTTATTAAACCGAGCTCACGGCGACCTTCGACAATGTGATTACTGCGTTTCAATAAATTTTTTGCGTTTCGTCAAACTTTCGTTGATTGGCATTCCTATTATTTTGTTCCGATGCTAGGAAATGCGTGTAGAGGAGGAGCACAGAGAGAAAACTGGGGAGGACAGAAACGTTGCGCGGAACAAAGAGTACGATATTTCCGCTTCCTACTCGATTTTTACCTCGCTTTTCCAAACATTTCCTGCTAAATGGTGAGAGGAAAGCCGATGAAAGTCATCGTACAGAGAATTCGCTGTTTGCGCGTATTGAAATCGAAAAACTTTGATCTATCGCGTTAGATTCGTGGATAGAAGTGGAGGCTCGACGATGCTCTCGGTTGAACGGTGCGAAATATCGTTGGCTGACAAAGCGACGATGCAAAAACCGGGGTAATTCGACCTCCAATGCCATTTTCGCCAATGAAAGGGAGTAAATGCTCAGAAGACATTCTCTCTTCGACTGATAATTGCTTTACGGTGACCACGTTGGGGAGAAATCATAGTTAACGAAGTTCCATCGATTTTCCCTCGGACCATACAGCGAATGTGAGAAAATTGACGGGAGCGTCATCAAAATATTAAATACTGAATATATAATATTATTTTCGCGCTTATTCGAAGCCCTGATAAATGGGATAGTCGTAAAAAATATAGAGAATAATTTCGAATTATTGTTATCGTGTTATCGTAAAATTTGAATATTTGTTATGCAGCCTCGAAAATTTATTATGCAGCAGGTTAGACGGTGAAAGCTCTTTTGTTGATGTTTCCTAATATATCGCGTAGAGGTTGTGCAAAATTATTATTCTTTCGTCGGTCGAGGTTGTCAAGTATTTGCATACTAGTAAAATATACATGCGAATGGAAAATTTTGTATTGCAAATTCCATGGTAAACGTGTGGATCCAAGCACTTGACCTTTACAAAAAAGCCTCCGGCGATCTGTTGTGCAACATTCGTAAATGTGCTTCGGAAGCATTGTGTATCGATTTGCAAATGTCAGGGAATAAAGGACGTATGTAATGGAGTGCGTTTTGTCAAATGATTGCAAAGGAATTCAACTTGAAAGTCTGCCTGAATGGCTCGACGAAAGGCTTGAGAAAACAATTGGAAATGTATTGTACCGGAGAAAATCATGATAGTAATAGGAATTGGTTGTATTGGTTTAATTACTATATCATAGAAGATACTATAGATTATAAAAGATATAATTGCATTATACTGGCATACAGTAATGCTTACTTTGTTGGGATGAAATATTGCAAAACATATTTTATTTGGACTAGGATGTTAACCGTGTTCGTTAAAGCAGCGGGATGATAACAAAATAAGGGATGGTAAAATATTTCAACTTGTTCGACCGTCTATAAAATAGAAGTTCTTGATAACGTTATCGCTATCGGATTGCAGTCAAGCAGGAACCTTCTATTTTGATGGTATGAAATGTATTTGAACCCTCCGTTTTGAGAGATAATATCTGCCAAAAACTGAATACGTTCAGCGTGGAACAGTTCCGTTGTCTCTAACTAAATTATAACAACAATAATTTTCGTTTTTTCTTCCTTTTGCATCGTTCGTCCAATCAGAGTATCGAGTTGGTGCGGTTGGTAAACTAGCTTAGCACGCGCAGTCGGCGAACGAGGTGTCTACCTTCGAAAATCCTTTCCTTATATATTTCTTACATTATATTCCCCAAATAATATTGGAGGTTGCTTGAAATTCATCGAAGATAGCTGCAAATATATTATTTATCAATAAGATAAAAGTATTACACAAAGAATCAAATATTCGTAAGCATTGAAAAGTACATCGTCAATTATAAACCACGTACTTCACTCCTATAATTTTTATTCACCATAAGATTTATTAAAAATAAGCAGAGACAAGTTATTAAATAATAATTACATCTGTAATAAACGATTATTGACGAAAATTATTGTAATAACCGAAGTTTGCAAAATTATCCATGGAGAAAGGGGATCTCAATACGTAAGGTGCACTACGCATGTTCAGCGAGCCACCTCGCTGAGGCGGGAGAGCACAGTACAGCTTCAGACATCGAACGGGTCGCGTGATTTGACAGGTTGGTCCCTATGTATATTTGTGCACTTGCATATGGGTACCTAGTCACTCTTGATCTTGGATTACGACTATTAGTGCATGTGTGCTATAATATTAAACTACTTAAACAATAAATTAAAAGTGATATTAAATAATTTTAACAATTAAATACAATGTTTTGTGGAAGTATTAGTGGCATCAAGTGATAGTTACTTGTAGTGTTTTTACATCATTTTAACAATTAAATACAACGTTTTGTGGAAGTATCAGTGACCTCAGGTGCCAGTTACCTGCAAGTGTTTTTAAATTATTTCGACAATTAAATACAAGGTTTTGTGGATGTGTCAGTGACATCAAGTGACAGTTTTGTGCAAGTGTTTTTAAATTATTTCAACAATTAAATACAAGGTTTTGTGGATGTGTCAGTGACATCAAGTGACAGTTTTGTGCAAGTGTTTTTAAATTATTTCGACAATTAAATACAAGGTTTTGTGGATGTGTCAGTGATATCAAGTGACAGTTTTGTGCAAGTGTTTTTAAATTATTTCGACAATTAAATACAAGGTTTTGTGGATGTGTCAGTAACATCAAGTGACAGTTTTGTGCAAGTGTTTTTAAATAATTTCGACAATTAAATACAACGTTTTGTGGAAGTATCAGTGACATCAAGTGATCGTTACTTGTAGTGTTTTTACATCATTTTAACAATTGAATACAACGTTTTGTGGATGTGTCCGTGACATCAAGTGACAGTTTTGTGCAAGTGTTTTTAAATTATTTCGCCAATTAAATACAACGTTTTATGGATGTGTCAGTGACATCAAGTGGCAGTTTTGTGCAAGTGTTTTTAAATTATTTCAACAATTAAATACATGGTTTTGTGGATGTGTCAGTGACATCAAGTGACAGTTTTGTGCAAGTGTTTTTAAATTATTTCAACAATTAAATACAAGGTTTTGTGGATGTGTCAGTGACATCAAGTGACAGTTTTGTGCAAGTGTTTTTAAATTATTTCGACAATTAAATACAAGGTTTTGTGGATGTGTCAGTGATATCAAGTGACAGTTTTGTGCAAGTGTTTTTAAATTATTTCGACAATTAAATACAAGGTTTTGTGGATGTGTCAGTAACATCAAGTGATAGTTTTGTGCAAGTGTTTTTAAATAATTTCGACAATTAAATACAACGTTTTGTGGAAGTATCAGTGACATCAAGTGATCGTTACTTGTAGTGTTTTTACATCATTTTAACAATTGAATACAACGTTTTGTGGATGTGTCCGTGACATCAAGTGACAGTTTTGTGCAAGTGTTTTTAAATTATTTCGCCAATTAAATACAACGTTTTATGGATGTGTCAGTGACATCAAGTGGCAGTTTTGTGCAAGTGTTTTTAAATTATTTCAACAATTAAATACAAGGTTTTGTGGATGTGTCAGTGACATCAAGTGACAGTTTTGTGCAAGTGTTTTTAAATTATTTCGACAATTAAATACAAGGTTTTGTGGATGGGTCAGTTACATCAAGTGACAGTTTTGTGCAAGTGTTTTTAAATAATTTCGACAATTAAATACAACGTTTTGTGGAAGTATCAGTGACATCAAGTGATCGTTACTTGTAGTGTTTTTACATTATTTTAACAATTGAATACAACGTTTTGTGGATGTGTCCGTGACATCAAGTGGCAGTTTTGTGCAAGTGTTTTTAAATTATTTCGACAATTAAATACAAGGTTTTGTGGATGTGTCAGTGACATCAAGTGACAATTTTGTGCAAGTATTTTTAAATTATTTCGACAATTAAATATAACGTTTTGTGGAAGTGTTAGTGACACAAAGTGATAGTTTCGTGCAAGTGATTTTGAATAATTTAAGCGATTAAATACAACGTGTTGTTATAGTGTCAGTGACATAAAGTGATTACTTCGTGTAAATGTCAATAACTTAAAGTTACGGTTTCGCGCCAGTGTTTCTAATTAATTTAAGCGATTGAACACAACGTGTTGTGAAATAACCATTAAAATATTGCACATTTATTTTCGATAGTTGGTTCCCGTAGATGTTGTATTATGTTATCAATTCATTTTCTCTTTCCTCGAAACTCGCAATTATCGTAGCTTAATATTTCCACCTCCATTTCCTCCGTAATGTCAGTTCTTAATTAATTTTCACAAAAATAGATTCATTTTTTCAAGTCCGATTGTTATTTATGTTTACAGTATCTCCGGCAGAAGGTTTTGGGATATTGGGCCATTCTCAATCAGTTGGAACTCACGTTAAATGAGAAATGACTCACTTTCGCTACAATTTCCCCGTGTTTCGAGATTCTTGATATTTTTCAAGTGATATAGTAGAAGCTGCCGTCTTTCTAGAACTCGATTGCACTATCGTAAAGTCTGTAGTGCGAGTATAGAATAACATTCGCGCTTAGAAGTTCACAGAATTATGAAATCTTCAATTAGAAATGGGACTTTGATCTGTGTAACTCGTTTGGGGAACTGTATCGTTGAAATTTTTTATTATTTTGTCATTCAATAGTAATTCGAACGACATACGATATAATCACAGTATACGATATAATTTTAATTTCAATACCTTATAATTAAAGTATCTCGATTATATAAATGTAATGTTTCATTGACAAACGCTTGCATATTAAAATTTGCGACCGATTTATCGGTCTTAGAGTCAGTGCCGGGTTTTGTATCGCATATATTTAAAACATACTCGAAACGAGTATTCGCGCAAGTAGAGCCAGTGTTCGTTCGTACCGTAAATCGTTTCAACGTACCGGTCGCGAATACCGATCACCGAAATCGCGAAACTCGCGGGTCAGCACCTGCTCCTGCGGAGAGGACCTCCATCGTGCAGTCGGTGGACGATGGAGGATGTAAGTTTCATTATTTCACTAACATTTTCATTAATCGACCCCTATTTCAATTGGAACTTAAAGTTCACTTTCACCGTTTGAGTCTCAGTATCAAAAAGATCCGTTATATTCTATCTCTATAAAGAAAATTGTTTTATTTCTCTCAAAATTTGTCCAATATATCCTGAGACTCAAACGGTTAAGAGAATTAAATTAGAGTTTAATTTTACCCACCGTATATTCAAATAATTCTCCTTAGAGATTCTATAATGTTGTCTTCTCTTGTGTTAAAGAAAGGACAATCTCCAGGCCATGGATGCAGCCAGGCCATGGACGCAGCCCAACCATGGATGCAGCCGGACCATGGATGCAGCCGGTCCATGGATGCAGCCGGACCATGGATGCAGCCGGACCATGGATGCAGCCGGACCATGGATGCAGCCGGACCATGGACTACGATCTCAACGTGGAGGTAAACACTTTTCAACTATCACTTTCCTCGGTTGGTGAGTGACAAAATTCAAAGTTCCTCCGGTCGTTCGATCATGCCGCAGGACGAATGGTCCGAAACGGCACCGAACGACTGGTTGTATTTTATGTGTGCTAGTAGTTTGCGAACATAGTGACCGCGATTATGGTAATTAGTACCATAGTCGCGAGTAGTAACGATTTTTCTAGGATGTTTAGTATGTAAGAATTTCGCGGATGGTCAATTCCAATGTCAAAGTAATAATAACGAATGTATATTGAATTTTTCGACGAATTACTTTGACGATGGTATTGACCGACAAATTTCAATGATCTCAGTAGAGTCACTTTTAGTCAATTACAATTCACTTTTAAATTCATTTGCATATAGAGTGTCAATGCTCTACGTAGAGTCACTTTAATAGATTTCAATTCTCATTTAAAGTCATGTTATTTATTGAAATTTCTTACGCCGCTTTTATTATATTAATTAATCATTCTCGTTAGGATTTTCAGGTTGTAACCCTAATTCTTTCCTTTTTCTTTCAGAAATATACAGTAAGTTTATGTTTTACGTTACTACTTTGTCACTATGTTCGCTTGTAGTAGTAGTAGTAATAGTTGTGTGGTAGTTAGTTGCTTCGCCGCATCGCAGCAAAAAGCTGCGAATTCGGCTTCGTCCGCGAAATTAGTGTCGCGAAAATAACAATACGCGTCTTTGCTTCTTTCATTATTTTATAAAGTAGTGTTGCGAAAATTTATACGCGATTTCGCTCTTTTCTTTATTTTTCAGGGTAGTGTAGCGAACATTTAAACGCGATTTTGTCCTTTTCTTTACTTTTTCAAAGTAGTGTGGCGAAAATTTATACGCGATATTGCTGTTTTCTTTATTTTTCAGGGTAGTGTTGCGAAAATTTACACGCGATTTTGCTCTTTTCTTTATTTTTCAGGGTAGTGTAGCGAAAATTTATACGCGATTTTGCCCTTTTCTTTATTTTTCAAAGTAGTGTTGCGAAAATGTATACGCGATTTACAATTCTCTTTCTTTTTTAAAGTAGTGTTGCGAAACTAAGTACACGGTTTGTTCGATATTATATTCGCGATTTCAGCTCTGCGAAGAATCGCAACACTGCGATTAATATCGCAAAATTGCGGTTAATATCGCAGAATTGCGATTAATATCGCAGTACAGTACTGCGTCTACGTCATGACGCCAGTGCGGGATACTATCCCGTCAATTGTATAAAATATTCGCGATTATTAGAGTTGCGAAATTAAAAGTGCACCTCGGTAGAGGTTGCCCGCGATTTTGTTCGATCACTCTTCGCGAACTTAGCGTTGCGAAAATTCACAGCGTCTCGCTAAGATGCTCGCGATTTTGCTCGTCGCAAAATTAGTGTTGCGAAAATTCACAGCGCCTCGCGTAGGCGCTCGCGATTATTGCTCGTACGCGAAATTAGTGTTGCGAAAATTGACAGCACCTCGGAAAGATACTCGCGATTCCGTTAGCCGCGAATTTCCGTAGCGCTTCGGAAACAGGTGCTCGCGTTCTTTTTACGATTAAAATAACTATGATTAATAATAAAGTGAAGCTGTTTTCGCAAGCGTTTGTCAAATGGAACATTACGAACTATTAATAGAATTAATATATTGTCAAAATATTTCATCTTATTCTACAATAATATTGATACTGTGACTGTTGGCCGTTCGAATTACCTGTTTTCTCAATTCAATTTTTCATCGAGGATAAAGTTCCGCCGATACATTTTCCCAAATGCTTTGCACAAATCATGGTTTATTTTTATCGTACATTTGCAATTACATGGGGTTCCATAAGCTCGCATTCTTACTTTATGATAGTGCAATCGAGGACTTTAGATCGATGGCGAATTTTCTTCCGAGTTTTCTCGCGTATATGATATTCTGTGTATACTGTAGCGAAAGTGGGTCGTTCTCTTTTAATGTATAATATTCCGATCTTCCACGATAACGATGACGATGATGGTGATGACGATGATAACCAACGATTTGAGATTATCATCGAAACTGGTAAAATTAGTTTTCGTATAGTTAAGTCTCTGATTCTCAAAAGATTTCAGGTGTCAGTTAAATCCGATTCTCAGGAATTTAGAAGGTCTTTGTTATCGGGAGGCAATTTCTTCAGTTTCAATGGAATCTACACATCGCACAAGCAGATGTTTGGTTTAAGTATATTTTTGTAACCGGATAAACTAAGTTTTCGGAGAAGGCTATTTCTTATTTTTCAAGAAACTTAAATCCTATATATTTTGCATGAGGTTTTAACTATCAAACATTTTGGAATTGAACTTAATTCCTTAATAGGCAGGTTATTCGTTATTAAGGAAACATGGTAACGACGTTTCTTCTAAGAGCTCTTAATTATCGAATATATGGGACTTTAATTTTTATAAAACTTAGCTATCGAAAAGGCAGGTTTCGAATTTTACGACGAGTTAGTTACTGAATAGGCAGGTTTTAAATTTTAAGACAAGACATTCATTTATCGAGCCAGCCAGCTCCTAATTTTAAGGCGAATTAGTTTCAGAATAGGCAGGCGTTTAGTTTTAAGACGAGTTAGTTGTTGAATAGACAGGTTTTAAATTTTAAGACAAAATAGTGCATGTATCGAGCCGGCCAGCTCTTAATTTTAAGGCGAGTTAGTTTCAGAATAGGCAGGCGTTTAGTTTTAAGACGAGTTAATCACTGAATAGGCAGGGTATTAGCTTTAAGATGAGTTAGTCGCTGAATAGGCAGGCTATTAGCTTTAAAATGAGTTAGTCACTGAATAGGCAGGTTTTAAATATTAAGGCAAGATATCGTCTTTATGGAGGTGGTCAACTCTTAATTTTAATGTATGTTCCTATCAGAATAGGCAGGATTTTAATTTTAAGACGAGTTAGTTAACGAATAGGCAGGTTTTTAGCTTTAAGACAAATTATTAATATCTTGTTCTAAGACAAGTTATTAACCGAACAGGCAGACTTTTAATTTTAAGAATAGTAAGTTACTGAATAGGAAAGCTTTTAAGTTTAAGAGAACTTAGTCCTCGGATAGATGTCTTACTAGATTTTAATGAAATTTAGCAATGCTACAGGCAGGATCTTAGTTGCAAGAAAAATTAACCTCTAATACATTCAAAAATAATTCGTTCATTATAACAATTTCTAATGCTGAGAAATTAATACGATATAATAATCTGCCTCTCTTCTCGAACGAAGTTAAAGGCTGCAGCGATCTGCTTCCCTATAGTTTATTCTCTTCCTGTACTTACTGCAAATAGTAAGTAAGGCTAGATTTAAGAGTTTAGTTTAGTTTAGAATAAGCAAATATTGTAAAGGGAGATCGACACCATTCGGCGGGTGTCTATCTCTTTTCGCGAAACGGAATAAGTAAAGTAGTGTCGGCGATTCCTCTGCTACACTTTCTTTCGACATTGAATTCGTCAATGTCGAGGGAAAGTGTCTCAGAGGAAGAGCAGAATGAAATGGAGGTTGGTTGGGCATGCATTTTTGGGTCCCGTTTCGTGGCAACCTCCTCGCGGTGGGACCTGGGTCGATATCACTTGCTATGATTTTAACTTTTATTAAACGTGATTTTAGTACGATATTTTGTTAAATAGTAGTACTAAATAGCAAGTGATATCGAGCGAATAGCCACGAAATCCGAATATTCGGCAGCCTTGGCTACCGAATGTTCGGATTCCTAGTCTTACAATTAGTTACATCTAAGAATTTGCGTTTAAGTTAGCTTTAAGGTTACGCGATTAAGTAGAAATTAAGCTTCGCATCGAAGAAGAGTCAACGTTGGGCAGATTTGTTCGCTTTTATCTCTGACTATTCGTTTTCTTTCTTTGGTGACAACAATTCTTTAACTCTTCGTTGATTAAAAGTTCCAGTCATCACCTCGAAAGAAGACATCGTTTAGCGTTAAGATAGTTCCAGTAAGATTTAAGTTAGATTTAAAAATGTCACCTAAGCGTAAAATTGAATGCAAGAGTGTCATCGTAACTCAATTCCATGCTCTCGAAAATATGCGAAAGAAGGCAAACGTTTTTCTCGTGTAGCCGTCCTCGTTACTTACTTCCTATCCCAATTGCAGCCCCTGTCCAGAAGACCGACGAGTGTTTCTGCGGCGGCGCGGAGGCGAGAAGCGTGGTTCTACGGCCCAGGGACGTCTTCAGGGTTGGTCTTTGAGTCGAAGGTCGTACGATCGACTTATGACATATGTGCTTCATACAGATCGATGGGGGGGCACTGTGTCGGTGTAAGCCGGACCCTCTGACTGGGCCGATGAGCCGCCACGTTACGCAGCCTCGTCGTTGTAAGACGTGACCTCTGGCACTCATCGCGTCCAGTTACGGTACGCGACTGGCCAGTGCTCCACCACCGACCGGATGATCGCCTTTGTCATCGGTCGACGTACGACCCGAGGGCTCAAAGACGCAACCCCGTCGTGGTTCAAGTTGGATCATGATCCGCCTGGCAGATAATCCGGTTCAGCTACAGATCGTACCAACCCAGTCCGTCTCAGGAAGGGGTGCAACTGGACTCCAGCCGCAGAAGACTAACTTTCTTCCCCCTTTCGCGATCGCGTTTTCATTTTGCTTTTCAAAGTCGTTTGCCTTCTTCTCGGATATTTCTTCAGCATGGATGCGATATTATGGTTTTGTAAGAGTTATTGCGTGCGGAAAGTAAGATAAGAATTAGGAATGTCGAATAAGTAAATATTGTAAAGGAAGATCGACACCATTCGGCGGGTGTCTATCTCTTTTCGCGAAACGGAATAAGTAAAGTAGAGTCGGCGATTCCTCTGCTACACTTTCTCTTGACATTGAATTCGTCAATGTCGAGGGAAAGTGTCTCAGAGGAAGAGCAGAATGAAATGGAGGTTGGTTGGGCATGCATTTTTGGGTCCCGTTTCGTGGCAACCTCCTCGCGGTGGGACCTGGGTCGATATCACTTGCTATGATTTTAACTTTTATTAAACGTGCTTTTAGTACGATATTTTGTTAAATAGTAGTACTAAATAGCAAGTGATATCGAGCGAATAGCCACGAAATCCGAATATTCGGCAGCCTTGGCTACCGAATGTTCGGATTCCTAGTCTTACAATTAGTTACATCTAAGAATTTGCGTTTAAGTTAGCTTTAAGGTTACGCGATTAAGTAGAAATTAAGCTTCGCATCGAAGAAGAGTCAACGTTGGGCAGATTTGTTCGCTTTTATCTCTGACTATTCGTTTTCTTTCTTTGGTGACAACAATTCTTTAACTCTTCGTTGATTAAAAGTTCCAGTCATCACCTCGAAAGAAGACATCGTTTAGCGTTAAGATAGTTCCAGTAAGATTTAAGTTAGATTTAAAAATGTCACCTAAGCGTAAAATTGAATGCAAGAGTGTCATCGTAACTCAATTCCATGCTCTCGAAAATATGCGAAAGAAGGCAAACGTTTTTCTCGTGTAGCCGTCCTCGTTACTTACTTCCTATCCCAATTGCAGCCCCTGTCCAGAAGACCGACGAGTGTCTTGACATATGTGCTTATCTGACATATGTTCTTCATACCGTCCGATGGGGGGGCACTGTGTCGGTGTAAGCCAGACCCTCTGACTGGGCCGATGAAGAATTTGCGTTTAAGGTAGCTTTAAGATTACGCGATTAAGTAGAAGTTAAGCCTCGCATTGGAGATGAGTCAACGGTGGTCAGATGTTTTCTCTTTATCACTGTTGCTCGTGCGATCATGCTGTCTCTATTGTTTCGGTTGTTCATTCACTCGTACATATAGCATAATAAACTGACTCCATAATGCTCTTATTCTGCGAATGTAAATTGGAAACATTATAAATATGGTCTTCATGAGAAAGCCACAAACTTAAAGACAAAGTGAAAGAAGGCAGACCTTTTGTTATTTTTGAAGTTATGTGATCGGCTCTCACGGTTTTGGTACCCAAATTGTTTTAAATTCTAATATTGATTTATATCGTCATTGAACATTAATACTATATTATCACGTAAAGAATAACTTCTTGTTATTTAAATAAGTAAAAAGATTCGTTTCTCTGCTCTAATCGATATATCTTCTACATATTACCGGTGGAGATCTTTCTACTTAATAACTATTTTAATAATTCATGTTCAAATCTCTTATATCGAGATATTATAATTCTTTATTTGAAATTTCTCAAAATCCCTGGTTTTGGCGCGCTAGAGGATAGGCCTTGTAGCGCGTGACATGCAGCCGTATTCTGATTGGCTCGCTTTTCCCCCACCGAGCGGCAACCAAGCCGCCGCGAGCTATCCCCACTCCTACCTGAGCGGTCACCTACCTCTTTCTCTCTCCGGACTTGGAACCGTTAATACGTATCCGCTGTGAGTACCTTTTCTTTTACATCGCCCTCGTTTACCGACCGCTAAAAAATAGTTCACTTGTTTATCTACTACGTAATAGTCTTCTGCTGTACCATATCAATCAATTTGGACAATAATAATTACGAATTTAGTAACAATCGCGAAATAATTACGACGCAATTGGTGACGTCACTGACCTCTCGCGACATTTACGCGGTGCTTTTCTCGTCTACAACATTAGTACTTCTTCTATAGCTTCGTATTTCGATTTTATTGACGAAGACCGCGATTATTGTTGCTCTGAAACGTGATTATACGGAATTATTGTACTTTTTCGCAGTAATTTAATAGTTTACTCGTGTGTGCTTGCAGGACTCGGAGTATCCTTTGAACGACCTTCCGGGCTGGCACGATCGGACACGTGCACGGTGGAGCAACAAAACGTAAGATATTACGACGCCATACGCAAGTAACATTTTCATTTACTTCGGGTCTTCGCGATATTTTGTTTGAATTTATACAATATTCATATTAATTGATATCGAGTCGAACATCCGACGAATAGAATTTACATTTCTACGAATTAATACGGTTCTACGGAAACATGCAACGATTGAAATCTTTCGGGATTATTTGAAACCTCTTACAATATACGAGTATTCAGTCAATATTTACAATACGATAGTCGACTTCCAAGAAAGCTGCTCCTTATTCTGACAGTGTTTACCAATTCGCGGTGTTAAATTTCGACGGCTACAATTCTATGCTACAAATAAATCGCGATTCGTTTTTACTTGGTATTTACATGTTACGACTTATCCTTCCGTTTTGAGACGCTGCAATGGATTTACATAGGTTTCAGGGCATAAGTATAGAAGTAAATAAAAATCGTATTTGCCGATGTAGGGTGTTAAGGTCCTGCGTTAGATTCGTCCGTAATTTCTATAAAGATTTTCGTGAATTTATCGAAGGGGGTTAGTGTTCATATGTAATAGGGAATAAGCATGACTAATCTTATAACTTTAACAGTGGCAGCTCGCAGTATTTATTGTTTATACATTTAATTAATAGTGTATTGTATTACACAAAGAACATGACGAATCAATGAGTAAGACATAATTTTTAAGCAGTATTTCTTGAAGCAAGCACTTGATTTGATATGAAAAAGAAAAACATGGTTGTTTGATTTTCTTGTGTTCCCCACCCCACCCTTTTATTTTCAGCAAAATTTGGGGCCGAGCGCATTGCGGTCTAGAGTCAGTGCTTGTTTCGTATTATATTAATATTTATATCTGTATATATTTATTACTCAATATTTTTTCAATTTATAACAAATTCACGCGACATAGAGTCAGTGTTTGCAACCCGCTATTATAATTATTAATATCTTTTGAATAATTATTAAAAATATTAAGAATTCTTTTCTCCGCGAAAGTAGAGTCAAAATTGTTCACCGGAAATGATTCTCGGTCGCGGTAGCTTCCTTATATTATTTAAATTGATCGTACCGGAAGTAGAGACAGTGCATCGAGCAGCAGCTGTGGAAAGGACTTCCATCGGGCAAGGCTTCACGAATTTTAAAAGTAAGTATAAGATGCTCGAGAAATGAAATTTTTTAATTAAAAAATATGTATATAAACTAACCAAAATGTTAATTTGTTTGTTACAGAACAGTCAAATGACGGGATGGTTGAGCAGCGACAATCATTCCTTGGCGATGGGCAAAGTCTGTGAAGGTAAGTTGAAATTTTATTCCGTACACACGTCATAACTTTGATATTTGCCAATTCCCTTGCAAACTTAACTTTGTTCTCTCCATCAATTTAATTAACGTAAATAAAGTATTAATTAGCTTTTGCAGTTCTCATAGAATGCTTGCAACATTTTTATGCTAAATAAAAAATTAGCTGAATTTTCAAGTTTTCAGAGAGCAAATATTTTATATTTTGCGTTTTATTTTTGTTACAGACTTTGTCCGAATTCGTGAGGCATCGCTGGAGTGTTTGTTTCGCATTTTATATATACTTTAATAAGTGTTAAATTTCTAGTAATTTTACGCGAAAGTAGAGTCAGTGTTTGCTTCGTATTTCATATTATACACTTCAATTTATAACTTTACGCGAAAGTAGAGTCAGTGTTTGCTTCGTATTTCATATTATACACTTAAATTTATAACTTCACGCGAAAGTAGAGTCAAATTGTTCGCCGAAAATAATTCTCTGTCGCAAATTGTCTTTTTTTCAATTATACCGCGCCGGAAGTAGAGTCAGTGCAACAGGAGCAGCTGTGTAAAGGATTTCCATCGGGCAAGGCTTCACGAATTTAAAAAGTAAGTATCACATGATCGAGAAATAAAAATTCACAGTCGAGAAATACAAAGATGGCTTGTACTAATGAAAATGTTAATTTTTTTGTTACAGAACAGTCAAATGACGGGATGGTTGAACGGCGACAATCACTCCCAGGCGAAGGGCAAATCTTTTATAGGTGAGCTGAAATTTTAATTCGCATGTACCCCGCAATTTTTCCCCAAGTTTCAGTTGCTACTTGAAAATTTTCTCCAAAACGTCCTTACAAGTTTTATATCAAATTTCCATACCCTTACATTGTATGTTCTACCAATAAAATAAATAAAAATTAAAAATTCCCCGACATGAAATTTTCAGGGAATAGGTATTTAAGATGTGCATCTTATTTTTGTTACAGACTTTGCTCGAATTCGTGAGGCATCGCTGTACCCTATGAAACTGCGATGCACCTTCCGCCTTGAAGCTCAGTAACGTAAACACAGAGATGTTTTATTTCTACGTACTTGTCGGAAAGTTTCGATACATAGTTCGATATATAACTTCTCCTTGAATTCTCAATTCTGAAAATCATTCATACACTAATCATTCTTACGATCTACTCTTAACGTTTCTTGATATATAATTACGACTTTTTTTCATCCGCTGTTTTCAAAATTCAATTAGCTTTCTTTGTAAAATCAGAACGGAACGCAGTTTAACGTTCTACGAACGGTGCCTCCTGCAATGCGAAATGCTTTGTTTTGTTTAGACCTTGGACATTCCTTGAGATGACCTGAGGACAACCTTGATAACAGCGGCGGAGACAACACTGGCAGAGACAGCAGCGGCAGAGATTCTAAGGTAACCAATGGTATTCTGGTGTCTCGACACTGGTGAGTCAAAAACTTTAACTGTCCCTCCGGTCTCCAAACCATGCCGTAGGACGAAAGGCCCGAAGCGGCACTGGAGATTGGTTGTATTGTTCTATAAAGCGAGCATAGTGAACACGAGTAATTTAAAAATTACTCGTGAGTAGAAACTGTTATATATTTTCCTTGTGTACTGTCATGTATATCGTAGCTTAGGACAGGGCCTTCTTGTAGCGCGATTTTTGCATTATTTACATGAATGTAATCATGAAATTTACAGTTAGCGTTGCGAATTTATCAACACAAATGAACAGTTGACGAGTATTGTGCGTTCTTTATATTCACTGGAAAAATATTCTTATAACAAAATTTGTTATAAGATCGCGGCTAATTGCTTTCTTCGAGACGATTTATGTTTTAAAATAGATCGCTCGATTTGTGCTTTTGATTGACGAAATTTCGGAAGTTTGTAAATTTGTTTCGCGTCGTTTCAATAACAATTATTGTATTATCTACAAGAAGGCAATTCGCGACGGGTAGATCTCGAAGTCAGAGTGACAGTTAATACATTTCCCTGTTAAAATTCTTCCCCTGATGACGAGATCTCCCGGTTTTTAATATTCATTTTCAATTCAAAGTAAATTTTGCATATTTACAAATATATAAAGTAGAGTATTTTGCTTCTATAGAGTTCACTTTTTCAATTAAAATTCTCTTTGCTTGAACAAATATGAAAGTCGAGTCACGTGCTTAAATAAATATAAAAGTCGAGTCATTTGCTTGATTAAATATCAAATTCGAGTCACTTGCTGCAATTTTTCATAAATCAGACCGTTAGAATTCTTCTAATCATCCTCTTAGCTAGGATTTTCAGCAAAAATACGCAGTGAGTACAAAGTTCTGCCGTGTTCACTTTAAGCCCGAACTCATTCGAGTGCCCAGGTGCACTTCGAATGGGTAAAGGCGGTGGGCACGGCCTTTTTTTTAAAAATCAGCGACTGACATTGCGGTGGCGAATCGTGCACGACGTAATTTCCACATGTGTGTGATGTGTGTTAGGCTGTGGATCTTGCGTCGCTTGAAATTTTCTCGTATCATAAAATAATTTATACAACCTTCAACAATATATTTTGCCTTATTCTCCTTTTCACTCTTACTACAACTCATCGATGTATATGGCATGCCAATGATGAAATTCTCTCTATCTGTGCAACATATGCCATATACATTGCCTCAAATATCAAACGATACAATGTCAAATATTTATAATTCTATAAATGTTCGGGGTTGGCAGTGGGTTGTGCGCCACAGGGAGGGGCTCTCGGCTCACACGAGTCGGTCCTGGTACTTCCGTTAAAGTCCAGGAAGACTGGTCATCTCCATGTCTTCGTATGTCGAACTCGTCACATCGCGTGATGCCCGGGAGCCAATTATATCCTTGTGACGCACGGCCCACGTGGCCTTTTCGCTGCTC
The DNA here is from genome assembly GCA_963989415.1 of Cerceris ruficornis. Taxonomy (NCBI): domain Eukaryota; kingdom Metazoa; phylum Arthropoda; class Insecta; order Hymenoptera; family Crabronidae; genus Cerceris; species Cerceris ruficornis. Next base: position 237,595 of record CAXDIW010000101.1, read on the forward strand.
CTATTCGCGATTATGCTAACTTCAGCGCCCTCTTTTCTGAATTGTAACGCGAACAAGCGAACGCACCTGTTCCGCGCTTCACTCTTCTTTCTACTGTGCCGCGATAAACTACGCATCGCGCGTTGAGAGTCATCTCTTTTTGTTCAGTTGCTTTCGCAATTATTGTTCACGCGGTCCGCCTTCGCGACCCGTATTTTTATTCGTAGATTCGCGATATTGTCCCTCGTTAAAACCCAAGTGTTTGTGTTTGTTGATTTGAGACGGAATAAAGCGAGTTTTGGTGTAAGGGAGTTTTCTTTCCTCCACGTGCTTCCGAACGTGCATCGGACCAGTCGCCTCAGTCCCTGTCCTCGCGCGCCGCTTCCATTCGGGAGCGAACCAACGTTCCGTTCCGCGGCTGTTGTTCACTTTAGTCGCGAACATAAATTTGGTCCTTCGAGCCGGATAGTGCGCGAGGTGTTACGAACTTCTGTCAGACTGGTGTAACTGTGCGAAGCATGGAGGACATTCGTGTGAAACAGCAAATGCTGCGAGGGGTAATTGAGAAGGCCCTGGTGAACTTTAAAAAGGCCGGCGAAGCCACTCTCACGCCCGCCAAGATTCGATCCCGAATCTCGAATCTGACCACCACGTGGGAAAAGTTCCAAGATGGCCACGTTTCCTACGTTCTGCTGTGCCCTGCCGACCAGCAAGCCCAGGTTGAATATTTCGAGGACGACCATTTCTCTGTGGTCGAGGAAGCATACAGCAGCGCCCTCGACGTCATGAACGAGGCATTGGAAAGTTTGGAGCCCCCTTCTCCAACATCCCCACCTGCCATGAACTCATCGTCGTGCCGGAGCAGTCCTGCTCCCCCTATGGTTCCCCTTCCACCGATCCGACTGACACCGTTCGACGGGAGGATAGAAGAGTGGGAGTCGTTCCGCGACAAGTTCTGTACGTTGGTGCGGGATAATAAGGACATCTCGGACTTCACCAAGATGCACTACCTAACATCAAGCGTAAGCCACTCCGCGCACGATTGCATTAAACACCTAGCTATCACCGCAGATAACTTTCAGGTAGCGTGGAACGCGTTAACGGCGCGGTTTGAGAAAAAGCGACGCTTGTTAACTAAATTAGTCACCGATTTTTTCGCGATCCCATCCGTTTCGCGAGAAAACGCGAACGACTTACAGCTCTTAATTGACCGAGCGAGTAGTATAATTGCGGCTCTAAAAAGGATGTGCAGAGATGACGCGACCCTTCTGGACGACGTGTTCACTCATGTCGTGGCTCAGAAAACCGACCCTGTCACGCGAAAGGCCTGGGCGCACCGCGCGAGCGACGGTAACGATTTGCCTAGCTATAAGGACTTAGAAGCATTCGTATCATCGCGAGTCTGTGCGCTGCAGGAGTGTTCCCCTGCGACGCACCAACCCCCTTCCAAATTGCCCGTTTCTCGTGTTCACGTTGCCACCACCCCGTCGTCCACGAAGGGTAGCTGCCCGCTATGTAAATCTGCCCACTTCTTGCAAGCATGCCCGCGCTATCTTCGTGTATCCGCGTCCGAGCGTCGCGAAATAGCTGTCCGGTTCAAGCGCTGTCTCAATTGTATGAGCACCCGTCATTCTCTTTCCGAGTGTACAAGCAAATTCACGTGTCAGGAGTGTCGTCAGCGGCACCACACCTCTTTGCATGGTTCGTCGCGGGTCGTAAACGTCAACCGTCCCGCGCTTCAGTCACCCGATCAGCCCGCCCCCACCGCGGCAAATGACGCAACGGCATTGCAAGTTTCAGTTGGTGTTCGAAAGCGCCGTGCGATGGTTCTTGGCACTGCCTATCTTTTGGCCGGAGTTCTCGGAGGACGTGCTGCTGTGTTTCGTGCCCTTCTTGACCCCGGATCTGAACTCACCTTCGTGAGTGAGCATTTGGCTCAAATTCTAAGAGCAGACTGAATTCGTTTACCGACCCCTTTACACGGGATTGCTTGTACACCCTCCGGGACGGCACGTCACGCCGTCCATCTGGCCGTTGCGCACCGAGCTCGCACTGGCCCCGTCTTTTCCACTGTGGCACTTGTACTCGACGCCCTAACTGCGTATTCGCCTAAACAATTACCACCCGCGGCGTGTCTTAGTCACTTAGCCGACCTGACGTGGGCGGACGATGATCCGGCTTCCTCCCATCGGATCGATTTAATCATTGGCGCCGATCTCTATAACGATGTTTTGTTGACCGGTGTTCGTAAAGGCAATAGGGGCGAGCCTGTCGCGCAGGAGACGATTTTCGGATGGGTCATTACTGGCCCTCGTGAGCCTCCAATCTGTCCTGTCCCCGACGACCAGGAATGGGACTTCATGCGAGACACTCCGCGGTGCGTCCTGGCGTACCACTGCTTCACCACCCCCTCTCTCGACGAGGAAGTAAGGAGATTCTGGGAGCTTGAGGAGCTGCCCCGTTCTCATGTCGTGGAACCCGGTGACGCTCAGTGCGAAGCGCACTTCCGCGAAACTCATTCTCGTGATTCGTCGGGTCGCTACATTGTGCGACTTCCGTTCAAGGTCGGGCCCCCCATTAAGATCGGGCGTTCTCGGGAAACCGCAGAAAAACTCGCGCGTAGTATCTCCCGCCGGCTTTCCCGCGACACCTACCTCGAACGCGAATACCGTAGTTTCATGGGTGAGTATGAACGACTCGGCCACATGCGCGCCGTTTCTTGTTTACCTCCCTCTGCTGTTTCCACCACTGTGTACATTCCTCACCACCCAGTCTTTCGAACGGACAGCGCTACCAGCAGATTGCGTGTCGTTTTCAACGCCTCATGTCGAACCTCTGACGGAACGTCTTTAAACGATCACTTGTTAACCGGTCCAAAACTTCAGCAGGACCTGACTGCGGTCATCCTGCGATGGCGTCGGTGGAGGTACGTGTACTCCGCGGACATCGCTAAGATGTACCGGCAGATCCTCGTTGATCCGCGAGACGTCGACTACCAGCGAATCTTGTGGCTCTCTGAACCCTCCTCCTCCTTGAAGGAGTTTCAACTGTTAACCGTAACATATGGTATGGCCTGTGCGCCCTTTCTCGCGCTTCGCGTTCTGCAGCAACTCGCTGAGGACGACGGTGATGACTTCCCTCTTGCTCGAGAGACTCTTCGGCTAAACACATACGTCGACGATGTCCTTTTCGGAGCTGACGACGTCGATTCCCTCCGCCTCGCCCGTCAACAATCTATTTCTCTCTTGAACAAAGGCGGCTTCACCCTCCGGAAGTGGGCAAGCAACTCGTCGCACTTGCTCGCTGATGTAGATGAGTCGGATCACGGGCTGGCATGCGACAAGGTCCTATCCGCGGACGAAAGTCTGAAGGTCCTCGGCATTGTCTGGTCTCCCAGTCGGGATGAATTTTCGTTTTCTGTATCGCCGTTTGACCGCGAACCAATTACTAAGCGTGCCGTTCTGTCAATCATATCGCGACTATATGACCCCCTCGGATGGGTCACCCCCGTTGTCATTAAAGCCAAACTTGTTATGCAAGATCTATGGAGGAGCAAGGTCGGCTGGGACGATCCTGTCCCACCGCCCATTCTTCGTGATTGGGCGGCCTTTTCCTCTAACTTGAGCCAATTAAATCTGGTCAAGATACCTCGATGGACGCAACTCTCCGCGAGCGTCTCATCCATTGAGCTTCATGGTTTTGCCGACGCGTCCTCCTCCGCTTATGCTGCGGCTGTTTACCTCCGGGTGTTGTCTGAATCAAACCATATCACTGTTTCTTTGCTCGCGGGCAAGTCTAAAGTCGCCCCCTTGACACCGATGATTATACCCCGCCTCGAGTTGAATGCCGCCGTGCTGTTAGCTCGTCTCATCTCATTCACCGTCGCGTCCATGGGTTTCGGTAATGTACCCGTCACCTGTTGGTCCGACTCTACTGTCGTGCTGCACTGGATTTCGCAGCACCCATCGCGATGGAAAATATTCGTGGCCCATCGTGTTGCCCGAATACATGAACTCGTTCCATCCGCAGTGTGGCGGTACGTTCCGACGTCCGACAACCCCGCCGACGTCGCGTCTCGCGGAATTCTACCCACCGATATCCTCAATCACTCTCTTTGGTGGCGAGGCCCTCCGTGGTTGCGCGGGGAACGGGTCTCCTGGCCTACCCCTCCTCCCTACGTCAACTTTGACTCTCATCTCGAGGAGAGGGTCACCGCCGCTCTCCAGTGTTCACCTGTCCGACCCATGTGGGAGTTATCTGTTCGCTACTCCTCATGGGACAGACTACTCCGTATCACCGCCATTGTTATTCGTTTTATTAGTCAATGTCGCCGTCGAAAAGACATGGTCCAAACCCCTATCGGTAGTGTTCACGTCACGGCCGAGGAGTATAATTGTTCTCGTTGTTTCTGGTTGCGCTGTATCCAACGTGAAGTTTTTCCAGCGGAATTTCACCTTCTCTCGTCTAGAAAGGAACTCCCTCCTAAGCATCCTCTTCTTTCCCTCCGTCCTTTCGTATCATCCGATAACCTTATTCGGGTTGGAGGCCGCTTAAGACATGCTCCAATGTCCTTCGAGTCCCGCCACCCAATCCTCCTGTCTGCCCATCCGCTCGTTGACCTCCTCCTTCTCCATGTCCATCAACGAGCGCTGCATTCGGGACCGCAGCTGACGCTCAGCATCCTGCGGCGGGAGTACTGGCTTCTCCGCGCGCGTGGAATCGTCCGTCGCATCATTCATCATTGTGTCCCATGTACTCGTGAACGTGCGGCGGTTCCTCGTCAGCTCATGGGTGACCTCCCTCGTGTCCGGGTGACTCCCACCTTCCGGAGTTTTCTACACTCAGGAGTTGATTACGCAGGTCCCGTGTGGATTCGTTCCTCACCTGGTCGCGGAGCAAGGTCTCGCAAGGCATATATCGCGTTGTTCGTTTGTCTGACCTCGAAAGCCATTCACCTCGAGTTAGTAAGCGATTATTCCTCCGAGGCATTCATTGGTGCATTTTCTCGGTTCTGTTCTCGTCGCGGCATCCCCGAAGCTATGTACTCGGATAACGGGACGACCTTCGTCGGTGCCGATCGTGAAATGACTAAAGCGTACCGCGCAGCCCTTCGTGATCCGGACTTCCTCAATTCGACGGTGTCTGATCGCATCTCTTGGCACTTCATTCCTCCCTCGGCTCCTCACTTCGGTGGTCTGTGGGAGGCTGGAGTCCGGAGTGTGAAAACTCATCTCTCTCGTGTTGTTGGAGACCGGACGCTAACCTTCGAGGAATTGTCCACCCTCTTATGCCGAATCGAAGCCTGTCTGAATTCTGGGCCGCAGTGTCCATTATCCGACACACTCGATGACCTCGAGTGCCTTACTCCCGGTCATTTCACGATCGGCGCCGCGATCGTCGTGCCCCCGGAACCGTCCATCCTTGACCTGACCGAGAATCGTCTCTCGCGTTGGCAGCTCGTCCGCCAAATGAATGAGCGGTTTTGGCGCATTTGGCAATCCGACTACGTCAATACGTTACAGCAACGGACTAAGTGGCGTACCGATCAACCCCCCGTCCAGGTCGGTCGCATGGTTCTCCTCCGGAACTCCAGTCTTCCGCCAGCGAAGTGGGAGCTCGGCCGCGTCGTTCAGGTTCACCCGGGTCCCGACAGTGTTACGCGCGTCGTTACTATCAAAACTGCTCGTGCGGAGTATAAGCGGCCGATCCGCAAACTGTTAACCAATTGTTAACCAATTGTTGCCCAATTGTTAATCCTCTAAAGGAAATTATTTGTAAATTTCGACAAGTAGAACAATGAATGGAACAGGTAGACGGTTGAAATCTTTGTATATATTGCTTCTATATAGTCTAAGAAACATATATGCAAAGCATCCAAATAGTACAATTCGCCAATTTTTTGTTCTTCAAGTTTAAGTGAACAATGAGCCCCAATGGTTAATCCTTTATCGGAAATTATTTGTAAATTTCGACAAGTAGAACAATGAATGGAACAGGTAGACGGTTGAAATCATAGTATATATTGCTTCTATATAGTCTAAGAAACATATATGCAAAGAATCCAAACAATACAATTCGCCAATTTTTTGTTCTTCATGTTTAAGTGAACTACGAGCCCCATTGTTAATCCTTTAAAGGAAATTATTTGTAAATTTCGACAAGTTGAAAAATGAATGGAACAGGTAGACGGTTGAAATCATTGTATATATTGCTTCTATATAGTCTAAGAAACATATATGCAAAGAATCCAAACAATACAATTCGCCAATTTTTTGTTCTTCAAGTTTAAGTGAACAATGAGCCCCAATGGTTAATCCGTTATCGGAAATTATTTGTAAATTTCGACAAGTAGAACAATGAATGGAACAGGTAGACTGTTGAAATCATTGTATATATTGCTTCCATATAGTCCAAGAAATATATATGCAAAGCATCCAAACAGTACCTTTCGCTAATTTTTTGTTCTTAAGTTTAAGTGAACTATGAGCCCCATTGTTAATCCTTTAACGGAAATTATTTGTAACTTTCGACAAGTAGAAGAATGAATGGAACAGGTAGACGGTTGAAATCTTTGTATATATTGCTTCTATATAGTCTAAGAAACATATATGCAAAGCATCCAAACAGTACAATTCGCCAATTTATTGATCTTCAAGTTTAAGTGAACAATGAGCCCCATGGTTAATCCTTTATCGGAAATTATTTGTAACTTTCGACAAGTAGAACAATGAATGGAACAGGTGGACGGTTGAAATCTTTGTATATATTGCTTCTATATAGTATAAGAAACATATATGCAAATCATCCAAACAGTACAATTCGCCAATTTTTTGATCTTCAAGTTTAAGTGAACTACGAGCCCCATTGTTAATACTTTAACGGAAATTATTTGTAAACTTCGACAAGTTGAACAATGAATGGAACAGGTAGACGGTTGAAATCAATGTATATATTGCTTCTACATAGTCTACGAAACATATATGCAAAGCATCCAAACAGTAACATTCGCCAATTTTTTGTTCTTCAAGTGTAAGTGAACAACGAGCCCCATTGATAATCATGAAACGGAAATTATTTGTAAGTTTCTACAAGTAGAACAATGAATAGAACGGGTAGACGGTGGAAATCTTTGTATATGATGCTTCTATATTTTCTAAGAATCCTATATGCAAAGCATCTAAACAGTAACATTCGCCAATTTTTTGTTCATCAAGTTTAAGTGAACAACGAGCCCCATTGTTATTACTTTAACGGAAATTATTTGTAATTTTCGACAAGTTGAACAATGAATGGAACAGGTAGACGGTTGAAATCAATGTATATATTGCTTCTATATAGTCTAAGAAACATATATGCAAAGCATCTAAACAGTACAATTCGCCAATTTTTTGTTCTTCAAGTGTAAGTGAACAACGAGCCCCATTGATAATCATGAAACGGAAATTATTTGTAATTTTCGACAAGTAGAACAATGAATGGAACAGGTAGACGGTTGAAATCTTTGTATATATTGCTTCTATATAGTCTAAGAAACATATATGCAAAGCATCCAAACAGTACAATTCGCCAATTTATTGTTCTTCAAGTTTAAGTGAACAACGAGCCCCATTGTTAATCCTTTAAATGAAATTATTTGTAAATTTCGACAAGTAGAACAATGAATGGAACAGGTAGACTGTTGAAATCATTGTATATATTGCTTCCATATAGTCCAAGAAATATATATGCAAAGCATCCAAACAGTACCTTTCGCTAATTTTTTGTTCTTAAGTTTAAGTGAACTATGAGCCCCATTGTTAATCCTTTAACGGAAATTATTTGTAACTTTCGACAAGTAGAAGAATGAATGGAACAGGTAGACGGTTGAAATCTTTGTATATATTGCTTCTATATAGTCTAAGAAACATATATGCAAAGCATCCAAACAGTACAATTCGCCAATTTATTGATCTTCAAGTTTAAGTGAACAATGAGCCCCATGGTTAATCCTTTATCGGAAATTATTTGTAACTTTCGACAAGTAGAACAATGAATGGAACAGGTGGACGGTTGAAATCTTTGTATATATTGCTTCTATATAGTCTAAGAGACATATATGCAAAGCGTCTAAACAGTACAATTTGCCAATTTTTTGTTCTTAAAGATTAAGTGAACATCGAGCCCCATTGTTAATCCTTTAAAGGAAATTATTTGTAAATTTCGGCACGTAGAACAAAGAATGGAATAGGTAGACTGTTGAAATCATTGTATATATTGCTTCTAGATAGTCTAAGAAACATATATGCAAAGCGTCCAAAAAGTACAATTCGCCAATTTTTTGCTCTTCAAGTTTAAGTGATCTACGAGCCCAATTGTTAATCCTTTAACGTAAATTATTTGTAACTTTCGACAAGTAGAACAATGACTGGAACAGGTAGACGGTTGAAATCATTGTATATATTGCTTCTATATAGTCTAAGAAACATATATGCAAAGCATCCAGATAGTACAATTTGCCAATTTTTTGTTCTTCAAGTTTAAGTGAACAATGAGCCCCAATGGTTAATCCTTTATCGGAAATTATTTGTAACTTTCAACAAGTAGAACAATGAATGGAACAGGTAGACGGTTGAAATCAATGTATATATTGCTTCTATATAGTCTAAGAAACATATATGCAAAGCATCGAAACATTACAATTCGCTAATTTTTTGATCTTCAAGTTTAAGTGAACAACGAGCCCCATTGATAATCATGAAATGGAAATTATTTGTAAATTTCTACAAGTAGAACAATGAATAGTACAGGTAGACGGGTGAAATCTTTCTATATATTGCTTCAATATAACTTCTTTAACGGAAATTATTTGTAACTTTCGACAAGTAGAACAATGATTGGAACAGGTAGACGGTTGAAATCAATGTATATATTGCTTCTATATAGTCTAAGAAACATATATGCAAAGCATCGAAACAGTACAATTCGCCAGTTTTTTGTTTTTCAAGTTTAAGTGAACTACGAGCCCCATTGTTAATACTTTAACGGAAATTATTTGTAATTTTCGTCAAGTAGAACAATGAATGGCGCAGGTATGCGGTTGAAATCTTTGTATATATTGCTTCTATATAGTATACGAAACATATATGCAAAGCATCCAAACAGTACAATTCGCCAATTTTTTGTTCTTCAAGTTTAAGTGAACAATGAGCCCCAATGGTTAATCCGTTTTCGGAAATTATTTGTAACTTTCGACAAGTAGAACAATGAATAGAACAGGTAGACGGTTGAAATCTTTGTATATATTGCTTCTATATAGTCTAAGAAACTTATATGCACAGCATCTAAACAGTACAATTCGCCAATTTTTTGTTCTTCAAGTTTAAGTGAACAACGAGCCCCATTGATAATCATGAAGTGGAAATTATTTGTAACTTTCTACAAGTAGAACAATGAATAGTACAGGTAGACGGGTGAAATCTTTCTATATATTGCTTCTATATAGTCTAAGAAACATATATGCAAAGAATCCAAACAATACAATTCGCCAATTTTTTGTTCTTCATGTTTAAGTGAACTACGAGCCCCATTGTTAATCCTTTAATGGAAATTATTTGTAAATTTCGACAAGTAGAACAATGAATGGAACAGGTAGACGGTTGAGATCTTTGTATATATTGCTTCTATATAGTCTAAGAAACATATATGCAAAGAATCCAAACAGTACAATACGCCAATTTTTTGTTCTTCAAGTATAAGTGAACAATGAGCCGCAATGGTTAATCCTTTATCGGAAATTATTTGTATCTTTCGACAAGTAGAACAATGAATGGAACAGGTAGACGGTTGAAATCAGTGTATATATTGCTTCTGTATAGTCTAAGAAACATATATGCAAATCATCCAAACAGTACAATTCGCCAATTTTTTGTTCTTCAAGTTTAAGTGAACAACGAGCCCCATTGATAATCACGAAAGGGAAATTATTTGTAAGTTTCTACAAGTAGAACAATGAATAGAACAGGTAGACGGTTGAATTCTTTGTATATGTTGTTTCTATATAGTCTAGGAAATCTATATGCAAAGCATCCAATCACTTACATTTGCCAATTTTTTGTTCTTCAAGTTTAAGTGAACAATGAGCCCCAATGGTTAATCCGTTATCGGAAATTATTTGTAACTTTCGACAATTAGAACAATGAATGGAACAGGTAGACGGTTGAAATCTTTGTATATATTGCTTCTATATAGTCTAAGAAACATATCTGCAAAGCATCCAAACAGTACCATTCGCCAATTATTTCATCTTCATGTTTAAGTGAACTACGAGCCCCATTGTTAATACTTTAACGGAAATTATTTGTAACTTCCGACAAGTAGAACAATGAATGGAACAGGTAGACGGTGGAAATCAATGTATATATTGCTTCTATATAGTCTAAGAAACATATATGCAAAGCATCCAAACAGCACCATTCGCCAATTTTTTGTTCTTCAAGTTTAAGTGAACAATGAGCCCCATTGTTAATCCTTTATCGGAAATTATTTGTAACTTTCGACAAGTAGAACAATGAATGGAACTGGTAGACGGTTGAAATCATTGTATATATTGCTTCTATATAGTCTAAGAAACATATATGCAAAGCATCCAAACAGTACAATTCGACAATTTTTTGTTCTTCAAGTTTAAGTGAACAATGAGCCCCATTGTTAATCCTTTAAAGGAAATTATTTGTAACTTTCGACAAGAAGAACAATGAATGGAACAGGTAGACTGTTGAAATCATTGTATATATTGCTTCTATACAGTCTAAGAAACATATATGCAAAGCATCCAAACAGTACAATTAGCCAATTTTTTGTTCTTCAAGTTTAAGTGAACAATGAGCCCCAATGGATAATCCGTTATCGGAAATTATTTGTAACTTTCGACAAGTAGAACAATGAATGGACCAGGTAGACGGTTGAAATCTTTGTATATATTGCTTCTATATAGTCTAAGAAACATATATGCAAAGCATCCAAACAGTACCATTCGCCAATTTTTTGTTCTTCAAGTTTAAGTGAACTACGAGCCCCATTGATAATCATGAAATGGAAATTATTTGTAACTTTCTACAAGTAGAGCAATGAATAGAACAGGTAGACGGTTGAAATCTTTGTATATATTGCTTCTATATAGTATAAGAAACATATATGCAAAGCATCCAAACAGTACAATTCGCCAATTTTTTGTTCTTCAAGTTTAAGTGAACAATGAGCCCCAATGGTTAATCCGTTATCGGAAATTATTTGTAACTTTCGACAAGTAGAACAATGAATGGAACTGGTAGACGGTTGAAATCTTTGTATATAATGCTTATATATAGTCTAAGAAACATATATGCAAAGCATCCAAACAGTACCATTCGACAATTTTTTGTTCTTCAAGTTTAAGTGAACAATGAGCCCCATTGTTAATCCTTTAAAGGAAATTATTTGTAACTTTCGACAAGAAGAACAATGAATGGAACAGGTAGACTGTTGAAATCATTGTATATATTGCTTCTATACAGTCTCAGAAACATATATGCAAAGCATCCAAACAGTACAATTAGCCAATTTTTTGTTCTTCAAGTTTAAGTGAACAATGAGCCCCAATGGATAATCCGTTATCGGAAATTATTTGTAACTTTCGACAAGTAGAACAATGAATGGACCAGGTAGACGGTTGAAATCTTTGTATATATTGCTTCTATATAGTCTAAGAAACATATATGCAAAGCATCCAAACAGTACCATTCGCCAATTTTTTGTTCTTCAAGTTTAAGTGAACTACGAGCCCCATTGATAATCATGAAATGGAAATTATTTGTAACTTTCTACAAGTAGAGCAATGAATAGAACAGGTAGACGGTTGAAATCTTTGTATATATTGCTTCTATATAGTATAAGAAACATATATGCAAAGCATCCAAACAGTACAATTCGCCAATTTTTTGTTCTTCAAGTTTAAGTGAACAATGAGCCCCAATGGTTAATCCGTTATCGGAAATTATTTGTAACTTTCGACAAGTAGAACAATGAATGGAACTGGTAGACGGTTGAAATCTTTGTATATAATGCTTATATATAGTCTAAGAAACATATATGCAAAGCATCCAAACAGTACCATTCGCCAATTTTTTGTTCTTCAAGTTTAAGTGAACTACGAGCCCCATTGTTAATCCTTTAAAGGAAATTATTTGTAACTTTCGACAAGTAGAACAATGAATGGAACTGGTAGACGGTTGAAATCTTTGTATATAATGCTTATATATAGTCTAAGAAACATATATGCAAAGCATCCAAACAGTACCATTCGCCAATTTTATGTTCTTCAAGTTTAAGTGAACAATGAGCCCCAATGGTTAATCATTTATCCGTAATTATTTTTAACTTTCGACAAGTAGAAAAATGAATGGAACAGGTAGACGGTTGAAATCCTTGTATATATTGCGTCTATATAGTCTAAGAAATATATATGCAAAGCATCCAAACAGTACAATTCGCCAATTTATTGTTCTTCAAGTTTAAGTGAACAACGAGCCCCATTGTTAATCCTTTAAAGGAAATTATTTGTAAATTTCGACAAGTAGAACAATGATTGGAACACGTAGACGGTTGAAATCTTTGTATATATTGCTTCCATATAGTCTAAGAAACATGTACGCAAAGCATCCAAACCGTACCATTCGCCAATTTTTTGTTCTTCAAGTTTAAGTGAACAACGAGCCCCATTGTTAATCCTTTAAAGGAAATTATTTGTAACTTTCAACAAGTAGAACAATGAATGGAACAGGTAGACGGTTGAAATCAATGTATATATTGCTTCTATATAGTCTAAGAAACATATATGCAAAGCATCGAAACATTACAATTCGCTAATTTTTTGATCTTCAAGTTTAAGTGAACAACGAGCCCCATTGATAATCATGAAATGGAAATTATTTGTAAATTTCTACAAGTAGAACAATGAATAGTACAGGTAGACGGGTGAAATCTTTCTATATATTGCTTCAATATAACTTCTTTAACGGAAATTATTTGTAACTTTCGACAAGTAGAACAATGATTGGAACAGGTAGACGGTTGAAATCAATGTATATATTGCTTCTATATAGTCTAAGAAACATATATGCAAAGCATCGAAACAGTACAATTCGCCAGTTTTTTGTTTTTCAAGTTTAAGTGAACTACGAGCCCCATTGTTAATACTTTAACGGAAATTATTTGTAATTTTCGTCAAGTAGAACAATGAATGGCGCAGGTATGCGGTTGAAATCTTTGTATATATTGCTTCTATATAGTATACGAAACATATATGCAAAGCATCCAAACAGTACAATTCGCCAATTTTTTGTTCTTCAAGTTTAAGTGAACAATGAGCCCCAATGGTTAATCCGTTTTCGGAAATTATTTGTAACTTTCGACAAGTAGAACAATGAATAGAACAGGTAGACGGTTGAAATCTTTGTATATATTGCTTCTATATAGTCTAAGAAACTTATATGCACAGCATCTAAACAGTACAATTCGCCAATTTTTTGTTCTTCAAGTTTAAGTGAACAACGAGCCCCATTGATAATCATGAAGTGGAAATTATTTGTAACTTTCTACAAGTAGAACAATGAATAGTACAGGTAGACGGGTGAAATCTTTCTATATATTGCTTCTATATAGTCTAAGAAACATATATGCAAAGAATCCAAACAATACAATTCGCCAATTTTTTGTTCTTCATGTTTAAGTGAACTACGAGCCCCATTGTTAATCCTTTAATGGAAATTATTTGTAAATTTCGACAAGTAGAACAATGAATGGAACAGGTAGACGGTTGAGATCTTTGTATATATTGCTTCTATATAGTCTAAGAAACATATATGCAAAGAATCCAAACAGTACAATACGCCAATTTTTTGTTCTTCAAGTATAAGTGAACAATGAGCCGCAATGGTTAATCCTTTATCGGAAATTATTTGTATCTTTCGACAAGTAGAACAATGAATGGAACAGGTAGACGGTTGAAATCAGTGTATATATTGCTTCTGTATAGTCTAAGAAACATATATGCAAATCATCCAAACAGTACAATTCGCCAATTTTTTGTTCTTCAAGTTTAAGTGAACAACGAGCCCCATTGATAATCACGAAAGGGAAATTATTTGTAAGTTTCTACAAGTAGAACAATGAATAGAACTGGTAGACGGTTGAATTCTTTGTATATGTTGTTTCTATATAGTCTAGGAAATCTATATGCAAAGCATCCAATCACTTACATTTGCCAATTTTTTGTTCTTCAAGTTTAAGTGAACAATGAGCCCCAATGGTTAATCCGTTATCGGAAATTATTTGTAACTTTCGACAATTAGAACAATGAATGGAACAGGTAGACGGTTGAAATCTTTGTATATATTGCTTCTATATAGTCTAAGAAACATATCTGCAAAGCATCGAAACAGTACCATTCGCCAATTATTTCATCTTCATGTTTAAGTGAACTACGAGCCCCATTGTTAATACTTTAACGGAAATTATTTGTAACTTCCGACAAGTAGAACAATGAATGGAACAGGTAGACGGTGGAAATCAATGTATATATTGCTTCTATATAGTCTAAGAAACATATATGCAAAGCATCCAAACAGCACCATTCGCCAATTTTTTGTTCTTCAAGTTTAAGTGAACAATGAGCCCCATTGTTAATCCTTTATCGGAAATTATTTGTAACTTTCGACAAGTAGAACAATGAATGGAACTGGTAGACGGTTGAAATCATTGTATATATTGCTTCTATATAGACTAAGAAACATATATGCAAAGCATCCAAACAGTACAATTCGACAATTTTTTGTTCTTCAAGTTTAAGTGAACAATGAGCCCCATTGTTAATCCTTTAAAGGAAATTATTTGTAACTTTCGACAAGAAGAACAATGAATGGAACAGGTAGACTGTTGAAATCATTGTATATATTGCTTCTATACAGTCTAAGAAACATATATGCAAAGCATCCAAACAGTACAATTAGCCAATTTTTTGTTCTTCAAGTTTAAGTGAACAATGAGCCCCAATGGATAATCCGTTATCGGAAATTATTTGTAACTTTCGACAAGTAGAACAATGAATGGACCAGGTAGACGGTTGAAATCTTTGTATATATTGCTTCTATATAGTCTAAGAAACATATATGCAAAGCATCCAAACAGTACCATTCGCCAATTTTTTGTTCTTCAAGTTTAAGTGAACTACGAGCCCCATTGATAATCATGAAATGGAAATTATTTGTAACTTTCTACAAGTAGAGCAATGAATAGAACAGGTAGACGGTTGAAATCTTTGTATATATTGCTTCTATATAGTATAAGAAACATATATGCAAAGCATCCAAACAGTACAATTCGCCAATTTTTTGTTCTTCAAGTTTAAGTGAACAATGAGCCCCAATGGTTAATCCGTTATCGGAAATTATTTGTAACTTTCGACAAGTAGAACAATGAATGGAACTGGTAGACGGTTGAAATCTTTGTATATAATGCTTATATATAGTCTAAGAAACATATATGCAAAGCATCCAAACAGTACCATTCGCCAATTTTTTGTTCTTCAAGTTTAAGTGAACTACGAGCCCCATTGTTAATCCTTTAAAGGAAATTATTTGTAACTTTCGACAAGTAGAACAATGAATGGAACTGGTAGACGGTTGAAATCTTTGTATATAATGCTTATATATATTCTAAGAAACATATATGCAAAGCATCCAAACAGTACCATTCGCCAATTTTATGTTCTTCAAGTTTAAGTGAACAATGAGCCCCAATGGTTAATCATTTATCCGTAATTATTTTTAACTTTCGACAAGTAGAAAAATGAATGGAACAGGTAGACGGTTGAAATCCTTGTATATATTGCGTCTATATAGTCTAAGAAATATATATGCAAAGCATCCAAACAGTACAATTCGCCAATTTATTGTTCTTCAAGTTTAAGTGAACAACGAGCCCCATTGTTAATCCTTTAAAGGAAATTATTTGTAAATTTCGACAAGTAGAACAATGATTGGAACACGTAGACGGTTGAAATCTTTGTATATATTGCTTCCATATAGTCTAAGAAACATGTACGCAAAGCATCCAAACCGTACCATTCGCCAATTTTTTGTTCTTCAAGTTTAAGTGAACAATGAGCCCCAATGGTTAATCCTTTATCGGAAATTATTTGTAATTTTCGACAAGTAGAACAATGATTGGAACACGTAGCCGGTTGAAATCAATGTATATATTGCTTCTAAATAGTCTAAGAAACATATATGCAAAGAAACCAAACAGTACAATTCGCCAATTTTTTGTTCTTCAAGTTTAAGTGAACTACGAGCCCCATTGTTAATCCTTTAACGGAAATTATTTGTAACTTTCGACAAGTAGAACAATGAATGGAACAGGTAGACTGTTGAAATCATTGTATATATTGCTTCTATATAGTATAAGAAACATATATGCAAAGCATCCAAACAGTACCATTCGCCAATTTTTTGTTCTTCAAGTTTAAGTGAACTGCGAGCCCCATTGTTAATCCTTTAAAGGAAATTATTTGTAAATTTCGACAAGTAGAACAATGAATGGATCAGGTAGACGGTTGAAATCTTTGTATATATTGCTTCTATATAGTCTAAGAAACCTATATGCAAAGCATCTAAACAGTAACAATCGCCAATTTTTTGATCTTCAAGTTTAAGTGAACAGCGAGCCCCATTGATAATCATGAAATGGAAATTATTTGTAACTTTCTACAAGTAGAACAATGAATAGTACAGGTAGACGGGTTAAATCATTCTATATATTGCTTCTAAATAGTCTAAGAAACATATATGCAAAGCATCCAAATAGTACAATTCGCCATTTTTTTGTTCTTCAAGTTTAAGTGAACTACCAGCCCCATTGTTAATCCTTTAAAGGAAATTATTTGTAAATTTCGACAAGTAGAACAATGAATGGATCAGGTAGACGGTTGAAATCATTGTATATATTGCTTCTATATAATCTAAGCAACATATATGCAAAGCATCCAAACAGTACAATTCGCCAATTTTTTGTTCTTTAAGTTTAAGTGAACTACGAGCCCCATTGTTAATCCTTTAAAGGAAATTATTTGTAAATTTCGACAAGTAGAACAATGAATAGTACAGGTAGACGGGTGAATTCTTTCTATATATTGCTTCTAAATAGTCTAAGAAACATATATGCAAAGCATCCAAACAGTACAATTCGCCAACTTTTTGTTCTTCAAGTTTAAGTGAACAATGAGCCCCAATGGTTAATCCTTTATCGGAAATTACTTGTAATTTTCGACAAGTAGAACAATGAAAGGAACAGGTAGACGGTTGAAATCTTTGTATATATTGCTTCTATATAATCTAAGAAACATATATTCAAAGCATCCAAACAGTACCATTCGCCAATTTTTTGTTCTTCAACTTTAAGTGAACTACGAGCCCCATTGTTAATCCTTTAAAAGAAATTATTTGTAACTTTCGACAAGTAGAACAATGAATGGAACTGGTAGACGGTTGAAATCTTTTTATATATTGCTTCTAAATAGTCTAAGAAACATATATGCAAAGTATCCAAACAGTACAATTCGCCAATTTTTTGTTCTTTAAGTTTAAGTGAACTACGAGCCCAATTGTTAATCCTTTAAAGGAAATTATTTGTAAATATCGACAAGTAGAACAATGAATGGAACAGGTAGACGGTTGAAATCAATGTATATATTGCTTCTATATAGTCTAAGAAACATATATGCAAAGCATCCAAACAGTACCATTCGCCAATTTTTTGTTCTTCAAGTTTAAGTGAACAATGAGCCCCAATGGTTAATCCTTTATCGGAAATTATTTGTAATTTTCGACAAGTAGAACAATGAATGGAACAGGTAGAAGGTTGAAATCTTTGTATATATTGCTTCTATATAGTCTAAGAAACCTATATGCAAAGCATCTAAACAGTAACAATCGCCAATTTTTTGATCTTCAAGTTTAAGTGAACAGCGAGCCCCATTGATAATCATGAAATGGAAATTATTTGTAACTTTCTACAAGTAGAACAATGAATAGTACAGGTAGACGGGTTAAATCATTCTATATATTGCTTCTAAATAGTCTAAGAAACATATATGCAAAGCATCCAAATAGTACAATTCGCCATTTTTTTGTTCTTCAAGTTTAAGTGAACTACCAGCCCCATTGTTAAACCTTTAAAGGAAATTATTTGTAAATTTCGACAAGTAGAACAATGAATGGATCAGGTAGACGGTTGAAATCATTGTATATATTGCTTCTATATAATCTAAGAAACATATATGCAAAGCATCCAAACAGTACAATTCGCCAATTTTTTGTTCTTCAAGTTTAAGTGAACTACGAGCCCCATTGTTAATCCTTTAACGGAAATTATTTATAACTTTCGACAAGTAGAACAATGAATGGAACAGGTAGACTGTTGAAATCATTGTATATATTGCTTCTATATAGTCTAAGAAACATATATGCAAAGCATCCAAACAGTACAATTCGCCAATTTATTGTTCTTCAAGTTTAAGTGAACAACGAGCCCCATTGTTAATCCCTTAACGGAAATTATTTGTAACTTTCGACAAGTAGAACAGTGAATGGAACTGGTAGACGGTTGAAATCTTTTTATATATTGCTTCTAAATAGTCTAAGAAACATATATGCAAAGCATCCAAACAGTACAATTCGCCAATTTTTTGTTCTTCAAGTTTAAGTGAACAATGAGCCCCAATGGTTAATCCGTTATCGGAAATTATTTGTAAATTTCGACAAGTAGAACAATGAATGGAACAGGTAGACGGTTGAAATCTTAGTATATATTGCGTCTATATAGTCTAAGAACCATATATGCAAAGCATCCAAACAGTACCATTCGCCGATTTTTTGTTCTTCAAGTTTAAGTGAACTACGAGCCCCATTGTTAATCCTTTAAAGGAAATTATTTCTAAATTTCGACAAGTAGAACAATGATTGGAACACGTAGACGGTTGAAATCTTTGTATATATTGCTTCCATATAGTCTAAGAAACATGTACGCAAAGCATCCAAACAGCACCATTCGCCAATTTTTTGTTCTTCAAGTTTAAGTGAACAATGAGCCCCAATGGTTAATCCTTTATCGGAAATTATTTGTAATTTTAGACAAGTAGAACAATGAATGGAACAGGTAGACGGTTGAAATCTTTGTATATATTGCATCTATATAATCTAAGAAACATATATGCAAAGCATCTAAACAGTAACAATCGCCAATTTTTTGATCTTCAAGTTTAAGTGAACAGCGAGCCCCATTGATAATCATGAAATGGAAATTATTTGTAACTTTCTACAAGTAGAACAATGAATAGTACAGGTAGACGGGTGAAATCTTTCTATATATTGCTTCTAAATAGTCTATGAAACATATATGCAAAGCATCCAAACAGTACAATTCGCCAATTTTTTGTTCTTCAAGTTTAAGTGAACAATGAGCCCCATTGTTAATCCTTTATCGGAAATTATTTGTAACTTTCGACAAGTAGAACAATGAATGGAACTGGTAGACGGTTGAAATCTTTTTATATATTGCTTCTAAATAGTCTAAGAAACATATATGCAAAGTATCCAAACAGTACAATTCGCCAATTTTTTGTTCTTTAAGTTTAAGTGAACTACGAGCCCAATTGTTAATCCTTTAAAGGAAATTATTTGTAAATATCGACAAGTAGAACAATGAATGGAACAGGTAGACGGTTGAAATCAATGTATATATTGCTTCTATATAGTCTAAGAAACATATATGCAAAGCATCCAAACAGTACCATTCGCCAATTTTTTGTTCTTCAAGTTTAAGTGAACAATGAGCCCCAATGGTTAATCCTTTATCGGAAATTATTTGTAATTTTCGACAAGTAGAACAATGAATGGAACAGGTAGAAGGTTGAAATCTTTGTATATATTGCTTCTATATAGTCTAAGAAACCTATATGCAAAGCATCTAAACAGTAACAATCGCCAATTTTTTGATCTTCAAGTTTAAGTGAACAGCGAGCCCCATTGATAATCATGAAATGGAAATTATTTGTAACTTTCTACAAGTAGAACAATGAATAGTACAGGTAGACGGGTTAAATCATTCTATATATTGCTTCTAAATAGTCTAAGAAACATATATGCAAAGCATCCAAATAGTACAATTCGCCATTTTTTTGTTCTTCAAGTTTAAGTGAACTACCAGCCCCATTGTTAATCCTTTAAAGGAAATTATTTGTAAATTTCGACAAGTAGAACAATGAATGGATCAGGTAGACGGTTGAAATCATTGTATATATTGCTTCTATATAATCTAAGAAACATATATGCAAAGCATCCAAACAGTACAATTCGCCAATTTTTTGTTCTTTAAGTTTAAGTGAACTACGAGCCCCATTGTTAATCCTTTAAAGGAAATTATTTGTAAATTTCGACAAGTAGAACAATGAATAGTACAGGTAGACGGGTGAATTCTTTCTATATATTGCTTCTAAATAGTCTAAGAAACATATATGCAAAGCAACCAAACAGTACAATTCGCCAATTTTTTGTTCTTCAAGTTTAAGTGAACTACGAGCCCCATTGTTAATCCTTTAAAGGAATTTATTTGTAAATTTCGACAAGTAGAACAATGAATGGAACAGGTAGACGGTTGAAATCAATGTATATATTGCTTCTATATAGTATAAGAAACATATATGCAAAGCATCCAAACAGTACCATTCGCCAATTTTTTGTTCTTCAAGTTTAAGTGAACTGCGAGCCCCATTGTTAATCCTTTAAAGGAAATTATTTGTAAATTTCGACAAGTAGAACAATGAATGGATCAGGTAGACGGTTGAAATCTTTGTATATATTGCTTCTATATAGTCTAAGAAACCTATATGCAAAGCATCTAAACAGTAACAATCGCCAATTTTTTGATCTTCAAGTTTAAGTGAACAGCGAGCCCCATTGATAATCATGAAATGGAAATTATTTGTAACTTTCTACAAGTAGAACAATGAATAGTACAGGTAGACGGGTTAAATCATTCTATATATTGCTTCTAAATAGTCTAAGAAACATATATGCAAAGCATCCAAATAGTACAATTCGCCATTTTTTTGTTCTTCAAGTTTAAGTGAACTACCAGCCCCATTGTTAATCCTTTAAAGGAAATTATTTGTAAATTTCGACAAGTAGAACAATGAATGGATCAGGTAGACGGTTGAAATCATTGTATATATTGCTTCTATATAATCTAAGCAACATATATGCAAAGCATCCAAACAGTACAATTCGCCAATTTTTTGTTCTTTAAGTTTAAGTGAACTACGAGCCCCATTGTTAATCCTTTAAAGGAAATTATTTGTAAATTTCGACAAGTAGAACAATGAATAGTACAGGTAGACGGGTGAATTCTTTCTATATATTGCTTCTAAATAGTCTAAGAAACATATATGCAAAGCATCCAAACAGTACAATTCGCCAATTTTTTGTTCTTCAAGTTTAAGTGAACAATGAGCCCCAATGGTTAATCCGTTATCGGAAATTATTTGTAAATTTCGACAAGTAGAACAATGAATGGAACAGGTAGACGGTTGAAATCTTAGTATATATTGCGTCTATATAGTCTAAGAACCATATATGCAAAGCATCCAAACAGTACCATTCGCCGATTTTTTGTTCTTCAAGTTTAAGTGAACTACGAGCCCCATTGTTAATCCTTTAAAGGAAATTATTTCTAAATTTCGACAAGTAGAACAATGATTGGAACACGTAGACGGTTGAAATCTTTGTATATATTGCTTCCATATAGTCTAAGAAACATGTACGCAAAGCATCCAAACAGCACCATTCGCCAATTTTTTGTTCTTCAAGTTTAAGTGAACAATGAGCCCCAATGGTTAATCCTTTATCGGAAATTATTTGTAATTTTAGACAAGTAGAACAATGAATGGAACAGGTAGACGGTTGAAATCTTTGTATATATTGCATCTATATAATCTAAGAAACATATATGCAAAGCATCTAAACAGTAACAATCGCCAATTTTTTGATCTTCAAGTTTAAGTGAACAGCGAGCCCCATTGATAATCATGAAATGGAAATTATTTGTAACTTTCTACAAGTAGAACAATGAATAGTACAGGTAGACGGGTGAAATCTTTCTATATATTGCTTCTAAATAGTCTATGAAACATATATGCAAAGCATCCAAACAGTACAATTCGCCAATTTTTTGTTCTTCAAGTTTAAGTGAACAATGAGCCCCATTGTTAATCCTTTATCGGAAATTATTTGTAACTTTCGACAAGTAGAACAATGAATGGAACTGGTAGACGGTTGAAATCTTTTTATATATTGCTTCTAAATAGTCTAAGAAACATATATGCAAAGTATCCAAACAGTACAATTCGCCAATTTTTTGTTCTTTAGTTTAAGTGAACTACGAGCCCAATTGTTAATCCTTTAAAGGAAATTATTTGTAAATATCGACAAGTAGAACAATGAATGGAACAGGTAGACGGTTGAAATCAATGTATATATTGCTTCTATATAGTCTAAGAAACATATATGCAAAGCATCCAAACAGTACCATTCGCCAATTTTTTGTTCTTCAAGTTTAAGTGAACAATGAGCCCCAATGGTTAATCCTTTATCGGAAATTATTTGTAATTTTCGACAAGTAGAACAATGAATGGAACAGGTAGAAGGTTGAAATCTTTGTATATATTGCTTCTATATAGTCTAAGAAACCTATATGCAAAGCATCTAAACAGTAACAATCGCCAATTTTTTGATCTTCAAGTTTAAGTGAACAGCGAGCCCCATTGATAATCATGAAATGGAAATTATTTGTAACTTTCTACAAGTAGAACAATGAATAGTACAGGTAGACGGGTTAAATCATTCTATATATTGCTTCTAAATAGTCTAAGAAACATATATGCAAAGCATCCAAATAGTACAATTCGCCATTTTTTTGTTCTTCAAGTTTAAGTGAACTACCAGCCCCATTGTTAATCCTTTAAAGGAAATTATTTGTAAATTTCGACAAGTAGAACAATGAATGGATCAGGTAGACGGTTGAAATCATTGTATATATTGCTTCTATATAATCTAAGAAACATATATGCAAAGCATCCAAACAGTACAATTCGCCAATTTTTTGTTCTTTAAGTTTAAGTGAACTACGAGCCCCATTGTTAATCCTTTAAAGGAAATTATTTGTAAATTTCGACAAGTAGAACAATGAATAGTACAGGTA
This sequence comes from Cerceris ruficornis, assembly GCA_963989415.1. Taxonomy (NCBI): domain Eukaryota; kingdom Metazoa; phylum Arthropoda; class Insecta; order Hymenoptera; family Crabronidae; genus Cerceris; species Cerceris ruficornis. The sequence continues at coordinate 260,899 of CAXDIW010000101.1, forward strand.
GACGGGTGAATTCTTTCTATATATTGCTTCTAAATAGTCTAAGAAACATATATGCAAAGCAACCAAACAGTACAATTCGCCAATTTTTTGTTCTTCAAGTTTAAGTGAACTACGAGCCCCATTGTTAATCCTTTAAAGGAATTTATTTGTAAATTTCGACAAGTAGAACAATGAATGGAACAGGTAGACGGTTGAAATCAATGTATATATTGCTTCTATATAGTATAAGAAACATATATGCAAAGCATCCAAACAGTACCATTCGCCAATTTTTTGTTCTTCAAGTTTAAGTGAACTGCGAGCCCCATTGTTAATCCTTTAAAGGAAATTATTTGTAAATTTCGACAAGTAGAACAATGAATGGATCAGGTAGACGGTTGAAATCTTTGTATATATTGCTTCTATATAGTCTAAGAAACCTATATGCAAAGCATCTAAACAGTAACAATCGCCAATTTTTTGATCTTCAAGTTTAAGTGAACAGCGAGCCCCATTGATAATCATGAAATGGAAATTATTTGTAACTTTCTACAAGTAGAACAATGAATAGTACAGGTAGACGGGTTAAATCATTCTATATATTGCTTCTAAATAGTCTAAGAAACATATATGCAAAGCATCCAAATAGTACAATTCGCCATTTTTTTGTTCTTCAAGTTTAAGTGAACTACCAGCCCCATTGTTAATCCTTTAAAGGAAATTATTTGTAAATTTCGACAAGTAGAACAATGAATGGATCAGGTAGACGGTTGAAATCATTGTATATATTGCTTCTATATAATCTAAGCAACATATATGCAAAGCATCCAAACAGTACAATTCGCCAATTTTTTGTTCTTTAAGTTTAAGTGAACTACGAGCCCCATTGTTAATCCTTTAAAGGAAATTATTTGTAAATTTCGACAAGTAGAACAATGAATAGTACAGGTAGACGGGTGAATTCTTTCTATATATTGCTTCTAAATAGTCTAAGAAACATATATGCAAAGCAACCAAACAGTACAATTCGCCAATTTTTTGTTCTTCAAGTTTAAGTGAACTACGAGCCCCATTGTTAATCCTTTAAAGGAATTTATTTGTAAATTTCGACAAGTAGAACAATGAATGGAACAGGTAGACGGTTGAAATCAATGTATATATTGCTTCTATATAGTATAAGAAACATATATGCAAAGCATCCAAACAGTACCATTCGCCAATTTTTTGTTCTTCAAGTTTAAGTGAACTGCGAGCCCCATTGTTAATCCTTTAAAGGAAATTATTTGTAAATTTCGACAAGTAGAACAATGAATGGATCAGGTAGACGGTTGAAATCTTTGTATATATTGCTTCTATATAGTCTAAGAAACCTATATGCAAAGCATCTAAACAGTAACAATCGCCAATTTTTTGATCTTCAAGTTTAAGTGAACAGCGAGCCCCATTGATAATCATGAAATGGAAATTATTTGTAACTTTCTACAAGTAGAACAATGAATAGTACAGGTAGACGGGTTAAATCATTCTATATATTGCTTCTAAATAGTCTAAGAAACATATATGCAAAGCATCCAAATAGTACAATTCGCCATTTTTTTGTTCTTCAAGTTTAAGTGAACTACCAGCCCCATTGTTAATCCTTTAAAGGAAATTATTTGTAAATTTCGACAAGTAGAACAATGAATGGATCAGGTAGACGGTTGAAATCATTGTATATATTGCTTCTATATAATCTAAGCAACATATATGCAAAGCATCCAAACAGTACAATTCGCCAATTTTTTGTTCTTTAAGTTTAAGTGAACTACGAGCCCCATTGTTAATCCTTTAAAGGAAATTATTTGTAAATTTCGACAAGTAGAACAATGAATAGTACAGGTAGACGGGTGAATTCTTTCTATATATTGCTTCTAAATAGTCTAAGAAACATATATGCAAAGCATCCAAACAGTACAATTCGCCAACTTTTTGTTCTTCAAGTTTAAGTGAACAATGAGCCCCAATGGTTAATCCTTTATCGGAAATTACTTGTAATTTTCGACAAGTAGAACAATGAAAGGAACAGGTAGACGGTTGAAATCTTTGTATATATTGCTTCTATATAATCTAAGAAACATATATTCAAAGCATCCAAACAGTACCATTCGCCAATTTTTTGTTCTTCAACTTTAAGTGAACTACGAGCCCCATTGTTAATCCTTTAAAAGAAATTATTTGTAAATTTCGGCAAATAGAACAATGAAATTAACAGGTAGACGGTTGAAATCATTGTATATATTGCTTCTATATAGTCTAAGAAACATATATGCAAAGCATCCAAACAGTACAATTCGCCAATTTCTTGTTCTTCAAGTTTAAGTAAACTACGATCCCCATTGTTAATACCTTAACGGAAATTATTTGTAACTTTCGACAAGTAGAACAATGAATGGAACAGGTAGACGGTTGAAATCTTTGTATATATTGCTTCTATATAGTCTAAGAAACATATATGCAAAGCATCCAAACAGTACCATTCGCCAATTATTTCATCTTCATGTTTAAGTGAACTACGAACCCCATTGTTAATACTTTAACGGAAATTATTTCTAACTTCCGACAAGTAGAACAATGAATGGAACAGGTAGACGGTGGAAATCAATGTATATATTGCTTCTATATAGTCTAAGAAACACATATGCAAAGCATCCAAACAGCACCATTCGCCAATTTTTTGTTCTTCAAGTTTAAGTGAACAATGAGCCCCATTGTTAATCCTTTATCGGAAATTATTTGTAACTTTCGACAAGTAGAACAATGAATGGAACTGGTAGACGGTTGAAATCATTGTATATATTGCTTCTATATAGTCTAAGAAACATATATGCAAAGCATCCAAACAGTACAATTCGACAATTTCTTGTTCTTCAAGTTTAAGTGAACAATGAGCCCCATTGTTAATCCTTTAAAGGAAATTATTTGTAACTTTCGACAAGAAGAACAATGAATGGAACAGGTAGACTGTTGAAATCATTGTATATATTGCTTCTATACAGTCTAAGAAACATATATGCAAAGCATCCAAACAGTACAATTAGCCAATTTTATGTTCTTCAAGTTTAAGTGAACAATGAGCCCCAATGGTTAATCATTTATCCGTAATTATTTTTAACTTTCGACAAGTAGAACAATGAATGGAACAGGTAGACGGTTGAAATCCTTGTATATATTGCGTCTATATAGTCTAAGAAATATATATGCAAAGCATCCAAACAGTACAATTCGCCAATTTATTGTTCTTCAAGTTTAAGTGAACAACGAGCCCCATTGTTAATCCTTTAAAGGAAATTATTTGTAAATTTCGACAAGCAGAACAATGATTGGAACACGTAGACGGTTGAAATCTTTGTATATATTGCTTCCATATAGTCTAAGAAACATGTACGCAAAGCATCCAAACCGTACCATTCGCCAATTTTTTGTTCTTCAAGTTTAAGTGAACAATGAGCCCCAATGGTTAATCATTTATCCGTAATTATTTGTAAATTTCGACAAGTAGAACAATGAATGGAACAGGTAGACGGTTGAAATCTTTGTATATATTGCTTCAATATAGTCTAAGAAACATATATGCAAAGCATCCAAACAGTACCATTCGCCAATTTTTTGTTCTTCAAGTTTAAGTGAACAACGAGCCCCAATGGTTAATCCTTTATCGGAAATTATTTGTAACTTCCGACAAGTAGAACATTGAATGGAACAGGTGACGGTTGAAATCCTTGTATATATTGCTTCCATATAGTCTAAGAAACATGTACGCAAAGCATCCAAACCGTACCATTCGCCAATTTTTTGTTCTTCAAGTTTAAGTGAACAATGAGCCCCAATGGTTAATCCTTTATCGGAAATTATTTGTAATTTTCGACAAGTAGAACAATGAATGGAACAGGTAGACGGTTGACATCTTTGTATATATTGCTTCTATATAATCTAAGAAACATATATGCAAAGAATCTAAACAGTAACAATTGCCAATTTTTTGATCTTCAAGTTAAAGTGAACTACGAGCCCCATGGTTAATCCTTTAACGGAAATTAATTGTAACTTTCTACAAGTAGAGCAATGATTGGAACACGTAGACGGTTGAAATCTTTGTATATATTGCTTCCATATAGTCTAAGAAACATATATGCAAAGAATCCAAACAGTACCATTCTCCAATTTTTTGTCCTTCAAGTTTAAGTGAACAATGAGCCCCATTGTTAATCCTTTATCGGAAATTATTTGTAACTTTCGACAAGTAGAACAATGAATGGAACAGGTGGACGGTTGAATTCTTTGTATATATTGCTTCTATATAGTCTAAGAAACATATATGCAAAGCATCCAAATAGTACAATTCGCCAATTTTTTGTTCTTCAAGTTTAAGTGAACAATGAGCCCCAATGGTTAATCATTTATCCGTAATTATTTGTAAATTTCGACAAGTAGAACAATGAATGGAACAGGTAGACGGTTGAAATCTTTGTATATATTGCTTCAATATAGTCTAAGAAACATATATGCAAAGCATCCAAACAGTACCATTCGCCAATTTTTTGTTCTTCAAGTTTAAGTGAACAACGAACCCCATTGTTAATACTTTAACGGAAATTATTTGTAACTTCCGACAAGTAGAACAATGAATGGAACAGGTAGACGGTGGAAATCAATGTATATATTGCTTCTATATAGTCTAAGAAACATATATGCAAAGCATCCAAACAGCACCATTCGCCAATTTTTTGTTCTTCAAGTTTAAGTGAACAATGAGCCCCATTGTTAATCCTTTATCGGAAATTATTTGTAACTTTCGACAAGTAGAACAATGAATGGAACTGGTAGACGGTTGAAATCATTGTATATATTGCTTCTATATAGTCTAAGAAACATATATGCAAAGCATCCAAACAGCACAATTCGACAATTTTTTGTTCTTCAAGTTTAAGTGAACAATGAGCCCCATTGTTAATCCTTTAAAGGAAATTATTTGTAACTTTCGACAAGAAGAACAATGAATGGAACAGGTAGACTGTTGAAATCATTGTATATATTGCTTCTATACAGTCTAAGAAACATATATGCAAAGCATCCAAACAGTACAATTAGCCAATTTTTTGTTCTTCAAGTTTAAGTGAACAATGAGCCCCAATGGATAATCCGTTATCGGAAATTATTTGTAACTTTCGACAAGTAGAACAATGAATGGACCAGGTAGACGGTTGAAATCTTTGTATATATTGCTTCTATATAGTCTAAGAAACATATATGCAAAGCATCCAAACAGTACCATTCGCCAATTTTTTGTTCTTCAAGTTTAAGTGAACTACGAGCCCCATTGATAATCATGAAATGGAAATTATTTGTAACTTTCTACAAGTAGAACAATGAATAGAACAGGTAGACGGTTGAAATCTTTGTATATATTGCTTCTATATAGTATAAGAAACATATATGCAAAGCATCCAAACAGTACAATTCGCCAATTTTTTGTTCTTCAAGTTTAAGTGAACAATGAGCCCCAACGGTTAATCCGTTATCGGAAATTATTTGTAACTTTCGACAAGTAGAACAATGAATGGAACTGGTAGACGGTTGAAATCTTTGTATATAATGCTTATATATAGTCTAAGAAACATATATGCAAAGCATCCAAACAGTACCATTCGCCAATTTTTTGTTCTTCAAGTTTAAGTGAACTACGAGCCCCATTGTTAATCCTTTAAAGGAAATTATTTGTAACTTTCGACAAGTAGAACAATGAATGGAACTGGTAGACGGTTGAAATCTTTGTATATAATGCTTATATATAGTCTAAGAAACATATATGCAAAGCATCCAAACAGTACCATTCGCCAATTTTATGTTCTTCAAGTTTAAGTGAACAATGAGCCCCAATGGTTAATCATTTATCCGTAATTATTTTTAACTTTCGACAAGTAGAACAATGAATGGAACAGGTAGACGGTTGAAATCCTTGTATATATTGCGTCTATATAGTCTAAGAAATATATATGCAAAGCATCCAAACAGTACAATTCGCCAATTTATTGTTCTTCAAGTTTAAGTGAACAACGAGCCCCATTGTTAATCCTTTAAAGGAAATTATTTGTAAATTTCGACAAGTAGAACAATGATTGGAACACGTAGACGGTTGAAATCTTTGTATATATTGCTTCCATATAGTCTAAGAAACATGTACGCAAAGCATCCAAACCGTACCATTCGCCAATTTTTTGTTCTTCAAGTTTAAGTGAACAATGAGCCCCAATGGTTAATCATTTATCCGTAATTATTTGTAAATTTCGACAAGTAGAACAATGAATGGAACAGGTAGACGGTTGAAATCTTTGTATATATTGCTTCAATATAGTCTAAGAAACATATATGCAAAGCATCCAAACAGTACCATTCGCCAATTTTTTGTTCTTCAAGTTTAAGTGAACAACGAGCCCCAATGGTTAATCCTTTATCGGAAATTATTTGTAACTTCCGACAAGTAGAACATTGAATGGAACAGGTAGACGGTTGAAATCCTTGTATATATTGCTTCCATATAGTCTAAGAAACATGTACGCAAAGCATCCAAACCGTACCATTCGCCAATTTTTTGTTCTTCAAGTTTAAGTGAACAATGAGCCCCAATGGTTAATCCTTTATCGGAAATTATTTGTAATTTTCGACAAGTAGAACAATGAATGGAACAGGTAGACGGTTGACATCTTTGTATATATTGCTTCTATATAATCTAAGAAACATATATGCAAAGCATCTAAACAGTAACAATTGCCAATTTTTTGATCTTCAAGTTAAAGTGAACTACGAGCCCCATGGTTAATCCTTTAACGGAAATTAATTGTAACTTTCTACAAGTAGAACAATGATTGGAACACGTAGACGGTTGAAATCTTTGTATATATTGCTTCCATATAGTCTAAGAAACATATATGCAAAGAATCCAAACAGTACCATTCTCCAATTTTTTGTCCTTCAAGTTTAAGTGAACAATGAGCCCCATTGTTAATCCTTTATCGGAAATTATTTGTAACTTTCGACAAGTAGAACAATGAATGGAACAGGTGGACGGTTGAATTCTTTGTATATATTGCTTCTATATAGTCTAAGAAACATATATGCAAAGCATCCAAATAGTACAATTCGCCAATTTTTTGTTCTTCAAGTTTAAGTGAACAATGAGCCCCAATGGTTAATCATTTATCCGTAATTATTTGTAAATTTCGACAAGTAGAACAATGAATGGAACAGGTAGACGGTTGAAATCTTTGTATATATTGCTTCAATATAGTCTAAGAAACATATATGCAAAGCATCCAAACAGTACCATTCGCCAATTTTTTGTTCTTCAAGTTTAAGTGAACAACGAGCCCCAATGGTTAATCCTTTATCGGAAATTATTTGTAACTTCCGACAAGTAGAACATTGAATGGAACAGGTAGACTGTTGAAATCTTTGTATATATTGCGTCTATATAGTCTAAGAAACATATATGCAAAGCATCCAAACAGTACCATTCGCCAATTTTTTGTTCTTCAAGTTTAAGTGAACTGCGAGCCCCATTGTTAATCCTTTAACGGAAATTAATTGTAACTTTCTACAAGTAGAACAATGATTGGAACACGTAGACGGTTGAAATCTTTGTATATATTGCTTCCATATTGTCTAAGAAACATATATGCAAAGCATCCAAACAGTACCATTCGCCAATTTTTTGTCCTTCAAGTTTAAGTGAACAATGAGCCCCATTGTTAATCCTTTATCGGAAAATATTTGTAACTTTCGACAAGTAGAACAATGAATTGAACAGGTAGACGGTTGAAATCTTTGTATATATTGCTTCTATATAGTCTAAGAAACATATATGCAAAGCATCCAAACAGTACAATTTGCCAATTTTTTGTTCTTCAAGTTTAAGTGAACAATGAGCCCCAATGGTTAATCCTTTATCGGTAATTATTTGTAACTTTCGACAAGTAGAACAATGAATGGAACTGGTAGACGGTTGAAATCTTAGTATATATTGCGTCTATATAGTCTAAGAACCATATATGCAAAGCATCCAAACAGTACCATTCGCCGATTTTTTGTTCTTCAAGTTTAAGTGAACTACGAGCCCCATTGTTAATCCTTTAAAGGAAATTATTTCTAAATTTCGACAAGTAGAACAATGATTGGAACACGTAGACGGTTGAAATCTTTGTATATATTGCTTCCATATAGTCTAAGAAACATGTACGCAAAGCATCCAAACAGTACCATTCGCCAATTTTTTGTTCTTCAAGTTTAAGTGAACAATGAGCCCCAATGGTTAATCCTTTATCGGAAATTATTTGTAATTTTAGACAAGTAGAAAAATGAATGGAACAGGTAGACGGTTGAAATCTTTGTATATATTGCATCTATATAATCTAAGAAACATATATGCAAAGCATCTAAACAGTAACAATCGCCAATTTTTTGATCTTCAAGTTTAAGTGAACAGCGAGCCCCATTGATAATCATGAAATGGAAATTATTTGTAAATTTCTACAAGTAGAACAATGAATAGTACAGGTAGACGGGTGAAATCTTTCTATATATTGCTTCTAAATAGTCTATGAAACATATATGCAAAGCATCCAAACAGTACAATTCGCCAATTTTTTGTTCTTCAAGTTTAAGTGCACAATCAGCCCCATTGTTAATCCTTTATCGGAAATTATTTGTAACTTTCGACAAGTAGAACAATGAATGGAACTGGTAGACGGTTGAAATCTTTTTATATATTGCTTCTAAATAGTCTAAGAAACATATATGCAAAGTATCCAAACAGTACAATTCGCCAATTTTTTGTTCTTTAAGTTTAAGTGAACTACGAGCCCAATTGTTAATCCTTTAAAGGAAATTATTTGTAAATATCGACAAGTAGAACAATGAATGGAACAGGTAGACGGTTGAAATCAATGTATAGATTGCTTCTATATAGTCTAAGAAACATATATGCAAAGCATCCAAACAGTACAATTCGCCAATTTTTTGTTCTTCAAGTTTAAGTGAACAATGAGCCCCAATGGTTAATCCTTTATCGGAAATTATTTGTAATTTTCGACGAGTAGAACAATGAATGGAACAGGTAGAAGGTTGAAATCTTTGTATATATTGCTTCTATATAGTCTAAGAAACCTATATGCAAAGCATCTAAACAGTAACAATCGCCAATTTTTTGATCTTCAAGTTTAAGTGAACAGCGAGCCCCATTGTTAATCCTTTAAAGGAAATTATTTGTAACTTTCGACAAGAAGAACAATGAATGGAACAGGTAGACGGTTGAAATCAATGTATATATTGCTTCTATATAGTCTAAGAAACATATATGCAAAGCATCCAAACAGTACCATTCGCCAATTTTTTGTTCTTCAAGTTTAAGTGAACAATGAGCCCCAATGGTTAATCCTTTATCGGAAATTATTTGTAATTTTCGACGAGTAGAACAATGAATGGAACAGGTAGAAGGTTGAAATCTTTGTATATATTGCTTCTATATAGTCTAAGAAACCTATATGCAAAGCATCTAAACAGTAACAATCGCCAATTTTTTGATCTTCAAGTTTAAGTGAACAGCGAGCCCCATTGATAATCATGAAATGGAAATTATTTGTAACTTTCTACAAGTAGAACAATGAATAGTACAGGTAGACGGGTTAAATCATTCTATATATTGCTTCTAAATAGTCTAAGAAACATATATGCAAAGCATCCAAATAGTACAATTCGCCATTTTTTTGTTCTTCAAGTTTAAGTGAACTACCAGCCCCATTGTTAATCCTTTAAAGGAAATTATTTGTAAATTTCGACAAGTAGAACAATGAATGGATCAGGTAGACGGTTGAAATCATTGTATATATTGCTTCTATATAATCTAAGCAACATATATGCAAAGCATCCAAACAGTACAATTCGCCAATTTTTTGTTCTTTAAGTTTAAGTGAACTACGAGCCCCATTGTTAATCCTTTAAAGGAAATTATTTGTAAATTTCGACAAGTAGAACAATGAATAGTACAGGTAGACGGGTGAATTCTTTCTATATATTGCTTCTAAATAGTCTAAGAAACATATATGCAAAGCAACCAAACAGTACAATTCGCCAATTTTTTGTTCTTCAAGTTTAAGTGAACTACCAACCCCATTGTTAATCCTTTAAAGGAAATTATTTGTAAATTTCGACAAGTAGAACAATGAATGGATCAGGTAGACGGTTGAAATCATTGTATATATTGCTTCTATATAATCTAAGAAACATATATGCAAAGCATCCAAACAGTACAATTCGCCAATTTTTTGTTCTTTAAGTTTAAGTGAACTACGAGCCCCATTGTTAATCCCTTAACGGAAATTATTTGTAACTTTCGACAAGTAGAACAATGAATGGAACATCTAGACGGTTGAAATCATTGTATATATTGCTTCTATATAGTCTAAGAAACATATATGCAAAGCATCCAAACAGTACAATTCGCCAATTTTTTGTTCTTCAAGTTTAAGTGAACAATGAGCCCCATTGTTAATCCTTTATCGGAAATTATTTGTAACTTTCGACAAATAGAACATTGAATGGAACAGGTAGACTGTTGAAAACATTGTATATATTGCTTCTATATAGTCTAAGAAACATATATGCAAAGCATCCAAACAGTACAATTCGCCAATTTCTTGTTTTTCAAGTTTAAGTAAACTACGGTCCCCATTGTTAATCCCTTAACGGAAATTATTTGTAACTTTCTACAAGTTGAACAATGAGTAGTACCGATAGACGGGTGAAATCTTTTTATATATTGCTTCTAAATAGTCTAAGAAACATATATGCAAAGCATCCAAACAGTACAATTCGCCAATTTTTTGATCTTCAAGGTTAAGTGAACAGCGAGCCCCATTGATAATCATGAAATGGAAATTATTTGTAACTTTCTACAAGTAGAACAATGAATAGTACAGGTAGACAGGTGAAATCTTTGTATATATTGCTTCCATATAGTCTAAGAAACATATATGCAAAGCATCCAAACAGTACCATTCGCCAATTTTTTGTTCTTCAAGTTTAAGTGAACAATGAGCCCCATTGTTAATCCTTTATCGGAAATTATTTGTAACTTTCGACAAGTAGAACATTGAATGGAACAGGTAGACTGTTGAAAACATTGTATATATTGCTTCTATATAGTCTAAGAAACATTTATGCAAAGCATCCAAACAGTACCATTCGCCAATTTTTTGTCCTTCAAGTTTAAGTGAACAATGAGCCCCATTGTTAATCCTTTATCGGAAATTATTTGTAACTTTCGACAAGTAGAACAATGAATCGAACAGGTAGACGGTTGAAATCCTTGTATATATTGCTTCCATATAGTCTAAGAAACAAGTACGCAAAGCATCCAAACAGTACCATTCGCCAATTTTTTGTCCTTCAAGTTTAAGTGAACAATGAGCCCCATTGTTAATCCTTTATCGGAAAATATTTGTAACTTTCGACAAGTAGAACAATGAATTGAACAGGTAGACGGTTGAAATCTTTGTATATATTGCTTCTATATAGTCTAAGAAACATATATCCAAAGCATCCAAACAGTACAATTCGCCAATTTTTTGTTCTTCAAGTTTAAGTGAACAATGAGCCCCAATGGTTAATCCTTTATCGGTAATTATTTGTAACTTTCGACAAGTAGAACAATGAATGGAACTGGTAGACGGTTGAAATCTTTGTATATATTGCTTCTATATAATCTAAGAAATATATATGCAAAGCATCTAAACAGTAACAATCGCCAATTTTTTGATCTTCAAATTTAAGTGAACAGCGAGCCCCATTGGTAACCATGAAATGGAAACTATTTGTAACTTTCTACAAGTAGAACAATGAATAGTACAGGTATACGGGTGAAATCTTTCTATATATTGCTTCTAAATAGTCTAAGAAACATCTATGCAAAGCATCCAAACAGTACAATTCGCCAATTTTTTGTTCTTCAAGTTTAAGTAAACTACGATCCCCATTGTTAATCCCTTAACGGAAATTATTTGTAACTTTCGACAAGTAGAACAATGAATGGAACTGGTAGCCGGTTGAAATCTTTGTATATATTGCTTCTATATAGTCTAAGAAACATATATGCAAAGCATCCAAACAGTACAATTCGCCAATTTTTTGTTCTTCAAGTTTATGTGAACAATGAGCCCCAATGGTTAATCCTTTATCGGAAATTATTTGTAAATTTCGACAAGTAGAACAATGAATGGAACAGGTAGCCGGTTGAAATCAATGTATATATTGCTTCTATATAGTCTAAGAAACATATATGCAAAGCATCCAAACAGTACCATTCGCCAATTTTTTGTTCTTCAAGTTTAAGTGAACATTGAGCCCCAATGGTTAATCCTTTATCGGAAATTATTTGTAAATTTCGACAAGTAGAACAATGAATAGTACAGGTAGACGGGTGAAATCTTTCTATATATTGCTTCTAAATAGTCTAAGAAACATCTATGCAAAGCATCCAAACAGTACAATTCGCCAATTTTTTGTTCTTCAAGTTTAAGTGAACTACGAGCCCCATTGTTAATCCTTTAAAGGAAATTATTTGTAAATTTCGACAAGTAGAACAATGAATGGACCATGTAGACGGTTGAAAAAATTGTATATATTGCTTCTATATAGTCTACGAAACATATATGCAAAGCATCCAAACAGTACACTTCGCCAATTTTTTGTACTTCAAGTTTAAGTGAACTACGAGCCCCATTGTTAATCCTTTAACGGAAATTAATTGTAACTTTCGACAAGTAGAACAATGAATGGAACAGGTAGACGGTTGAAATCTTTGTATATGTTGCTTCTATATAGTCTAAGAAACATATATGAAAAGCATCCAAACAGTACATTTCGCCAATTTATTGTTCTTCAAGTTTAAGTGAACAACGAGCCCCATTGTTAATCCTTTAAAGGAAATTATTTGTAACTTTCGACAAGTAGAACAATGAATGGAACAGGTAGACGGTTGAAATCTTTGTATATATTGCTTTTATATAGTCTAAGAAACATATATGCAAAGCATCCAAACAGTACAATTCGCCAATTTTTTGTTCTTCAAGTTTAAGTGAGCAATGAGCCCCAATGGTTAATCCTTTATCGGAAATTATTTGTAAATTTCGACAAGTAGAACAATGAATGGAACAGGTAGCCGGTTGAAATCAATGTATATATTGCTTCTATATAGTCTAAGAAACATATATGCAAAGCATCCAAACAGTACCATTCGCCAATTTTTTGTTCTTCAAGTTTAAGTGAACAATGAGCCCCAATGGTTAATCCTTTATCGGAAATTATTTGTAAATTTCGACAAGTAGAACAATGAATAGTACAGGTAGACGGGTGAAATCTTTCTATATATTGCTTCTAAATAGTCTAAGAAACATCTATGCAAAGCATCCAAACAGTACAATTCGCCAATTTTTTGTTCTTCAAGTTTAAGTGAACTACGAGCCCCATTGTTAATCCTTTAAAGGAAATTATTTGTAAATTTCGACAAGTAGAACAATGAATGGATCATGTAGACGGTTGAAAAAATTGTATATATTGCTTCTATATAGTCTACGAAACATATAAGCAAAGCATCCAAACAGTACAATTCGCCAATTTTTTGTACTTCAAGTTTAAGTGAACTACGAGCCCAATTGTTAATCCTTTAACGGAAATTAATTGTAACTTTCGACAAGTAGAACAATGAATGGAACAGGTAGACGGTTGAAATCTTTGTATATATTGCTTCTATATAGTCTAAGAAACATATATGCAAAGCATCCAAACAGTACAATTCGCCAATTTATTGTTCTTCAAGTTTAAGTGAACAACGAGCCCCATTGTTAATCCTTTAAAGGAAATTATTTGTAACTTTCGACAAGTAGAACAATGAATGGAACAGGTAGACGGTTGAAATCTTTGTATATATTGCTTCTATATAGTCTAAGAAACATAAATGCAAAGCATCCAAACAGTACAATTCGCCAATTTTTTGTTCTTCAAGTTTAAATGAGCAATGAGCCCCAATGGTTAATCCTTTATCGGAAATTATTTGTAAATTTCGACAAGTAGAACAATGATTGGAACTGGTAGCCGGTTGAAATCTTTGTATATATTGCTTCTATATAGTCTAAGAAACATATATGCAAAGCATCCAAACAGTACAATTCGCCAATTTTTTGTTCTTCAAGTTTAAGTGAACAATGAGCCCCAATGGTTAATCCTTTATCGGAAATTATTTGTAAATTTCGACAAGTAGAACAATGAATGGAACAGGTAGCCGGTTGAAATCAATGTATATATAGCTTCTATATAGTCTAAGAAACATATATGCAAAGCATCCAAACAGTACCATTCGCCAATTTTTTGTTCTTCAAGTTTAAGAGAACTACGAGCCCCATTGTTAATCCCTTAACGGAAATTAATTGTAACTTTCGACAAGTAGAACAGTGAATGGAACAGGTAGACGGTTGAAATCTTTGTATATATTACTTCTATATAGTATAAGAAACATATATGCAAAGCATCCAAACAGTACCATTCGCCAATTTTTTGTTCTTCAAGTTTAAGTGAACTGCAAGCCCAATTGTTAATCCTTTAACGGAAATTAATTGTAACTTTCGACAAGTAGAACAATGAATGGAACAGGTAGACGGTTGAAATCTTTGTATATATTGCTTCTATATAGTATAAGAAACATATATGCAAAGCATCCAAACAGTACAATTCGCAAATTTTTTGTTCTTCAAGTTTAAGTGAACAATGAGCCCCAATGGTTAATCCGTTATCGGAAATTATTTGTAACTTTCGACAAGTAGAACAATGAATGGAACATCTAGACGGTTGAAATGATTGTATATATTGCTTCTATATAGTCTAAGAAACATATATGCAAAGCATCCCAACAGTACAATTCGCCAATTTTTTGTTCTTCAAGTTTAAGTGAACTACGAGCCCCAATGGTTAATCCTTTATCGGTAATTATTTGTAACTTTCGACAAGTAGAACAATGAATGGAACTGGTAGACGGTTGAAATCTTTGTATATATTGCTTCTATATAATCTAAGAAACATATATGCAAAGCATCTAAACAGTAACAATCGCCAATTTGTTGATCTTCAAGTTTAAGTGAACAGCGAGCCCCATTGATAATCATGAAATGGAAACTATTTGTAACTTTCTACAAGTAGAACAATGAATAGTACAGGTAGACGGGTGTAATCTTTCTATATATTGCTTCTAAATAGTCTAAGAAACATCTATGCAAAGCATCCAAACAGTACATTTCGCCAATTTTTTGTTCTTCAAGTTTAAATTAACTACGATCCCCATTGTTAATCCCTTAACGGAAATTATTTGTAACTTTCGACAAGTAGAACAATGAATGGAACATCTAGACGGTTGAAATCATTGTATATATTGCTTCTATATAGTCTAAGAAACATATATGTAAAGCATCCAAACAGTACAATTCGCCAATTTTTTGTTCTTCAAGTTTAAGTGAACAATGAGCCCCAATGGTTAATCCTTTATCGGTAATTATTTGTAACTTTCGACAAGTAGAACAATGAATGGAACAGGTAGACGGTTGAAATCCTTGTATATATTGCTTCCATATAGTCTAAGAAACATGTACGCAAAGCATCCAAACAGTACCATTCGCCAATTTTTTGTCCTTCAAGTTTAAGTGAACAATGAGCCCCATTGTTAATCCTTTATCGGAAATTATTTGTAACTTTCGACAAGTAGAAGAATGAATGGAACATGTAGACGGTTGAAATCTTAGGATATATTGCTTCTATATAGTCTAAGAAACATATATGCAAAGCATCCAAACAGTACAATTCGCCAATTTTTTGTTCTTCAAGTTTAAGTGAACAATGAGCCCCAATGGTTAATCCTTTATCGGTAATTATTTGTAACTTTCGACAAGTAGAACAATGAATGGAACTGGTAGACGGTTGAAATCTTTGTATATATTGCTTCTATATAATCTAAGAAATATATATGCAAAGCATCTAAACAGTAACAATCGCCAATTTTTTGATCTTCAAATTTAAGTGAACAGCGAGCCCCATTGATAATCATGAAATGGAAACTATTTGTAACTTTCTACAAGTAGAACAATGAATAGTACAGGTATACGGGTGAAATCTTTCTATATATTGCTTCTAAATAGTCTAAGAAACATCTATGCAAAGCATCCAAACAGTACAATTCGCCAATTTTTTGTTCTTCAAGTTTAAGTAAACTACGATCCCCATTGTTAATCCCTTAACGGAAATTATTTGTAACTTTCGACAAGTAGAACAATGAATGGAACTGGTAGCCGGTTGAAATCTTTGTATATATTGCTTCTATATAGTCTAAGAAACATATATGCAAAGCATCCAAACAGTACAATTCGCCAATTTTTTGTTCTTCAAGTTTATGTGAACAATGAGCCCCAATGGTTAATCCTTTATCGGAAATTATTTGTAAATTTCGACAAGTAGAACAATGAATAGTACAGGTAGACGGGTGAAATCTTTCTATATATTGCTTCTAAATAGTCTAAGAAACATCTATGCAAAGCATCCAAACAGTACAATTCGCCAATTTTTTGTTCTTCAAGTTTAAGTGAACTACGAGCCCCATTGTTAATCCTTTAAAGGAAATTATTTGTAAATTTCGACAAGTAGAACAATGAATGGACCATGTAGACGGTTGAAAAAATTTTATATATTGCTTCTATATAGTCTACGAAACATATATGCAAAGCATCCAAACAGTACAATTCGCAAATTTTTTGTACTTCAAGTTTAAGTGAACTACGAGCCCCATTGTTAATCCTTTAACGGAAATTAATTGTAACTTTCGACAAGTAGAACAATGAATGGAACAGGTAGACGGTTGAAATCTTTGTATATGTTGCTTCTATATAGTCTAAGAAACATATATGAAAAGCATCCAAACAGTACATTTCGCCAATTTATTGTTCTTCAAGTTTAAGTGAACAACGAGCCCCATTGTTAATCCTTTAAAGGAAATTATTTGTAACTTTCGACAAGAAGAACAATGAATGGAACAGGTAGACGGTTGAAATCTTTGTATATATTGCTTTTATATAGTCTAAGAAACATATATGCAAAGCATCCAAACAGTACAATTCGCCAATTTTTTGTTCTTCAAGTTTAAGTGAGCAATGAGCCCCAATGGTTAATCCTTTATCGGAAATTATTTGTAAATTTCGACAAGTAGAACAATGAATGGAACAGGTAGCCGGTTGAAATCAATGTATATATTGCTTCTATATAGTCTAACAAGGAAGGTATTCGAACTGCAACTCACGGATTCGAATAAAATTTTGTGGGTTTGTAGAGTGATCCAAGACAAGAAAAATGGTATACTCCATTCGTGCCCAATCGCCCTTTAAGGGCATGAAATTTAACCTCAAAGTGAAATCGACACTTGCACTTCCTCGCTTATATCTCCTAAAGTACAAAAGATAGAAAAAAATGTTTTAGGTAAAAGTTTAACGGTAAAAGGAGCGCTATAAATTTGCATTAACAAATTTTTAAAAACAACTTTCCTTCTTGAAAAAAAAAATTTTTTTTGCGTTATTTCAAACAATTTTGAAATCTTTTTGCTAATGAAAAATGTGGCATTTTTTATTCTGAATTCAACCATAACAATATTTTTATTATACACCGCTAGGATTACAGAGATACACGACAAAACGTACTCCCTAGCGCGCGGTACCGCGCAATACCGCGCTAACAACATATAGAGTTACATATTAAGAATGCTCATTTTCGTTGCAGGACATAACTATGTGTCGAAGATGGGTGTGGTAACATAAAAATCGCAAATTATGAAATATTACATAAAGATTAATGACTTATAATACAGATCGTACTATATCCCATATATACATACATAAATATTTTTTAGACGCTTATTTAACATTTTATTACATTGTAACCACACGCGATTACATGTACTTCACTCGACATAGTTTTCGCAAAGTGAAAAAAACGAAATACTATCTTCATTAAAAAAGTGATCTACACACAGATACTTTTTGCACCAAGCACATCTTATAATAGCAGGCTTATCACATAATTCACAACGTGGTAGTTTATCTGCTCAGGAAATTTAAAACAGAAATCTACCGGATTTTCAAACCGTTGTGGTAACCTTTCCTCTAGGTATCCACTTTTATACCAAGAGTATTTAAATAATTCTCTGAATCTCGGGGAAGACAATTGGTTGTGGGTGGGTGATTGCAATTTGATGATGTTATTTCGTAGATGTAAATTTATATTAATATCGTACAGCAAAACTCGATCGGAAAAGGTTCTAACAAAGTTTTTCCATATCCGGAAACCAAAAACGTCCAACGGTTGTATCAAACCTGTTGTCCCTTTCGGTATAGTTAACGTAATAAGTTGCTTGCCACTCGGAATACTTTGCTGAAACGTGGACGGACAATGACCACTCCACGAATCAATTAATAGTACACTTCGAGGCCCAGTCTTTGGTAAAAAGACTTCTGCGAGCCAAGTGTTGAAATGGTGTGATGTTAACTTCCCAGATTTGGAAGCAGTGACAAACACATTATCCGATCTGAATCGGACAATTCAGTGCAAAGTTCATAAGATAAGGGGATAATGATTAATCGAATATATGCGAAAACAGACCAACAATGGTAGTTGAGAGAAAGAAGAATTAATAAAAAAGAAATGATATCGTTAAATGTAATAAAATGGTCTGTTTTCGCAAATGTTCAATTAATCATTATCTCGTTATCTTATGAACTTTGCACTGATAAATATCCAGTCTCCTTATAAATACCCAGTCTTCGGGTCTGGAATTCATTGTCAGTGTTACTGGAACTCGTTCAACTGCACGTGACGTTAGCTTTGGATAAAATGGTGTACATAAATCCGACAAACGTTATTAATCTACTAATAGCAATGCTTCACATAACCAGTATTCCACCATCTCCAATTAATCATCGGGAGGTCGAACTCTCGGAGATCATACACAGAATGATAAGTGAGAGTATCACTGAAGATTCATTTACGGCCGACTACGTTATGACCCTGGAATATGAAGATCCAACAAGACCTCAAGAATGTGAATTCGTTCCTGATGAAGGCATTCAGGAAGACGAAGAATATGGTAACAACGAATTTGATGACAGTTGCATCCCAGGCGAAAGTGGTAATGTAGACCTCAGCTATAAAACTCGCGCAGTTGAGTTCTGGAGAAGCGGCAAGAAAATGCGTAGGACTCTCGATAGCGTGCAGCACAAATTTCGAAAAGTAAAATCGATTAACCAGTTATATCAATGGGAAGAAGCGTTGGCAAGAGGCGGTACACACAGGGATAAAATTATGTCAATCGCGAAATTTGTGCTGGACAAATTTGAAGCTGCTACTGATCGAGGCTCCTTTGTGCACAATACGGATTTAAAGCATTGGGCGCTAGAAGCAAAGGAGGACGTCAATCTGCCAGGATTTAAAGCTAGCCACCAGTGGGTCGTGAATTTCAAGAGAGCGCACAACATCGTTTCGAGGAAGGTTACGAAATTCGTAAGTCGTTCCGCAAGCCGAAACAAGCAAAGTGTACAATTGGCAGCCACCGAATTCGTAGACCAGGTGAAACCGTATATCGCAACGTACGAACCGAATAATGTATACAATGCCGATGAGAGTGGATTTAATTTGGAAATTCATTCTGGCCGTACGTTATCGTATCGTGGTACAAAGACCGTAGAAGCAGCCGTGCAGTCAATATCCTCAACCACTCACAGTTATACGATTCTCCCTACCATTTCCGCGAGCGGTCAGTTACTGTCACCTTTGTTCATAGTATTAAAAGAACCAAGTGGAGAATTTGGACCTAGGGTAGAAGGAAACTTATTCAGATCGGATAATGTATTTGTCACTGCTTCCAAATCTGGGAAGTTAACATCACACCATTTCAACACTTGGCTCGCAGAAGTCTTTTTACCAAAGACTGGGCCTCGAAGTGTACTATTAATTGATTCGTGGAGTGGTCATTGTCCGTCCACGTTTCAGCAAAGTATTCCGAGTGGCAAGCAACTTATTACGTTAACTATACCGAAAGGGACAACAGGTTTGATACAACCGTTGGACGTTTTTGGTTTCCGGATATGGAAAAACTTTGTTAGAACCTTTTCCGATCGAGTTTTGCTGTACGATATTAATATAAATTTACATCTACGAAATAACATCATCAAATTGCAATCACTCACCCAGAACCAATTGTCTTCCCCGAGATTCAGAGAATTATTTAAATACTCTTGGTATAAAAGTGGATACCTAGAGGAAAGGTTACCACAACGGTTTGAAAATCCGGCAGATTTCTGTTTTAAATTTCCTGAAGCAGATAAACTACCACGTTGTGAATTATGTGATAAGCCTGCTATTATAAGATGTGCTTGGTGCAAAAAGTATCTGTGTGTAGATCACTTTTTTAATGAAGATAGTATTTCGTTTTTTTCACTTTGCGAAAACTATGTCGAGTGAAGTACATGTAATCGCGTGTGGTTACAATGTAATAAAATGTTAAATAAGCGTCTAAAAAATATTTATGTATGTATATATGGGATATAGTACGATCTGTATTATAAGTCATTAATCTTTATGTAATATTTCATAATTTGCGATTTTTATGTTACCACACCCATCTTCGTCACATAGTTATGTCCTGCAACGAAAATGAGCATTCTTAATATGTAACTCTATATGTTGTTAGCGCGGTATTGCGCGGTACCGCGCGCTAGGGAGTACGTTTTGTCGTGTATCTCTGTAATCCTAGCGGTGTATAATAAAAATATTGTTATGGTTGAATTCAGAATAAAAAATGCCACATTTTTCATTAGCAAAAAGATTTCAAAATTGTTTGAAATAACGCAAAAAAAATTTTTTTTTTCAAGAAGGAAAGTTGTTTTTAAAAATTTGTTAATGCAAATTTATAGCGCTCCTTTTACCGTTAAACTTTTACCTAAAACATTTTTTTCTATCTTTTGCACTTTAGGAGATATAAGCGAGGAAGTGCAAGTGTCGATTTCACTTTGAGGTTAAATTTCATGCCCTTAAAGGGCGACTGGGCACGAATGGAGTATACCATTTTTCTTGTCTTGGATCACTCTACAAACCCACAAAATTTTATTCGAATCCGTGAGTTGCAGTTCGAATACCTTCCTTGTAAGAAACATATATGCAAAGCATCCAAACAGTACCATTCGCCAATTTTTTGTTCTTCAAGTTTAAGTGAACAACGAGCCCCATTGATAATCATGAAACGGAAATTATTTGTAACTTTCGACAAGTAGAACAATGAATGGAACAGGTAGACTGTTGAAATCATTGTATATATTGCTTCTATATAGTCTAAGAAACATATATGCAAAGCGTCCAATCAGTACAATTCGCCAATTATTTGATCTTCAAGTTTTAGTAAAATACGATCCCCATTGTTAATCCTTTAAAGGAAATTATTTGTAAATTTCGACAAGTAGAACAATGAATGGAACAGGTAGACTGTTGAAATCATTGTATATATTGCTTCTATATAGTCTAAGAAACATATATGCAAAGCGTCCAAACAGTACAATTCGCCAATTATTTTATCTTCAAGTTTAAGTGAACTACGAGCCCCATTGTTAATACTTTAACGGAAATTATTTGTAAATTTCGACAAGTAGAACAATGATTGGAACACGTAGACGGTTGAAATCTTTGTATATATTGCTTCCATATAGTCTAAGAAACATGTACGGAAAGCATCCAAACAGTACCATTCGCCAATTCTTTGTTCTTCAAGTTTAAGTGAACAATGAGCCCCAATGGTTAATCCTTTATCGGAAATTATTTGTAACTTTCGGCAAGTAGAACAATGAATGGAGCAGGTAGACGGTTGAAATCTTTGTATATATTGCTTCTATATAGTCTAAGAAACATATATGCAAAGCATCCAAACAGTAGAATTCGCCAATTTATTGTTCTTCAAGTTTAAGTGAACTACGAGCCCCATTGTTAATCCTTTAAAGGAAATTATTTGTAAATTTCGACAAGTAGAACAATGAATGGAACAGGTAGACGGTTGAAATCTTTGTATATATTGCTTCTATATAATCTAAGAAACATATATCCAAAGCATCCAAACAGTACCATTCGCCAATTTTTTGTTCTTCAAGTTTCAGTGAACAATGAGCCCCATTGTTAATCCTTTATCGGAAATTATTTGTAACTTTCGACAAGTAGAACATTGAATGGAACAGGTAGACGGTTGAAATCTTTGTATATATTGCTTCTATATAGTATAAGAAACATATATGCAAAGCATCCGAACAGTACCATTCGCCAATTTTTTGTTCTTCAAGTTTAAGTGAACTACAAGCCCCATTGTTAATACTTTAACGGAAATTATTTGTTACTTGCGACAAGTAGAACAATGAATGGAACAGGTAGCCGGTTGAAATCTTTGTATATATTGCTTCTATATAGTCTAAGAAACATATATGCAAAGCATCCAAACAGTACAATTCGCCAATTTCTTGTACTTCAAGTTTAAGTGAACAATGAGCCCCAATGGTTAATCCATTATCGGTAATTATTTGTAACTTTCGACAAGTAGAAGAATGAATGGAACATGTAGACGGTTGAAATCTTTGTATATATTGCTTCTATATAATCTAAGAAACATATATGCAAAGCATCTAAACAGTAACAATCGCCAATTTTTTGATCTTCAAGTTTAAGTGAACAGCGAGCCCCATTGATAATCATGAAATGGAAACTATTTGTAACTTTCGACAAGTAGAACAATGAATGGAACATCTAGACGGTTGAAATCAATGTATATATTGCTTCTATATAGTCTAAGAAACATATATGCAAAGCATCCAAACAGTACCATTCGCCAATTTTTTGTTCTTCAAGTTTAAGTGAACTACCAGCCCCATTGTTAATCCTTTATCGGTAATTATTTGTAACTTTCGACAAGTAGAACAATGAATGGAACAGGTAGACGGTTGAAATCCTTGTATATATTACTTCCATATAGTCTAAGAAACATGTACGCAAAGCATCCAAACAGTACCATTCGCCAATTTTTTGTCCTTCAAGTATAAGTGAACAATGAGCCCCATTGTTAATCCTTTATCGGAAATTATTTGTAACTTTCGACAAGTAGAAGAATGAATGGAACATGTAGACGGTTGAAATCTTTGTATATATTGCTTCTATATAGTCTAAGAAACATATATGCAAAGCATGCAAACAGTACAATTCGCCAATTTTTTGTTCTTCAAGTTTAAGTGAACAATGAGCCCCAATGGTTAATCCTTTATCGGTAATTATTTGTAACTTTCGACAAGTAGAACAATGAATGGAACTGGTAGACGGTTGAAATCTTTGTATATATTGCTTCTATATAATCTAAGAAACATATATGCAAAGCATCTAAACAGTAACAATTGCCAATTTTTTGATCTTCAAATTTAAGTGAACAGCGAGCCCCATTGATAATCATGAAATGGAAACTATTTGTAACTTTCTACAAGTAGAACAATGAATAGTACAGGTATACGGGTGAAATCTTTCTATATATTGCTTCTAAATAGTCTAAGAAACATCTATGCAAAGCATCCAAACAGTACAATTCGCCAATTTTTTGTTCTTCAAGTTTAAGTGAACAATGAGCCCCAATGGTTAATCCTTTATCGGTAATTATTTGTAACTTTCGACAAGTAGAACAATGAATGGAACTGGTAGACGGTTGAAATCTTTGTATATATTGCTTCTATATAATCTAAGAAACATATATGCAAAGCATCTAAACAGTAACAATCGCCAATTTTTTGATCTTCAAATTTAAGTGAACAGCGAGCCCCATTGATAATCATGAAATGGAAACTATTTGTAACTTTCTACAAGTAGAACAATGAATAGTACAGGTATACGGGTGAAATCTTTCTATATATTGCTTCTAAATAGTCTAAGAAACATCTATGCAAAGCATCCAAACAGTACAATTCGCCAATTTTTTGTTCTTCAAGTTTAAGTAAACTACGATCCCCATTGTTAATCCTTTATCGGTAATTATTTGTAACTTTCGACAAGTAGAACAATGAATGGAACTGGTAGACGGTTGAAATCTTTGTATATATTGCTTCTATATAATCTAAGAAACATATATGCAAAGCATCTAAACAGTAACAATCGCCAATTTTTTGATCTTCAAGTTTAAGTGAACAGCGAGCCCCATTGATAATCATGAAATGGAAACTATTTGTAACTTTCGACAAGTAGAACAATGAATGGAACATCTAGACGGTTGAAATCAATGTATATATTGCTTCTATATAGTCTAAGAAACATATATGCAAAGCATCCAAACAGTACCATTCGCCAATTTTTTGTTCTTCAAGTTTAAGTGAACTACCAGCCCCATTGTTAATCCTTTAAAGGAAATTATTTGTAAATTTCGACAAGTAGAACAATGAATGGATCAGGTAGACGGTTGAAATCATTGTATATATTGCTTCTATATAATCTAAGAAACATATATGCAAAGCATCCAAACAGTACAATTCGCCAATTTTTTGTTCTTTAAGTTTAAGTGAACTACGAGCCCCATTGTTAATCCTTTAAAGGAAATTATTTGTAACTTTCGACAAGTAGAACAATGAATAGTACAGGTAGACGGGTGAATGCTTTCTATATATTGCTTCTAAATAGTCTAAGAAACATATATGCAAAGCAACCAAACAGTACAATTCGCCAATTTCTTGTTCTTCAAGTTTAAGTGAACAACGAGCCCCATTGTTAATCCTTTAAAGGAAATTATTTGTAACTTTCGACAAGTAGAACAATGAATGGAACTGGTAGACGGTTGAAATCTTTGTATATATTGCTTCTATATAATCTAAGAAATATATATGCAAAGCATCTAAACAGTAACAATCGCCAATTTTTTGATCTTCAAATTTAAGTGAACAGCGAGCCCCATTGATAATCATGAAATGGAAACTATTTGTAACTTTCTACAAGTAGAACAATGAATAGTACAGGTATACGGGTGAAATCTTTCTATATATTGCTTCTAAATAGTCTAAGAAACATCTATGCAAAGCATCCAAACAGTACAATTCGCCAATTTTTTGTTCTTCAAGTTTAAGTAAACTACGATCCCCATTGTTAATCCCTTAACGGAAATTATTTGTAACTTTCGACAAGTAGAACAATGAATGGAACTGGTAGCCGGTTGAAATCTTTGTATATATTGCTTCTATATAGTCTAAGAAACATATATGCAAAGCATCCAAACAGTACAATTCGCCAATTTTTTGTTCTTCAAGTTTATGTGAACATTGAGCCCCAATGGTTAATCCTTTATCGGAAATTATTTGTAAATTTCGACAAGTAGAACAATGAATAGTACAGGTAGACGGGTGAAATCTTTCTATATATTGCTTCTAAATAGCCTAAGAAACATCTATGCAAAGCATCCAAACAGTACAATTCGCCAATTTTTTGTTCTTCAAGTTTAAGTGAACAACGAGCCCCATTGTTAATCCTTTAAAGGAAATTATTTGTAAATTTCGACAAGTAGAACAATGAATGGACCATGTAGACGGTTGAAAAAATTGTATATATTGCTTCTATATAGTCTACGAAACATATAAGCAAAGCATCCAAACAGTACAATTCGCCAATTTTTTGTACTTCAAGTTTAAGTGAACTACGAGCCCCATTGTTAATCCTTTAACGGAAATTAATTGTAACTTTCGACAAGTAGAACAATGAATGGAACAGGTAGACGGTTGAAATCTTTGTATATGTTGCTTCTATATAGTCTAAGAAACATATATGAAAAGCATCCAAACAGTACAATTCGCCAATTTATTGTTCTTCAAGTTTAAGTGAACAACGAGCCCCATTGTTAATCCTTTAAAGGAAATTATTTGTAACTTTCGACAAGTAGAACAATTAATGGAACAGGTAGACGGTTGAAATCTTTGTATATATTGCTTTTATATAGTCTAAGAAACATATATGCAAAGCATCCAAACAGTACAATTCGCCAATTTTTTGTTCTTCAAGTTTAAGTGAGCAATGAGCCTCAATGGTTAATCCTTTATCGGAAATTATTTGTAAATTTCGACAAGTAGAACAATGAATGGAACTGGTAGCCGGTTGAAATCTTTGTATATATTGCTTCTATATAGTCTAAGAAACATATATGCAAAGCATCCAAACAGTACAATTCGCCAATTTTTTGTTCTTCAAGTTTAAGTGAACAATGAGCCCCAATGGTTAATCCTTTATCGGAAATTATTTGTAAATTTCGACAAGTAGAACAATGAATGGAACAGGTAGCCGTTTGAAATCAATGTATATATTGCTTCTATATAGTCTAAGAAACATATATGCAAAGCATCCAAACAGTACCATTCGCTAATTTTTTGTTCTTCAAGTTTAAGTGAACAATGAGCCCCAATGGTTAATCCTTTATCGGAAATTATTTGTAAATTTCGACAAGTAGAACAATGAATAGTACAGGTAGACGGGTGAAATCTTTCTATATATTGCTTCTAAATAGTCTAAGAAACATCTATGCAAAGCATCCAAACAGTACAATTCGCCAATTTTTTGTTCTTCAAGTTTAAGTGAACTACGAGCCTCATTGCTAATCCTTTAAAGAAAATTATTTGTAAATTTCGACAAGTAGAACAATGAATGGAACATCTAGACGGTTGAAATCAATGTATATATTGCTTCTATATAGTCTAAGAAACATATATGCAAAGCATCCAAACAGTACCATTCGCCAATTTTTTGTTCTTCAAGTTTAAGTGAACTACCAGCCCCATTGTTAATCCTTTATCGGTAATTATTTGTAACTTTCGACAAGTAGAACAATGAATGGAACAGGTAGACGGTTGAAATCCTTGTATATATTACTTCCATATAGTCTAAGAAACATGTACGCAAAGCATCCAAACAGTACCATTCGCCAATTTTTTGTCCTTCAAGTATAAGTGAACAATGAGCCCCATTGTTAATCCTTTATCGGAAATTATTTGTAACTTTCGACAAGTAGAAGAATGAATGGAACATGTAGACGGTTGAAATCTTTGTATATATTGCTTCTATATAGTCTAAGAAACATATATGCAAAGCATGCAAACAGTACAATTCGCCAATTTTTTGTTCTTCAAGTTTAAGTGAACAATGAGCCCCAATGGTTAATCCTTTATCGGAAATTATTTGTAAATTTCGACAAGTAGAACAATGAATGGAACAGGTAGCCGTTTGAAATCAATGTATATATTGCTTCTATATAGTCTAAGAAACATATATGCAAAGCATCCAAACAGTACCATTCGCTAATTTTTTGTTCTTCAAGTTTAAGTGAACAATGAGCCCCAATGGTTAATCCTTTATCGGAAATTATTTGTAAATTTCGACAAGTAGAACAATGAATAGTACAGGTAGACGGGTGAAATCTTTCTATATATTGCTTCTAAATAGTCTAAGAAACATCTATGCAAAGCATCCAAACAGTACAATTCGCCAATTTTTTGTTCTTCAAGTTTAAGTGAACTACGAGCCCCATTGCTAATCCTTTAAAGAAAATTATTTGTAAATTTCGACAAGTAGAACAATGAATGGATCATGTAGACGGTTGAAAAAATTGTATATATTGCTTCTATATAGTCTACGAAACATATATGCAAAGCATCCAAACAGTACCATTCGCCAATTTTTTGTCCTTCAAGTTTAAGTGAACTACGAGCCCCATTGTTAATCCTTTAACGGAAATTAATTGTAACTTTCGACAAGTAGAACAATGAATGGAACAGGTAGACGGTTGAAATCTTTGTATATATTGCTTCTATATAGTCTAAGAAACATATATGCAAAGCATCCAAACAGTACAATTCGCCAATTTCTTGTTCTTCAAGTTTAAGTGAACAACGAGCCCCATTGTTAATCCTTTAAAGGAAATTATTTGTAACTTTCGACAAGTAGAACAATGAATGGAACAGGTAGACGGTTGAAATCTTTGTATATATTGCTTCTATATAGTCTAAGAAACATATATGCAAAGCATCCAAACAGTACAATTCGCCAATTTCTTGTTCTGCAAGTTTAAGTGAACAACGAGCCCCATTGTTAATCCTTTAAAGGAAATTATTTGTAACTTTCGACAAGTAGAACAATGAATGGAACAGGTAGACGGTTGAAATCTTTGTATATATTGCTTCTATATAGTCTAAGAAACATAAATGCAAAGCATCCAAACAGTACAATTCGCCAATTTTTTGTTCTTCAAGTTTAAGTGAGCAATAAGCCCCAATGGTTAATCCTTTATCAGAAATTATTTGTAAATTTCGACAAGTAGAACATTGAATGGAACTGGTAGCCGGTTGAAATCTTTGTATATATTGCTTCTATATAGTCTAAGAAACATATATGCAAAGCATCCAAACAGTACAATTCGCCAATTTTTTGTTCTTCAAGTTTAAGTGAACAATGAGCCCCAATGGTTAATCCTTTATCGGAAATTATTTGTAAACTTCGACAAGTAGAACAATGAATGGAACAGGTAGCCGGTTGAAATCAATGTATATATTGCTTCTATATAGTCTAAGAAACATATATGCAAAGCATCCAAACAGTACCATTCGCCAATTTTTTGTTCTTCAAGTTTAAGAGAACTACGAGCCCCATTGTTAATCCCTTAACGGAAATTAATTGTAACTTTCGACAAGTAGAACAGTGAATGGAACAGGTAGACGGTTGAAATCTTTGTATATATTACTTCTATATAGTATAAGAAACATATATGCAAAGCATCCAAACAGTACCATTCGCCAATTTTTTGTTCTTCAAGTTTAAGTGAACTGCGAGCCCCATTGTTAATCCTTTAACGGAAATTAATTGTAACTTTCGACAAGTAGAACAATGAATGGAACAGGTAGACGGTTGAAATCTTTGTATATATTGCTTCTATATAGTATAAGAAACATATATGCAAAGCATCCAAACAGTACAATTCGCCAATTTTTTGTTCTTCAAGTTTAAGTGAACAATGAGCCCCAATGGTTAATCCGTTATCGGAAATTATTTGTAACTTTCGACAAGTAGAACAATGAATGGAAAACTTAGACGGTTGAAATCTTTGTATATATTGCTTCTATATAATCTAAGAAACATATATGCAAAGCATCCAAACAGTACAATTCGCCAATTTTTTGTTCTTCAAGTTTAAATTAACTACGATCCCCATTGTTAATCCTTTATCGGTAATTATTTGTAACTTTCGACAAGTAGAACAATGAATGGAACTGGTAGACGGTTGAAATCTTTGTATATATTGCTTCTATATAATCTAAGAAACATATATGCAAAGCATCTAAACAGTAACAATCGCCAATTTTTTGATCTTCAAGTTTAAGTGAACAGCGAGCCCCATTGAAAATCATGAAATGGAAACTATTTGTAACTTTCGACAAGTAGAACAATGAATGGAACATCTAGACGGTTGAAATCAATGTATATATTGCTTCTATATAGTCTAAGAAACATATATGCAAAGCATCCAAACAGTACCATTCGCCAATTTTTTGTTCTTCAAGTTTAAGTGAACTACCAGCCCCATTGTTAATCCTTTAAAGGAAATTATTTGTAAATTTCGACAAGTAGAACAATGAATGGATCAGGTAGACGGTTGAAATCATTGTATATATTGCTTCTATATAATCTAAGAAACATATATGCAAAGCATCCAAACAGTACAATTCGCCAATTTTTTGTTCTTTAAGTTTAAGTGAACTACGAGCCCCATTGTTAATCCTTTAAAGGAAATTATTTGTAACTTTCGACAAGTAGAACAATGAATAGTACAGGTAGACGGGTGAATTCTTTCTATATATTGCTTCTAAATAGTCTAAGAAACATATATGCAAAGCAACCAAACAGTACAATTCGCCAATTTCTTGTTCTTCAAGTTTAAGTGAACAACGAGCCCCATTGTTAATCCTTTAAAGGAAATTATTTGCAACTTTCGACAAGTAGAACAATGAATGGAACTGGTAGACGGTTGAAATCTTTGTATATATTGCTTCTATATAATCTAAGAAATATATATGCAAAGCATCTAAACAGTAACAATCGCCAATTTTTTGATCTTCAAATTTAAGTGAACAGCGAGCCCCATTGATAATCATGAAATGGAAACTATTTGTAACTTTCTACAAGTAGAACAATGAATAGTACAGGTATACGGGTGAAATCTTTCTATATATTGCTTCTAAATAGTCTAAGAAACATCTATGCAAAGCATCCAAACAGTACAATTCGCCAATTTTTTGTTCTTCAAGTTTAAGTAAACTACGATCCCCATTGTTAATCCCTTAACGGAAATTATTTGTAACTTTCGACAAGTAGAACAATGAATGGAACTGGTAGCCGGTTGAAATCTTTGTATATATTGCTTCTATATAGTCTAAGAAACATATATGCAAAGCATGCAAACAGTACAATTCGCCAATTTTTTGTTCTTCAAGTTTATGTGAACAATGAGCCCCAATGGTTAATCCTTTATCGGAAATTATTTGTAAATTTCGACAAGTAGAACAATGAATGGAACAGGTAGCCGGTTGAAATCAATGTATATATTGCTTCTATATAGTCTAAGAAACATATATGCAAAGCATCCAAACAGTACCATTCGCCAATTTTTTGTTCTTCAAGTTTAAGTGAACATTGAGCCCCAACGGTTAATCCTTTATCGGAAATTATTTGTAAATTTCGACAAGTAGAACAATGAATAGTACAGGTAGACGGGTGAAATCTTTCTATATATTGCTTCTAAATAGTCTAAGAAACATCTATGCAAAGCATCCAAACAGTACAATTCGCCAATTTTTTGTTCTTCAAGTTTAAGTGAACTACCAGCCCCATTGTTAATCCTTTAAAGGAAATTATTTGTAAATTTCGACAAGTAGAACAATGAATGGATCAGGTAGACGGTTGAAATCATTGTATATATTGCTTCTATATAATCTAAGAAACATATATGCAAAGCATCCAAACAGTACAATTCGCCAATTTTTTGTTCTTTAAGTTTAAGTGAACTACGAGCCCCATTGTTAATCCTTTAAAGGAAATTATTTGTAAATTTCGACAAATAGAACAATGAATAGTACAGGTAGACGGGTGAATTCTTTCTATATATTGCTTCTAAATAGTCTAAGAAACATATATGCAAAGCAACCAAACAGTACAATTCGCCAATTTCTTGTTCTTCAAGTTTAAGTGAACAATGAGCCCCAATGGTTAATCCTTTATCGGAAATTATTTGTAAATTTCGACAAGTAGAACAATGAATAGTACAGGTAGACGGGTGAAATCTTTCTATATATTGCTTCTAAATAGTCTAAGAAACATCTATGCAAAGCATCCAAACAGTACAATTCGCCAATTTTTTGTTCTTCAAGTTTAAGTGAACTACGAGCCCCATTGTTAATCCTTTAAAGGAAATTATTTGTAAATTTCGACAAGTAGAACAATGAATGGACCATGTAGACGGTTGAAAAAATTGTATATATTGCTTCTATATAGTCTACGAAACATATATGCAAAGCATCCAAACAGTACAATTCGCCAATTTATTGTTCTTCAAGTTTAAGTGAACAACGAGCCCCATTGTTAATCCTTTAAAGGAAATTATTTTTAACTTTCGACAAGTAGAACAATGAATGGAACAGGTAGACGGTTGAAATCTTTGTATATATTGCTTTTATATAGTCTAAGAAACATATATGCAAAGCATCCAAACAGTACAATTCGCCAATTTTTTGTTCTTCAAGTTTAAGTGAGCAATGAGCCCCAATGGTTAATCCTTTATCGGAAATTATTTGTAAATTTCGACAAGTAGAACAATGAATGGAACAGGTAGCCGGTTGAAATCAATGTATATATTGCTTCTATATAGTCTAAGAAACATATATGCAAAGCATCCAAACAGTACCATTCGCCAATTTTTTGTTCTTCAAGTTTAAGTGAACAATGAGCCCCAATGGTTAATCCTTTATCGGAAATTATTTGTAAATTTCGACAAGTAGAACAATGAATAGTACAGGTAGACGGGTGAAATCTTTCTATATATTGCTTCTAAATAGTCTAAGAAACATCTATGCAAAGCATCCAAACAGTACAATTCGCCAATTTTTTGTTCTTCAAGTTTAAGTGAACTACGAGCCCCATTGTTAATCCTTTAAAGGAAATTATTTGTAAATTTCGACAAGTAGAACAATGAATGGATCATGTAGACGGTTGAAAAAATTGTATATATTGCTTCTATATAGTCTACGAAACATATATGCAAAGCATCCAAACAGTACAATTCGCCAATTTTTTGTACTTCAAGTTTAAGTGAACTACGAGCCCCATTGTTAATCCTTTAACGGAAATTAATTGTAACTTTCGACAAGTAGAACAATGAATGGAACAGGTAGACGGTTGAAATCTTTGTATATATTGCTTCTATATAGTCTAAGAAACATATATGCAAAGCATCCAAACAGTACAATTCGCCAATTTCTTGTTCTTCAAGTTTAAGTGAGCAATAAGCCCCAATGGTTAATCCTTTATCGGAAATTATTTGTAAATTTCGACAAGTAGAACAATGAATGGAACTGGTAGCCGGTTGAAATCTTTGTATAAATTGCTTCTATATAGTCTAAGAAACATATATGCAAAGCATCCAAACAGTACAATTCGCCAATTTTTTGTTCTTCAAGTTTAAGTGAACAATGAGCCCCAATGGTTAATCCTTTATCGGAAATTATTTGTAAATTTCGACAAGTAGAACAATGAATGGAACAGGTAGCCGGTTGAAATCAATGTATATATTGCTTCTATATAGTCTAAGAAACATATATGCAAAGCATCCAAACAGTACCATTCGCCAATTTTTTGTTCTTCAAGTTTAAGAGAACTACGAGCCCCATTGTTAATCCCTTAACGGAAATTAATTGTAACTTTCGACAAGTAGAACAGTGAATGGAACAGGTAGACGGTTGAAATCTTTGTATATATTACTTCTATATAGTATAAGAAACATATATGCAAAGCATCCAAACAGTACCATTCGCCAATTTTTTGTTCTTCAAGTTTAAGTGAACTGCGAGCCCCATTGTTAATCCTTTAACGGAAATTAATTGTAACTTTCGACAAGTAGAACAATGAATGGAACAGGTAGACGGTTGAAATCTTTGTATATATTGCTTCTATATAGTATAAGAAACATATATGCAAAGCATCCAAACAGTAC
This sequence comes from Cerceris ruficornis, assembly GCA_963989415.1. Taxonomy (NCBI): domain Eukaryota; kingdom Metazoa; phylum Arthropoda; class Insecta; order Hymenoptera; family Crabronidae; genus Cerceris; species Cerceris ruficornis. The sequence goes on from CAXDIW010000101.1 coordinate 294,332, forward strand.
AATTCGCCAATTTTTTGTTCTTCAAGTTTAAGTGAACAATGAGCCCCAATGGTTAATCCGTTATCGGAAATTATTTGTAACTTTCGACAAGTAGAACAATGAATGGAACTGGTAGACGGTTGAAATCTTTGTATATATTGCTTCTATATAATCTAAGAAACATATATGCAAAGCATCTAAACAGTAACAATCGCCAATTTTTTGATCTTCAAGTTTAAGTGAACAGCGAGCCCCATTGATAATCATGAAATGGAAACTATTTGTAACTTTCGACAAGTAGAACAATGAATGGAACATCTAGACGGTTGAAATCATTGTATATATTGCTTCTATATAGTCTAAGAAACATATATGCAAAGCATCCAAACAGTACAATTCGCCAATTTTTTGTTCTTCAAGTTTAAGTGAACAATGAGCCCCAATGGTTAATCCTTTATCGGTAATTATTTGTAACTTTCGACAAGTAGAACAATGAATGGAACAGGTAGACGGTTGAAATCCTTGTATATATTACTTCCATATAGTCTAAGAAACATGTACGCAAAGCATCCAAACAGTACCATTCGCCAATTTTTTGTCCTTCAAGTTTAAGTGAACAATGAGCCCCATTGTTAATCCTTTATCGGAAATTATTTGTAACTTTCGGCAAGTAGAAGAATGAATGGAACATGTAGACGGTTGAAATCTTTGTATATATTGCTTCTATATAGTCTAAGAAACATATATGCAAAGCATCCAAACAGTACAATTCGCCAATTTTTTGTTCTTCAAGTTTAAGTGAACAATGAGCCCCAATGGTTAATCCTTTATCGGTAATTATTTGTAACTTTCGACAAGTAGAACAATGAATGGAACTGGTAGACGGTTGAAATCTTTGTATATATTGCTTCTATATAATCTAAGAAACATATATGCAAAGCATCTAAACAGTAACAATCGCCAATTTTTTGATCTTCAAATTTAAGTGAACAGCGAGCCCCATTGATAATCATGAAATGGAAACTATTTGTAACTTTCTACAAGTAGAACAATGAATAGTACAGGTATACGGGTGAAACCTTTCTATATATTGCTTCTAAATATTCTAAGAAACATCTATGCAAAGCATCCAAACAGTACAATTCGCCAATTTTTTGTTCTTCAAGTTTAAGTAAACTACGATCCCCATTGTTAATCCCTTAACGGAAATTATTTGTAACTTTCGACAAGTAGAACAATGAATGGAACTGGTAGCCGGTTGAAATCTTTGTATATATTGCTTCTATATAGTCTAAGAAACATATATGCAAAGCATCCAAACAGTACAATTCGCCAATTTTTTGTTCTTCAAGTTTATGTGAACAATGAGCCCCAATGGTTAATCCTTTATCGGAAATTATTTGTAAATTTCGACAAGTAGAACATTGAATGGAACAGGTAGCCGATTGAAATCAATGTATATATTGCTTCTATATAGTCTAAGAAACATATATGCAAAGCATCCAAACAGTACCATTCGCCAATTTTTTGTTCTTCAAGTTTAAGTGAACATTGAGCCCCAATGGTTAATCCTTTATCGGAAATTATTTGTAAATTTCGACAAGTAGAACAATGAATAGTACAGGTAGACGGGTGAAATCTTTCTATATATTGCTTCTAAATAGTCTAAGAAACATCTATGCAAAGCATCCAAACAGTACAATTCGCCAATTTTTTGTTCTTCAAGTTTAAGTGAACTACGAGCCCCATTGTTAATCCTTTAAAGGATATTATTTGTAAATTTCGACAAGTAGAACAATGAATGGACCATGTAGACGGTTGAAAAAATTGTATATATTGCTTCTATATAGTCTACGAAACATATATGCAAAGCATCCAAACAGTACAATTCGCCAATTTTTTGTACTTCAAGTTTAAGTGAACTACGAGCCCCATTGTTAATCCTTTAACGGAAATTAATTGTAACTTTCGACAAGTAGAACAATGAATGGAACAGGTAGACGGTTGAAATCTATGTATATGTTGCTTCTATATAGTCTAAGAAACATATATGAAAAGCATCCAAACAGTACAATTCGCCAATTTATTGTTCTTCAAGTTTAAGTGAACAACGAGCCCCATTGTTAATCCTTTAAAGGAAATTATTTGTAACTTTCGACAAGTAGAACAATGAATGGAACAGGTAGACGGTTGAAATCAATGTATATATTGCTTTTATATAGTCTAAGAAACATATATGCAAAGCATCCAAACAGTACAATTCGCCAATTTTTTGTTCTTCAAGTTTAATTGAGCAATGAGCCCCAATGGTTAATCCTTTATCGGAAATTATTTGTAAATTTCGACAAGTAGAACAATGAATGGAACTGGTAGCCGGTTGAAATCTTTGTATATATTGCTTCTATATAGTCTAAGGAACATATATGCAAAGCATCCAAACAGTACAATTCGCCAATTTTTTGTTCTTCAAGTTTAAGTGAACAATGAGCCCCAATGGTTAATCCTTTATCGGAAATTATTTGTAAATTTCGACAAGTAGAACAATGAATGGAACAGGTAGCCGGTTGAAATCAATGTATATATTGCTTCTATATAGTCTAAGAAACATATATGCAAAGCATCCAAACAGTACCATTCGCTAATTTTTTGTTCTTCAAGTTTAAGTGAACAATGAGCCCCAATGGTTAATCCTTTATCGGAAATTATTTGTAAATTTCGACAAGTAGAACAATGAATAGTACAGGTAGACGGGTGAAATCTTTCTATATATTGCTCCTAAATAGTCTAAGAAACATCAATGCAAAGCATCCAAACAGTACAATTCGCCAATTTTTTGTTCTTCAAGTTTAAGTGAACTACGAGCCCCATTGTTAATCCTTTAAAGGAAATTATTTGTAAATTTCGACAAGTAGAACAATGAATGGATCATGTAGACGGTTGAAAAAATTGTATATATTGCTTCTATATAGTCTACGAAACATATATGCAAAGCATCCAAACAGTACAATTCGCCAATTTTTTGTACTACAAGTTTAAGTGAACTACGAGCCCAATTGTTAATCCTTTAACGGAAATTAATTGTAACTTTCGACAAGTAGAACAATGAATGAAACAGGTAGACGGTTGAAATCTTTGTATATATTGCTTCTATATAGTCTAAGAAACATATATGCAAAGCATCCAAACAGTACAATTCGCCAATTTTTTGTTCTTCAAGTTTAAGTGAACAATGAGCCCCAATGGTTAATCCGTTATCGGAAATTATTTGTAACTTTCGACAAGTAGAACAATGAATGGAAAACTTAGACGGTTGAAATCTTTGTATATATTGCTTCTATATAGTCTAAGAAACATGTACGCAAAGCATCCAAACAGTACCATTCGCCAATTTTTTGTTCTTCAAGTTTAAGTGAACAATGAGCCCCAATGGTTAATCCTTTATCGGAAATTATTTGTAATTTTCGACAAGTAGAACAATGAATGGAACAGTTAGACGGTTGAAATATTTGTATATATTGCTTCTATATAATCTAAGAAACATATATGCAAAGCATCCAAACAGTACAATTCGACAATTTTTTGCTCTTCAAGTTTATGTGAACTACGAGCCCCATTGTTAATGCCTTAACGGAAATTATTTGTAACTTTCGACAAGTAGAACAATGAATGGAACAGGTAGACGGTTGAAATCTTTGTATATATTGCTTCTATAAAGTCTAAGAAACATATATGCAAATCATCCAAACAGTACAATTCGCCAATTTATTGTTCTTCAAGTTTAAGTGAGCAATGAGCCCCAATGGTTAATCCTTTATCGGAAATTATTTGTAAATTTCGACAAGTAGAACAATGAATGGAACTGGTAGCCGGTTGAAATCTTTGTATATATTGCTTCTATATAGTCTAAGAAACATATATGCAAAGCATCCAAACAGTACAATTCGCCAATTTTTTGTTCTTCAAGTTTAAGTGAACAATGAGCCCCAATGGTTAATCCTTTATCGGAAATTATTTGTAAATTTCGACAAGTAGAACAATGAATGGAACAGGTAGCCGGTTGAAATCAATGTATATATTGCTTCTATATAGTCTAAGAAACATATATGCAAAGCATCCAAACAGTACCATTCGCCAATTTTTTGTTCTTCAAGTTTAAGTGAACTACCAGCCCCATTGTTAATCCTTTAAAGGAAATTATTTGTAAATTTCGACAAGTAGAACAATGAATGGATCAGGTAGACGGTTGAAATCATTGTATATATTGCTTCTATATAATCTAAGAAACATATATGCAAAGCATCCAAACAGTACAATTCGCCAATTTTTTGTTCTTTAAGTTTAAGTGAACTACGAGCCCCATTGTTAATCCTTTAAAGGAAATTATTTGTAACTTTCGACAAGTAGAACAATGAATAGTACAGGTAGACGGGTGAATTCTTTCTATATATTGCTTCTAAATAGTCTAAGAAACATATATGCAAAGCAACCAAACAGTACAATTAGCCAATTTCTTGTTCTTCAAGTTTAAGTGAACAACGAGCCCCATTGTTAATCCTTTAAAGGAAATTATTTGCAACTTTCGACAAGTAGAACAATGAATGGAACTGGTAGACGGTTGAAATCTTTGTATATATTGCTTCTATATAATCTAAGAAATATATATGCAAAGCATCTAAACAGTAACAATCGCCAATTTTTTGATCTTCAAATTTAAGTGAACAGCGAGCCCCATTGATAATCATGAAATGGAAACTATTTGTAACTTTCTACAAGTAGAACAATGAATAGTACAGGTATACGGGTGAAATCTTTCTATATATTGCTTCTAAATAGTCTAAGAAACATCTATGCAAAGCATCCAAACAGTACAATTCGCCAATTTTTTGTTCTTCAAGTTTAAGTAAACTACGATCCCCATTGTTAATCCCTTAACGGAAATTATTTGTAACTTTCGACAAGTAGAACAATGAATGGAACTGGTAGCCGGTTGAAATCTTTGTATATATTGCTTCTATATAGTCTAAGAAACATATATGCAAAGCATCCAAACAGTACAATTCGCCAATTTTTTGTTCTTCAAGTTTATGTGAACAATGAGCCCCAATGGTTAATCCTTTATCGGAAATTATTTGTAAATTTCGACAAGTAGAACAATGAATGGAACAGGTAGCCGGTTGAAATCAATGTATATATTGCTTCTATATAGTCTAAGAAACATATATGCAAAGCATCCAAACAGTACCATTCGCCAATTTTTTGTTCTTCAAGTTTAAGTGAACATTGAGCCCCAACGGTTAATCCTTTATCGGAAATTATTTGTAAATTTCGACAAGTAGAACAATGAATAGTACAGGTAGACGGGTGAAATCTTTCTATATATTGCTTCTAAATAGTCTAAGAAACATCTATGCAAAGCATCCAAACAGTACAATTCGCCAATTTTTTGTTCTTCAAGTTTAAGTGAACTACCAGCCCCATTGTTAATCCTTTAAAGGAAATTATTTGTAAATTTCGACAAGTAGAACAATGAATGGATCAGGTAGACGGTTGAAATCATTGTATATATTGCTTCTATATAATCTAAGAAACATATATGCAAAGCATCCAAACAGTACAATTCGCCAATTTTTTGTTCTTTAAGTTTAAGTGAACTACGAGCCCCATTGTTAATCCTTTAAAGGAAATTATTTGTAAATTTCGACAAATAGAACAATGAATAGTACAGGTAGACGGGTGAATTCTTTCTATATATTGCTTCTAAATAGTCTAAGAAACATATATGCAAAGCAACCAAACAGTACAATTCGCCAATTTCTTGTTCTTCAAGTTTAAGTGAACAATGAGCCCCAATGGTTAATCCTTTATCGGAAATTATTTGTAAATTTCGACAAGTAGAACAATGAATGGAACAGGTAGCCGGTTGAAATCAATATATATATTGCTTCTATATAGTCTAAGAAACATATATGCAAAGCATCCAAACAGTACCATTCGCCAATTTTTTGTTCTTCAAGTTTAAGTGAACAATGAGCCCCAATGGTTAATCCTTTATCGGAAATTATTTGTAAATTTCGACAAGTAGAACAATGAATAGTACAGGTAGACGGGTGAAATCTTTCTATATATTGCTTCTAAATAGTCTAAGAAACATCTATGCAAAGCATCCAAACAGTACAATTCGCCAATTTTTTGTTCTTCAAGTTTAAGTGAACTACGAGCCCCATTGTTAATCCTTTAAAGGAAATTATTTGTAAATTTCGACAAGTAGAACAATGAATGGATCATGTAGACGGTTGAAAAAATTGTATATATTGCTTCTATATAGTCTACGAAACATATATGCAAAGCATCCAAACAGTACAATTCGCCAATTTTTTGTACTTCAAGTTTAAGTGAACTACGAGCCCCATTGTTAATCCTTTAACGGAAATTAATTGTAACTTTCGACAAGTAGAACAATGAATGGAACAGGTAGACGGTTGAAATCTTTGTATATATTGCTTCTATATAGTCTAAGAAACATATATGCAAAGCATCCAAACAGTACAATTCGCCAATTTCTTGTTCTTCAAGTTTAAGTGAGCAATAAGCCCCAATGGTTAATCCTTTATCGGAAATTATTTGTAAATTTCGACAAGTAGAACAATGAATGGAACTGGTAGCCGGTTGAAATCTTTGTATAAATTGCTTCTATATAGTCTAAGAAACATATATGCAAAGCATCCAAACAGTACAATTCGCCAATTTTTTGTTCTTCAAGTTTAAGTGAACAATGAGCCCCAATGGTTAATCCTTTATCGGAAATTATTTGTAAATTTCGACAAGTAGAACAATGAATGGAACAGGTAGCCGGTTGAAATCAATGTATATATTGCTTCTATATAGTCTAAGAAACATATATGCAAAGCATCCAAACAGTACCATTCGCCAATTTTTTGTTCTTCAAGTTTAAGAGAACTACGAGCCCCATTGTTAATCCCTTAACGGAAATTAATTGTAACTTTCGACAAGTAGAACAGTGAATGGAACAGGTAGACGGTTGAAATCTTTGTATATATTACTTCTATATAGTATAAGAAACATATATGCAAAGCATCCAAACAGTACCATTCGCCAATTTTTTGTTCTTCAAGTTTAAGTGAACTGCGAGCCCCATTGTTAATCCTTTAACGGAAATTAATTGTAACTTTCGACAAGTAGAACAATGAATGGAACAGGTAGACGGTTGAAATCTTTGTATATATTGCTTCTATATAGTATAAGAAACATATATGCAAAGCATCCAAACAGTACAATTCGCCAATTTTTTGTTCTTCAAGTTTAAGTGAACAATGAGCCCCAATGGTTAATCCGTTATCGGAAATTATTTGTAACTTTCGACAAGTAGAACAATGAATGGAAAACTTAGACGGTTGAAATCTTTGTATATATTGCTTCTATATAATCTAACAAACATATATGCAAAGCATCCAAACAGTACAATTCGCCAATTTTTTGTTCTTCAAGTTTAAATTAACTACGATCTCCATTGTTAATCCTTTATCGGTAATTATTTGTAACTTTCGACAAGTAGAACAATGAATGGAACTGGTAGACGGTTGAAATCTTTGTATATATTGCTTCTATATAATCTAAGAAACATATATGCAAAGCATCTAAACAGTAACAATCGCCAATTTTTTGATCTTCAAGTTTAAGTGAACAGCGAGCCCCATTGATAATCATGAAATGGAAACTATTTGTAACTTTCGACAAGTAGAACAATGAATGGAACATCTAGACGGTTGAAATCATTGTATATATTGCTTCTATATAGTCTGAGAAACATATATGCAAAGCATCCAAACAGTACAATTCGCCAATTTTTTGTTCTTCAAGTTTAAGTGAACAATGAGCCCCAATGGTTAATCCTTTATCGGTAATTATTTGTAACTTTCGACAAGTAGAACAATGAATGGAACAGGTAGACGGTTGAAATCCTTGTATATATTACTTCCATATAGTCTAAGAAACATGTACGCAAAGCATCCAAACAGTACCATTCGCCAATTTTTTGTCCTTCAAGTTTAAGTGAACAATGAGCCCCATTGTTAATCCTTTATCGGAAATTATTTGTAACTTTCGGCAAGTAGAAGAATGAATGGAACATGTAGACGGTTGAAATCTTTGTATATATTGCTTCTATATAGTCTAAGAAACATATATGCAAAGCATCCAAACAGTACAATTCGCCAATTTTTTGTTCTTCAAGTTTAAGTGAACAATGAGCCCCAATGGTTAATCCTTTATCGGTAATTATTTGTAACTTTCGACAAGTAGAACAATGAATGGAACTGGTAGACGGTTGAAATCTTTGTATATATTGCTTCTATATAATCTAAGAAACATATATGCAAAGCATCTAAACAGTAACAATCGCCAATTTTTTGATCTTCAAATTTAAGTGAACAGCGAGCCCCATTGATAATCATGAAATGGAAACTATTTGTAACTTTCTACAAGTAGAACAATGAATAGTACAGGTATACGGGTGAAACCTTTCTATATATTGCTTCTAAATAGTCTAAGAAACATCTATGCAAAGCATCCAAACAGTACAATTCGCCAATTTTTTGTTCTTCAAGTTTAAGTAAACTACGATCCCCATTGTTAATCCCTTAACGGAAATTATTTGTAACTTTCGACAAGTAGAACAATGAATGGAACTCGTAGCCGGTTGAAATCTTTGTATATATTGCTTCTATATAGTCTAAGAAACATATATGCAAAGCATCCAAACAGTACAATTCGCCAATTTTTTGTTCTTCAAGTTTATGTGAACAATGAGCCCCAATGGTTAATCCTTTATCGGAAATTATTTGTAAATTTCGACAAGTAGAACATTGAATGGAACAGGTAGCCGATTGAAATCAATGTATATATTGCTTCTATATAGTCTAAGAAACATATATGCAAAGCATCCAAACAGTACCATTCGCCAATTTTTTGTTCTTCAAGTTTAAGTGAACATTGAGCCCCAATGGTTAATCCTTTATCGGAAATTATTTGTAAATTTCGACAAGTAGAACAATGAATAGTACAGGTAGACGGGTGAAATCTTTCTATATATTGCTTCTAAATAGTCTAAGAAACATCTATGCAAAGCATCCAAACAGTACAATTCGCCAATTTTTTGTTCTTCAAGTTTAAGTGAACTACGAGCCCCATTGTTAATCCTTTAAAGGATATTATTTGTAAATTTCGACAAGTAGAACAATGAATGGACCATGTAGACGGTTGAAAAAATTGTATATATTGCTTCTATATAGTCTACGAAACATATATGCAAAGCATCCAAACAGTACAATTCGCCAATTTTTTGTACTTCAAGTTTAAGTGAACTACGAGCCCCATTGTTAATCCTTTAACGGAAATTAATTGTAACTTTCGACAAGTAGAACAATGAATGGAACAGGTAGACGGTTGAAATCTATGTATATGTTGCTTCTATATAGTCTAAGAAACATATATGAAAAGCATCCAAACAGTACAATTCGCCAATTTATTGTTCTTCAAGTTTAAGTGAACAACGAGCCCCATTGTTAATCCTTTAAAGGAAATTATTTGTAACTTTCGACAAGTAGAACAATGAATGGAACAGGTAGACGGTTGAAATCAATGTATATATTGCTTTTATATAGTCTAAGAAACATATATGCAAAGCATCCAAACAGTACAATTCGCCAATTTTTTGTTCTTCAAGTTTAAGTGAGCAATGAGCCCCAATGGTTAATCCTTTATCGGAAATTATTTGTAAATTTCGACAAGTAGAACAATGAATGGAACTGGTAGCCGGTTGAAATCTTTGTATATATTGCTTCTATATAGTCTAAGGAACATATATGCAAAGCATCCAAACAGTACAATTCGCCAATTTTTTGTTCTTCAAGTTTAAGTGAACAATGAGCCCCAATGGTTAATCCTTTATCGGAAATTATTTGTAAATTTCGACAAGTAGAACAATGAATGGAACAGGTAGCCGGTTGAAATCAATGTATATATTGCTTCTATATAGTCTAAGAAACATATATGCAAAGCATCCAAACAGTACCATTCGCTAATTTTTTGTTCTTCAAGTTTAAGTGAACAATGAGCCCCAATGGTTAATCCTTTATCGGAAATTATTTGTAAATTTCGACAAGTAGAACAATGAATAGTACAGGTAGACGGGTGAAATCTTTCTATATATTGCTCCTAAATAGTCTAAGAAACATCAATGCAAAGCATCCAAACAGTACAATTCGCCAATTTTTTGTTCTTCAAGTTTAAGTGAACTACGAGCCCCATTGTTAATCCTTTAAAGGAAATTATTTGTAAATTTCGACAAGTAGAACAATGAATGGATCATGTAGACGGTTGAAAAAATTGTATATATTGCTTCTATATAGTCTACGAAACATATATGCAAAGCATCCAAACAGTACAATTCGCCAATTTTTTGTACTACAAGTTTAAGTGAACTACGAGCCCAATTGTTAATCCTTTAACGGAAATTAATTGTAACTTTCGACAAGTAGAACAATGAATGAAACAGGTAGACGGTTGAAATCTTTGTATATATTGCTTCTATATAGTCTAAGAAACATATATGCAAAGCATCCAAACAGTACAATTCGCCAATTTTTTGTTCTTCAAGTTTAAGTGAACAATGAGCCCCAATGGTTAATCCGTTATCGGAAATTATTTGTAACTTTCGACAAGTAGAACAATGAATGGAAAACTTAGACGGTTGAAATCTTTGTATATATTGCTTCTATATAGTCTAAGAAACATGTACGCAAAGCATCCAAACAGTACCATTCGCCAATTTTTTGTTCTTCAAGTTTAAGTGAACAATGAGCCCCAATGGTTAATCCTTTATCGGAAATTATTTGTAATTTTCGACAAGTAGAACAATGAATGGAACAGTTAGACGGTTGAAATATTTGTATATATTGCTTCTATATAATCTAAGAAACATATATGCAAAGCATCCAAACAGTACAATTCGACAATTTTTTGCTCTTCAAGTTTATGTGAACTACGAGCCCCATTGTTAATGCCTTAACGGAAATTATTTGTAACTTTCGACAAGTAGAACAATGAATGGAACAGGTAGACGGTTGAAATCTTTGTATATATTGCTTCTATAAAGTCTAAGAAACATATATGCAAATCATCCAAACAGTACAATTCGCCAATTTATTGTTCTTCAAGTTTAAGTGAGCAATGAGCCCCAATGGTTAATCCTTTATCGGAAATTATTTGTAAATTTCGACAAGTAGAACAATGAATGGAACTGGTAGCCGGTTGAAATCTTTGTATATATTGCTTCTATATAGTCTAAGAAACATATATGCAAAGCATCCAAACAGTACAATTCGCCAATTTTTTGTTCTTCAAGTTTAAGTGAACAATGAGCCCCAATGGTTAATCCTTTATCGGAAATTATTTGTAAATTTCGACAAGTAGAACAATGAATGGAACAGGTAGCCGGTTGAAATCAATGTATATATTGCTTCTATATAGTCTAAGAAACATATATGCAAAGCATCCAAACAGTACCATTCGCCAATTTTTTGTTCTTCAAGTTTAAGTGAACTACCAGCCCCATTGTTAATCCTTTAAAGGAAATTATTTGTAAATTTCGACAAGTAGAAAAATGAATGGATCAGGTAGACGGTTGAAATCATTGTATATATTGCTTCTATATAATCTAAGAAACATATATGCAAAGCATCCAAACAGTACAATTCGCCAATTTTTTGTTCTTTAAGTTTAAGTGAACTACGAGCCCCATTGTTAATCCTTTAAAGGAAATTATTTGTAACTTTCGACAAGTAGAACAATGAATAGTACAGGTAGACGGGTGAATTCTTTCTATATATTGCTTCTAAATAGTCTAAGAAACATATATGCAAAGCAACCAAACAGTACAATTCGCCAATTTCTTGTTCTTCAAGTTTAAGTGAACAACGAGCCCCATTGTTAATCCTTTAAAGGAAATTATTTGCAACTTTCGACAAGTAGAACAATGAATGGAACTGGTAGACGGTTGAAATCTTTGTATATATTGCTTCTATATAATCTAAGAAATATATATGCAAAGCATCTAAACAGTAACAATCGCCAATTTTTTGATCTTCAAATTTAAGTGAACAGCGAGCCCCATTGATAATCATGAAATGGAAACTATTTGTAACTTTCTACAAGTAGAACAATGAATAGTACAGGTATACGGGTGAAATCTTTCTATATATTGCTTCTAAATAGTCTAAGAAACATCTATGCAAAGCATCCAAACAGTACAATTCGCCAATTTTTTGTTCTTCAAGTTTAAGTAAACTACGATCCCCATTGTTAATCCCTTAACGGAAATTATTTGTAACTTTCGACAAGTAGAACAATGAATGGAACTGGTAGCCGGTTGAAATCTTTGTATATATTGCTTCTATATAGTCTAAGAAACATATATGCAAAGCATCCAAACAGTACAATTCGCCAATTTTTTGTTCTTCAAGTTTATGTGAACAATGAGCCCCAATGGTTAATCCTTTATCGGAAATTATTTGTAAATTTCGACAAGTAGAACAATGAATGGAACAGGTAGCCGGTTGAAATCAATGTATATATTGCTTCTATATAGTCTAAGAAACATATATGCAAAGCATCCAAACAGTACCATTCGCCAATTTTTTGTTCTTCAAGTTTAAGTGAACATTGAGCCCCAACGGTTAATCCTTTATCGGAAATTATTTGTAAATTTCGACAAGTAGAACAATGAATAGTACAGGTAGACGGGTGAAATCTTTCTATATATTGCTTCTAAATAGTCTAAGAAACATCTATGCAAAGCATCCAAACAGTACAATTCGCCAATTTTTTGTTCTTCAAGTTTAAGTGAACTACCAGCCCCATTGTTAATCCTTTAAAGGAAATTATTTGTAAATTTCGACAAGTAGAACAATGAATGGATCAGGTAGACGGTTGAAATCATTGTATATATTGCTTCTATATAATCTAAGAAACATATATGCAAAGCATCCAAACAGTACAATTCGCCAATTTTTTGTTCTTTAAGTTTAAGTGAACTACGAGCCCCATTGTTAATCCTTTAAAGGAAATTATTTGTAAATTTCGACAAGTAGAACAATGAATAGTACAGGTAGACGGGTGAATTCTTTCTATATATTGCTTCTAAATAGTCTAAGAAACATATATGCAAAGCAACCAAACAGTACAATTCGCCAATTTCTTGTTCTTCAAGTTTAAGTGAACAATGAGCCCCAATGGTTAATCCTTTATCGGAAATTATTTGTAAATTTCGACAAGTAGAACAATGAATAGTACAGGTAGACGGGTGAAATCTTTCTATATATTGCTTCTAAATAGTCTAAGAAACATCTATGCAAAGCATCCAAACAGTACAATTCGCCAATTTTTTGTTCTTCAAGTTTAAGTGAACTACGAGCCCCATTGTTAATCCTTTAAAGGAAATTATTTGTAAATTTCGACAAGTAGAACAATGAATGGACCATGTAGACGGTTGAAAAAATTGTATATATTGCTTCTATATAGTCTACGAAACATATATGCAAAGCATCCAAACAGTACAATTCGCCAATTTATTGTTCTTCAAGTTTAAGTGAACAACGAGCCCCATTGTTAATCCTTTAAAGGAAATTATTTTTAACTTTCGACAAGTAGAACAATGAATGGAACAGGTAGACGGTTGAAATCTTTGTATATATTGCTTTTATATAGTCTAAGAAACATATATGCAAAGCATCCAAACAGTACAATTCGCCAATTTTTTGTTCTTCAAGTTTAAGTGAGCAATGAGCCCCAATGGTTAATCCTTTATCGGAAATTATTTGTAAATTTCGACAAGTAGAACAATGAATGGAACAGGTAGCCGGTTGAAATCAATGTATATATTGCTTCTATATAGTCTAAGAAACATATATGCAAAGCATCCAAACAGTACCATTCGCCAATTTTTTGTTCTTCAAGTTTAAGTGAACAATGAGCCCCAATGGTTAATCCTTTATCGGAAATTATTTGTAAATTTCGACAAGTAGAACAATGAATAGTACAGGTAGACGGGTGAAATCTTTCTATATATTGCTTCTAAATAGTCTAAGAAACATCTATGCAAAGCATCCAAACAGTACAATTCGCCAATTTTTTGTTCTTCAAGTTTAAGTGAACTACGAGCCCCATTGTTAATCCTTTAAAGGAAATTATTTGTAAATTTCGACAAGTAGAACAATGAATGGATCATGTAGACGGTTGAAAAAATTGTATATATTGCTTCTATATAGTCTACGAAACATATATGCAAAGCATCCAAACAGTACAATTCGCCAATTTCTTGTTCTTCAAGTTTAAGTGAGCAATAAGCCCCAATGGTTAATCCTTTATCGGAAATTATTTGTAAATTTCGACAAGTAGAACAATGAATGGAACTGGTAGCCGGTTGAAATCTTTGTATAAATTGCTTCTATATAGTCTAAGAAACATATATGCAAAGCATCCAAACAGTACAATTCGCCAATTTTTTGTTCTTCAAGTTTAAGTGAACAATGAGCCCCAATGGTTAATCCTTTATCGGAAATTATTTGTAAATTTCGACAAGTAGAACAATGAATGGAACAGGTAGCCGGTTGAAATCAATGTATATATTGCTTCTATATAGTCTAAGAAACATATATGCAAAGCATCCAAACAGTACCATTCGCCAATTTTTTGTTCTTCAAGTTTAAGAGAACTACGAGCCCCATTGTTAATCCCTTAACGGAAATTAATTGTAACTTTCGACAAGTAGAACAGTGAATGGAACAGGTAGACGGTTGAAATCTTTGTATATATTACTTCTATATAGTATAAGAAACATATATGCAAAGCATCCAAACAGTACCATTCGCCAATTTTTTGTTCTTCAAGTTTAAGTGAACTGCGAGCCCCATTGTTAATCCTTTAACGGAAATTAATTGTAACTTTCGACAAGTAGAACAATGAATGGAACAGGTAGACGGTTGAAATCTTTGTATATATTGCTTCTATATAGTATAAGAAACATATATGCAAAGCATCCAAACAGTACAATTCGCCAATTTTTTGTTCTTCAAGTTTAAGTGAACAATGAGCCCCAATGGTTAATCCGTTATCGGAAATTATTTGTAACTTTCGACAAGTAGAACAATGAATGGAAAACTTAGACGGTTGAAATCTTTGTATATATTGCTTCTATATAATCTAACAAACATATATGCAAAGCATCCAAACAGTACAATTCGCCAATTTTTTGTTCTTCAAGTTTAAATTAACTACGATCCCCATTGTTAATCCTTTATCGGTAATTATTTGTAACTTTCGACAAGTAGAACAATGAATGGAACTGGTAGACGGTTGAAATCTTTGTATATATTGCTTCTATATAATCTAAGAAACATATATGCAAAGCATCTAAACAGTAACAATCGCCAATTTTTTGATCTTCAAGTTTAAGTGAACAGCGAGCCCCATTGATAATCATGAAATGGAAACTATTTGTAACTTTCGACAAGTAGAACAATGAATGGAACATCTAGACGGTTGAAATCATTGTATATATTGCTTCTATATAGTCTAAGAAACATATATGCAAAGCATCCAAACAGTACAATTCGCCAATTTTTTGTTCTTCAAGTTTAAGTGAACAATGAGCCCCAATGGTTAATCCTTTATCGGTAATTATTTGTAACTTTCGACAAGTAGAACAATGAATGGAACAGGTAGACGGTTGAAATCCTTGTATATATTACTTCCATATAGTCTAAGAAACATGTACGCAAAGCATCCAAACAGTACCATTCGCCAATTTTTTGTCCTTCAAGTTTAAGTGAACAATGAGCCCCATTGTTAATCCTTTATCGGAAATTATTTGTAACTTTCGGCAAGTAGAAGAATGAATGGAACATGTAGACGGTTGAAATCTTTGTATATATTGCTTCTATATAGTCTAAGAAACATATATGCAAAGCATCCAAACAGTACAATTCGCCAATTTTTTGTTCTTCAAGTTTAAGTGAACAATGAGCCCCAATGGTTAATCCTTTATCGGTAATTATTTGTAACTTTCGACAAGTAGAACAATGAATGGAACTGGTAGACGGTTGAAATCTTTGTATATACTGCTTCTATATAATCTAAGAAACATATATGCAAAGCATCTAAACAGTAACAATCGCCAATTTTTTGATCTTCAAATTTAAGTGAACAGCGAGCCCCATTGATAATCATGAAATGGAAACTATTTGTAACATTCTACAAGTAGAACAATGAATAGTACAGGTATACGGGTGAAACCTTTCTATATATTGCTTCTAAATAGTCTAAGAAACATCTATGCAAAGCATCCAAACAGTACAATTCGCCAATTTTTTGTTCTTCAAGTTTAAGTAAACTACGATCCCCATTGTTAATCCCTTAACGGAAATTATTTGTAACTTTCGACAAGTAGAACAATGAATGGAACTGGTAGCCGGTTGAAATCTTTGTATATATTGCTTCTATATAGTCTAAGAAACATATATGCAAAGCATCCAAACAGTACAATTCGCCAATTTTTTTTCTTCAAGTTTATGTGAACAATGAGCCCCAATGGTTAATCCTTTATCGGAAATTATTTGTAAATTTCGACAAGTAGAACATTGAATGGAACAGGTAGCCGATTGAAATCAATGTATATATTGCTTCTATATAGTCTAAGAAACATATATGCAAAGCATCCAAACAGTACCATTCGCCAATTTTTTGTTCTTCAAGTTTAAGTGAACATTGAGCCCCAATGGTTAATCCTTTATCGGAAATTATTTGTAAATTTCGACAAGTAGAACAATGAATAGTACAGGTAGACGGGTGAAATCTTTCTATATATTGCTTCTAAATAGTCTAAGAAACATCTATGCAAAGCATCCAAACAGTACAATTCGCCAATTTTTTGTTCTTCAAGTTTAAGTGAACTACGAGCCCCATTGTTAATCCTTTAAAGGATATTATTTGTAAATTTCGACAAGTAGAACAATGAATGGACCATGTAGACGGTTGAAAAAATTGTATATATTGCTTCTATATAGTCTACGAAACATATATGCAAAGCATCCAAACAGTACAATTCGCCAATTTTTTGTACTTCAAGTTTAAGTGAACTACGAGCCCCATTGTTAATCCTTTAACGGAAATTAATTGTAACTTTCGACAAGTAGAACAATGAATGGAACAGGTAGACGGTTGAAATCTATGTATATGTTGCTTCTATATAGTCTAAGAAACATATATGAAAAGCATCCAAACAGTACAATTCGCCAATTTATTGTTCTTCAAGTTTAAGTGAACAACGAGCCCCATTGTTAATCCTTTAAAGGAAATTATTTGTAACTTTCAACAAGTAGAACAATGAATGGAACAGGTAGACGGTTGAAATCAATGTATATATTGCTTTTATATAGTCTAAGAAACATATATGCAAAGCATCCAAACAGTACAATTCGCCAATTTTTTGTTCTTCAAGTTTAAGTGAGCAATGAGCCCCAATGGTTAATCCTTTATCGGAAATTATTTGTAAATTTCGACAAGTAGAACAATGAATGGAACTGGTAGCCGGTTGAAATCTTTGTATATATTGCTTCTATATAGTCTAAGAAACATATATGCAAAGCATCCAAACAGTACAATTCGCCAATTTTTTGTTCTTCAAGTTTAAGTGAACAATGAGCCCCAATGGTTAATCCTTTATCGGAAATTATTTGTAAATTTCGACAAGTAGAACAATGAATGGAACAGGTAGCCGGTTGAAATCAATGTATATATTGCTTCTATATAGTCTAAGAAACATATATGCAAAGCATCCAAACAGTACCATTCGCTAATTTTTTGTTCTTCAAGTTTAAGTGAACAATGAGCCCCAATGGTTAATCCTTTATCGGAAATTATTTGTAAATTTCGACAAGTAGAACAATGAATAGTACAGGTAGACGGGTGAAATCTTTCTATATATTGCTCCTAAATAGTCTAAGAAACATCAATGCAAAGCATCCAAACAGTACAATTCGCCAATTTTTTGTTCTTCAAGTTTAAGTGAACTACGAGCCCCATTGTTAATCCTTTAAAGGAAATTATTTGTAAATTTCGACAAGTAGAACAATGAATGGATCATGTAGACGGTTGAAAAAATTGTATATATTGCTTCTATATAGTCTACGAAACATATATGCAAAGCATCCAAACAGTACAATTCGCCAATTTTTTGTACTACAAGTTTAAGTGAACTACGAGCCCAATTGTTAATCCTTTAACGGAAATTAATTGTAACTTTCGACAAGTAGAACAATGAATGAAACAGGTAGACGGTTGAAATCATTGTATATATTGCTTCTATATAATCTAAGAAACATATATGCAAAGCATCCAAACAGTACCATTCGCCAATTTTTTGTTCTTCAAGTTTAAGTGAACAATGAGCCCCATTGTTAATCCTTTATCGGAAATTATTTGTAACTTTCGACAAGTAGAACATTGAATGGAACAGGTAGACGGTTGAAATCTTTGTATCTATTGCTTCTATATAGTATAAGAAACATATATGCAAAGCATCCAAACAGTACCATTCGCCAATTTTTTGTTCTTCAAGTTTAAGTGAACTGCGAGCTCCATTGTTAATCCTTTAAAGGAAATTATTTATAACTTTCGACAAGTAGAACAATGAATGGAACAGGTAGACGGTTGAAATCTTTGTATATATTGCTTCTATATAGTCTAAGAAACATATATGCAAAGCATCCAAACAGTACAATTCGCCAATTTTTTGTTCTTCAAGTTTAAGTGAACAATGAGCCCCAATGGTTAATCCTTTATCGGTAATTATTTGTAACTTTCGACAAGTAGAACAATGAATGGAACTGGTAGACGGTTGAAATCTTTGTATATATTGCTTCTATATAATCTAAGAAACATATATGCAAAGCATCTAAACAGTAACAATCGCCAATTTTTTGATCTTCAAGTTTAAGTGAACAGCGAGCCCCATTGATAATCATGAAATGGAAACTATTTGTAACTTTCGACAAGTAGAACAATGAATGGAACATCTAGACGGTTGAAATCATTGTATATATTGCTTCTATATAGTCTAAGAAACATATATGCAAAGCATCCAAACAGTACAATTCGCCAATTTTTTGTTCTTCAAGTTTAAGTGAACAATGAGCCCCAATGGTTAATCCTTTATCGGTAATTATTTGTAACTTTCGACAAGTAGAACAATGAATGGAACAGGTAGACGGTTGAAATCCTTGTATATATTGCTTCCATATAGTCTAAGAAACATGTACGCAAAGCATCCAAACAGTACCATTCGCCAATTTTTTGTCCTTCAAGTTTAAGTGAACAATGAGCCCCATTGTTAATCCTTTATCGGAAATTATTTGTAACTTTCGACAAGTAGAAGAATGAATGGAACATGTAGGCGGTTGAAATCTTTGTATATATTGCTTCTATATAGTCTAAGAAACATATATGCAAAGCATCCAAACAGTACAATTCGCCAATTTTTTGTTCTTCAAGTTTAAGTGAACAATGAGCCCCAATGGTTAATCCTTTATCGGTAATTATTTGTAACTTTCGACAAGTAGAACAATGAATGGAACTGGTAGACGGTTGAAATCTTTGTATATATTGCTTCTATATAATCTAAGAAACATATATGCAAAGCATCTAAACAGTAACAATCGCCAATTTTTTGATCTTCAAGTTTAAGTGAACAGCGAGCCCCATTGATAATCATGAAATGGAAACTATTTGTAACTTTCTACAAGTAGAACAATGAATAGTACAGGTATACGGGTGAAATCTTTCTATATATTGCTTCTAAATAGTCTAAGAAACATCTATGCAAAGCATCCAAACAGTACAATTCGCCAATTTTTTGTTCTTCAAGTTTAAATTAACTACGATCCCCATTGTTAATCCCTTAACGGAAATTATTTGTAACTTTCGACAAGTAGAACAATGAATGGAACATCTAGACGGTTGAAATCATTGTATATATTGCTTCTATATAGTCTAAGAAACATATATGCAAAGCATCCAAACAGTACAATTCGCCAATTTTTTGTTCTCCAAGTTTAAGTGAACAATGAGCCCCAATGGTTAATCCTTTATCGGTAATTATTTGTAACTTTCGACAAGTAGAACAATGAATGGAACAGGTAGACGGTTGAAATCCTTGTATATATTGCTTCCATATAGTCTAAGAAACATGTACGCAAAGCATCCAAACAGTACCATTCGCCAATTTTTTGTCCTTCAAGTTTAAGTGAACAATGAGCCCCATTGTTAATCCTTTATCGGAAATTATTTGTAACTTTCGACATGTAGAAGAATGAATGGAACATGTAGGCGGTTGAAATCTTTGTATATATTGCTTCTATATAGTCTAAGAAACATATATGCAAAGCATCCAAACAGTACAATTCGCCAATTTTTTGTTCTTCAAGTTTAAGTGAACAATGAGCCCCAATGGTTAATCCTTTATCGGTAATTATTTGTAACTTTCGACAAGTAGAACAATGAATGGAACTGGTAGACGGTTGAAATCTTTGTATATATTGCTTCTATATAATCTAAGAAACATATATGCAAAGCATCTAAACAGTAACAATCGCCAATTTTTTGATCTTCAAGTTTAAGTGAACAGCGAGCCCCATTGATAATCATGAAATGGAAACTATTTGTAACTTTCTACAAGTAGAACAATGAATAGTACAGGTATACGGGTGAAATCTTTCTATATATTGCTTCTAAATAGTCTAAGAAACATCTATGCAAAGCATCCAAACAGTACAATTCGCCAATTTTTTGTTCTTCAAGTTTAAATTAACTACGATCCCCATTGTTAATCCCTTAACGGAAATTATTTGTAACTTTCGACAAGTAGAACAATGAATGGAACATCTAGACGGTTGAAATCATTGTATATATTGCTTCTATATAGTCTAAGAAACATATATGCAAAGCATCCAAACAGTACAATCGCCAATTTTTTGTTCTTCAAGTTTAAGTGAACAATGAGCCCCAATGGTTAATCCTTTATCGGTAATTATTTGTAACTTTCGACAAGTAGAACAATGAATGGAACAGGTAGACGGTTGAAATCCTTGTATATATTGCTTCCATATAGTCTAAGAAACATGTACGCAAAGCATCCAAACAGTACCATTCGCCAATTTTTTGTCCTACAAGTTTAAGTGAACAATGAGCCCCATTGTTAATCCTTTATCGGAAATTATTTGTAACTTTCGACAAGTAGAAGAATGAATGGAACATGTAGACGGTTGAAATCTTTGTATATATTGCTTCTATATAGTCTAAGAAACATATATGCAAAGCATCCATACAGTACAATTCGCCAATTTTTTGTTCTTCAAGTTTAAGTGAACAATGAGCCCCAATGGTTAATCCTTTATCGGTAATTATTTGTAACTTTCGACAAGTAGAACAATGAATGGAACTGGTAGACGGTTGAAATCTTTGTATATATTGCTTCTATATAATCTAAGAAACATATATGCAAAGCATCTAAACAGTAACAATCGCCAATTTTTTGATCTACAAGTTTAAGTGAACAGCGAGCCCCATTGATAATCATGAAATGGAAACTATTTGTAACTTTCTACAAGTAGAACAATGAATAGTACAGGTATACGGGTGAAATCTTTCTATATATTGCTTCTAAATAGTCTAAGAAACATTTCTGCAAAGCATCCAAACAGTACAATTCGCCAATTTTTTGTTCTTCAAGTTTAAGTGAGCAATGAGCCCCAATGGTTAATCCTTTATCGGAAATTATTTGTAAATTTCGACAAGTAGAACAGTGAATGGAACAGGTAGACGGTTGAAATCTTTGTATATATTGCTTCTATATAGTATAAGAAACATATATGCAAAGCATCCAAACAGTACAATTCGCCAATTTTTTGTTCTTCAAGTTTATGTGAACAATGAGCCCCAATGGTTAATCCTTTATCGGAAATTATTTGTAAATTTCGACAAGTAAAACAATGAATGGAACAGGTAGCCGGTTGAAATCAATGTATATATTGCTTCTATATAGTCTAAGAAACACATATGCAAAGCATCCAAACAGTACCATTCGCCAATTTTTTGGTCTTCAAGTTTAAGTGAACTACGAGCCCCATTGTTAATCCTTTAAAGGAAATTATTTGTAAATTTCGACAAGTAGAACAATGAATGGACCATGTAGACGGTTGAAAAAATTGTATATATTGCTTCTATATAGTCTACGAAACATATATGCAAAGCATCCAAACAGTACAATTCGCCAATTTTTTGTACTTCAAGTTTAAGTGAACTACGAGCCCCATTGTTAATCCTTTAACGGAAATTAATTGTAACTTTCGACAAGTAGAACAATGAATGGAACAGGTAGACGGTTGAAATCTTTGTATATGTTGCTTCTATATAGTCTAAGAAACATATATGCAAAGCATCCAAACAGTACAATTCGCCAATTTATTGTTCTTCAAGTTTAAGTGAACAACGAGCCCCATTGTTAATCCTTTAAAGGAAATTATTTGTAACTTTCGACAAGTAGAACAATGAATGGAACAGGTAGACGGTTGAAATCTTTGTATATATTGCTTTTATATAGTCTAAGAAACATATATGCAAAGCATCCAAACAGTACAATTCGCCAATTTTTTGTTCTTCAAGTTTAAGTGAGCAATGAGCCCCAATGGTTAATCCTTTATCGGAAATTATTTGTAAATTTCGACAAGTAGAACAATGAATGGAACTGGTAGACGGTTGAAATCTTTGTATATATTGCTTCTATATAATCTAAGAAACATATATGCAAAGCATCTAAACAGTAACAATCGCCAATTTTTTGATCTTCAAGTTTAAGTGAACAGCGAGCCCCATTGATAATCATGAAATGGAAACTATTTGTAACTTTCGACAAGTAGAACAATGAATGGAACATCTAGACGGTTGAAATCATTGTATATATTGCTTCTATATAGTCTAAGAAACATATATGCAAAGCATCCAAACAGTACAATTCGCCAATTTTTTGTTCTTCAAGTTTAAGTGAACAATGAGCCCCAATGGTTAATCCTTTATCGGTAATTATTTGTAACTTTCGACAAGTAGAACAATGAATGGAACAGGTAGACGGTTGAAATCCTTGTATATATTGCTTCCATATAGTCTAAGAAACATGTACGCAAAGCATCCAAACAGTACCATTCGCCAATTTTTTGACCTTCAAGTTTAAGTGAACAATGAGCCCCATTGTTAGTCCTTTATCGGAAATTATTTGTAACTTTCGACAAGTAGAAGAATGAATGGAACATGTAGACGGTTGAAATCTTTGTATATATTGCTTCTATATAGTCTAAGAAACATATATGCAAAGCATCCATACAGTACAATTCGCCAATTTTTTGTTCTTCAAGTTTAAGTGAACAATGAGCCCCAATGGTTAATCCTTTATCGGTAATTATTTGTAACTTTCGACAAGTAGAACAATGAATGGAACTGGTAGACGGTTGAAATCTTTGTATATATTGCTTCTATATAATCTAAGAAACATATATGCAAAGCATCTAAACAGTAACAATCGCCAATTTTTTGATCTACAAGTTTAAGTGAACAGCGAGCCCCATTGATAATCATGAAATGGAAACTATTTGTAACTTTCTACAAGTAGAACAATGAATAGTACAGGTATACGGGTGAAATCTTTCTATATATTGCTTCTAAATAGTCTAAGAAACATTTCTGCAAAGCATCCAAACAGTACAATTCGCCAATTTTTTGTTCTTCAAGTTTAAGTGAGCAATGAGCCCCAATGGTTAATCCTTTATCGGAAATTATTTGTAAATTTCGACAAGTAGAACAGTGAATGGAACAGGTAGACGGTTGAAATCTTTGTATATATTGCTTCTATATAGTATAAGAAACATATATGCAAAGCATCCAAACAGTACAATTCGCCAATTTTTTGTTCTTCAAGTTTATGTGAACAATGAGCCCCATTGATAATCATGAAATGGAAACTATTTGTAACTTTCGACAAGTAGAACAATGAATGGAACATCTAGACGGTTGAAATCATTGTATATATTGCTTCTATATAGTCTAAGAAACATATATGCAAAGCATCCAAACAGTACAATTCGCCAATTTTTTGTTCTTCAAGTTTAAGTGAACAATGAGCCCCAATGGTTAATCCTTTATCGGTAATTATTTGTAACTTTCGACAAGTAGAACAATGAATGGAACAGGTAGACGGTTGAAATCCTTGTATATATTGCTTCCATATAGTCTAAGAAACATGTACGCAAAGCATCCAAACAGTACCATTCGCCAATTTTTTGTCCTTCAAGTTTAAGTGAACAATGAGCCCCATTGTTAGTCCTTTATCGGAAATTATTTGTAACTTTCGACAAGTAGAAGAATGAATGGAACATGTAGACGGTTGAAATCTTTGTATATATTGCTTCTATATAGTCTAAGAAACATATATGCAAAGCATCCATACAGTACAATTCGCCAATTTTTTGTTCTTCAAGTTTAAGTGAACAATGAGCCCCAATGGTTAATCCTTTATCGGTAATTATTTGTAACTTTCGACAAGTAGAACAATGAATGGAACTGGTAGACGGTTGAAATCTTTGTATATATTGCTTCTATATAGTCTAAGAAACATATATGCAAAGCATCCAAACAGTACAATTCGCCAATTTTTTGTTCTTCAAGTTTAAGTGAACAATGAGCCCCAATGGTTAATCCTTTATCGGAAATTATTTGTAAATTTCGACAAGTAGAACAATGAATGGAACAGGTAGCCGGTTGAAATCAATGTATATATTGCTTCTATATAGTCTAAGAAACATATATGCAAAGCATCCAAACAGTACCATTCGCCAATTTTTTGTTCTTCAAGTTTAAGTGAACAATGAGCCCCAATGGTTAATCCTTTATCGGAAATTATTTGTAAATTTCGACAAGTAGAACAATGAATAGTACAGGTAGACGGGTGAAATCTTTCTATATATTGCTTCTAAATAGTCTAAGAAACATCTATGCAAAGCATCCAAACAGTACAATTCGCCAATTTTTTGTTCTTCAAGTTTAAGTGAACTACGAGCCCCATTGTTAATCCTTTAAAGGAAATTATTTGTAAATTTCGACAAGTAGAACAATGAATGGATCATGTAGACGGTTGAAAAAATTTCATATATTGCTTCTATATAGTCTACGAAACATATATGCAAAGCATCCAAACAGTACAATTCGCCAATTTTTTGTACTTCAAGTTTAAGTGAACTACGAGCCCCATTGTTAATCCTTTAACGGAAATTAATTGTAACTTTCGACAAGTAGAACAATGAATGGAACAGGTAGACGGTTGAAATCTTTGTATATATTGCTTCTATATAGTCTAAGAAACATATATGCAAAGCATCCAAACAGTACAATTCGCCAATTTATTGTTCTTCAAGTTTGAGTGAACAACGAGCCCCATTGTTAATCCTTTAAAGGAAATTATTTGTAACTTTCGACAAGTAGAACAATGAATGGAACAGGTAGACGGTTGAAATCTTTGTATATATTGCTTCTATATAGTCTAAGAAACATAAATGCAAAGCATCCAAACAGTACAATTCGCCAATTTTTTGTTCTTCAAGTTTAAGTGAGCAATGAGCCCCAATGGTTAATCCTTTATCGGAAATTATTTGTAAATTTCGACAAGTAGAACAAAGAATGGAACTGGTAGCCGGTTGAAATCTTTGTATATATTGCTTCTATATAGTCTAAGAAACATATATGCAAATCATCCAAACAGTACAATTCGCCAATTTTTTGTTCTTCAAGTTTAAGTGAACAATGAGCCCCAATGGTTAATCCGTTATCGGAAATTATTTGTAACTTTCGACAAGTAGAACAATGATTGGAAAACTTAGACGGTTGAAATCTTTGTATATATTGCTTCTATATAGTCTAAGAAACATGTACGCAAAGCATCCAAACAGTACCATTCGCCAATTTTTTGTTCTTCAAGTTTAAGTGAACAATGAGCCCCAATGGTTAATCCTTTATCGGAAATTATTTGTAATTTTCGACAAGTAGAACAATGAATGGAACAGGTAGCCGGTTGAAATCAATGTATATATTGCTTCTATATAGTCTAAGAAACATATATGCAAAGCATCCAAACAGTACCATTCGCCAATTTTTTGTTCTTCAAGTTTAAGTGAACAATGAGCCCCAATGGTTAATCCTTTATCGGAAATTATTTGTAAATTTCGTCAAGTAGAACAATGAATAGTACAGGTAGACGGGTGAAATCTTTCTATATATTGCTTCTAAATAGTCTAAGAAACATCTATGCAAAGCATCCAAACAGTACAATTCGCCAATTTTTTGTTCTTCAAGTTTAAGTGAACTACGAGCCCCATTGTTAATCCTTTAAAGGAAATTATTTGTAAATTTCGACAAGTAGAACAATGAATGGATCATGTAGACGGTTGAAAAAATTGTATATATTGCTTCTATATAGTCTACGAAACATATATGCAAAGCATCCAAACAGTACAATTCGCCAATTTTTTGTACTTCAAGTTTAAGTGAACTACGAGCCCCATTGTTAATCCTTTAACGGAAATTAATTGTAACTTTCGACAAGTAGAACAATGAATGGAACAGGTAGACGGTTGAAATCTTTGTATATATTGCTTCTATATAGTCTAAGAAACATATATGCAAAGCATCCAAACAGTACAATTCGCCAATTTCTTGTTCTTCAAGTTTAAGTGAGCAATAAGCCCCAATGGTTAATCCTTTATCGGAAATTATTTGTAAATTTCGACAAGTAGAACAATGAATGGAACTGGTAGCCGGTTGAAATCTTTGTATAAATTGCTTCTATATAGTCTAAGAAACATATATGCAAAGCATCCAAACAGTACAATTCGCCAATTTTTTGTTCTTCAAGTTTAAGTGAGCAATGAGCCCCAATGGTTAATCCTTTATCGGAAATTATTTGTAAATTTCGACAAGTAGAACAATGAATGGAACTGGTAGCCGGTTGAAATCTTTGTATATATTGCTTCTATATAGTCTAAGAAACATATATGCAAAGCATCCAAACAGTACAATTCGCCAATTTTTTGTTCTTCAAGTTTAAGTGAACAATGAGCCCCAATGGTTAATCCTTTATCGGAAATTATTTGTAAATTTCGACAAGTAGAACAATGAATGGAACAGGTAGCCGGTTGAAATCAATGTATATATTGCTTCTATATAGTCTAAGAAACATATATGCAAAGCATCCAAACAGTACCATTCGCTAATTTTTTGTTCTTCAAGTTTAAGTGAACAATGAGCCCCAATGGTTAATCCTTTATCGGAAATTATTTGTAAATTTCGACAAGTAGAACAATGAATAGTACAGGTAGACGGGTGAAATCTTTCTATATATTGCTTCTAAATAGTCTAAGAAACATCTATGCAAAGCATCCAAACAGTACAATTCGCCAATTTTTTGTTCTTCAAGTTTAAGTGAACTACGAGCCCCATTGTTAATCCTTTAAAGGAAATTATTTGTAAATTTCGACAAGTAGAACAATGAATGGATCATGTAGACGGTTGAAAAAATTGTATATATTGCTTCTATATAGTCTACGAAACATATATGCAAAGCATCCAAACAGTACAATTCGCCAATTTTTTGTACTTCAAGTTTAAGTGAACTACGAGCCCAATTGTTAATCCTTTAACGGAAATTAATTGTAACTTTCGACAAGTAGAACAATGAATGGAACAGGTAGACGGTTGAAATCTTTGTATATATTGCTTCTATATAGTCTAAGAAACATATATGCAAAGCATCCAAACAGTACAATTCGCCAATTTTTTGTTCTTCAAGTTTAAGTGAACAATGAGCCCCAATGGTTAATCCGTTATCGGAAATTATTTGTAACTTTCGACAAGTAGAACAATGAATGGAAAACTTAGACGGTTGAAATCTTTGTATATATTGCTTCTATATAGTCTAAGAAACATGTACGCAAAGCATCCAAACAGTACCATTCGCCAATTTTTTGTTCTTCAAGTTTAAGTGAACAATGAGCCCCAATGGTTAATCCTTTATCGGAAATTATTTGTAAATTTCGACAAGTAGAACAATGAATGGAACTGGTAGCCGGTTGAAATCTTTGTATATATTGCTTCTATATAGTCTAAGAAACATATATGCAAAGCATCCAAACAGTACAATTCGCCAATTTTTTGTTCTTCAAGTTTAAGTGAACAATGAGCCCCAATGGTTAATCCTTTATCGGAAATTATTTGTAAATTTCGACAAGTAGAACAATGAATGGAACAGGTAGCCGGTTGAAATCAATGTATATATTGCTTCTATATAGTCTAAGAAACATATATGCAAAGCATCCAAACAGTACCATTCGCCAATTTTTTGTTCTTCAAGTTTAAGTGAACTACCAGCCCCATTGTTAATCCTTTAAAGGAAATTATTTGTAAATTTCGACAAGTAGAACAATGAATGGATCAGGTAGACGGTTGAAATCATTGTATATATTGCTTCTATATAATCTAAGAAACATATATGCAAAGCATCCAAACAGTACCATTCGCCAATTTTTTGTTCTTCAAGTTTAAGTGAACTACCAGCCCCATTGTTAATCCTTTATCGGAAATTATTTGTAACTTTCGACAAGTAGAACAATGAATAGTACAGGTAGACGGGTGAATTCTTTCTATATATTGCTTCTAAATAGTCTAAGAAACATATATGCAAAGCAACCAAACAGTACAATTCGCCAATTTTTTGTTCTTCAAGTTTAAGTGAACTACGAGCACCATTGTTAATCCCTTAACGGAAATTATTTGTAACTTTCTACAAGTAGAACAATGAGTAGTACCGATAGACGGGTGAAATCTTTTTATATATTGCTTCTAAATAGTCTAAGAAACATATATGCAAAGCATCCAAACAGTACAATTCGCCAATTTTTTGATCTTCAAGGTTAAGTGAACAGCGAGCCCCATTGATAATCATGAAATGGAAATTATTTGTAACTTTCTACAAGTAGAACAATGAATAGTACAGGTAGACAGGTGAAATCTTTGTATATATTGCTTCCATATAGTCTAAGAAACATATATGCAAAGCATCCAAACAGTACCATTCGCCAATTTTTTGTTCTTCAAGTTTAAGTGAACAATGAGCCCCATTGTTAATCCTTTATCGGAAATTATTTGTAACTTTCGACAAGTAGAACATTGAATGGAACAGGTAGACGGTTGAAATCTTTGTATCTATTGCTTCTATATAGTATAAGAAACATATATGCAAAGCATCCAAACAGTACCATTCGCCAATTTTTTGTTCTTCAAGTTTAAGTGAACTGCGAGCTCCATTGTTAATCCTTTAAAGGAAATTATTTATAACTTTCGACAAGTAGAACAATGAATGGAACAGGTAGACTGTTGAAATCATTGTATATATTGCTTCTATATAGTCTAAGAAACATATATGCAAAGCATCCAAACAGTACAATTCGCTAATTTTTTGTTCTTCAAGTTTAAGTGAACAATGAGCCCCAATGGTTAATCCTTTATCGGTAATTATTTGTAACTTTCGACAAGTAGAACAATGAATGGAACAGGTAGACGGTTGAAATCCTTGTATATATTGCTTCCATATAGTCTAAGAAACATGTACGCAAAGCATCCAAACAGTACCATTCGCCAATTTTTTGTCCTTCAAGTTTAAGTGAACAATGAGCCCCATTGTTAATCCTTTATCGGAAATTATTTGTAACTTTCGACAAGTAGAAGAATGAATGGAACATGTAGACGGTTGAAATCTTTGTATATATTGCTTCTATATAGTCTAAGAAACATATATGCAAAGCATCCAAACAGTACAATTCGCCAATTTTTTGTTCTTCAAGTTTAAGTGAACAATGAGCCCCAATGGTTAATCCTTTATCGGAAATTATTTGTAAATTTCGACAAGTAGAACAATGAATGGAACAGGTAGCCGGTTGAAATCAATGTATATATTGCTTCTATATAGTCTAAGAAACATATATGCAAAGCATCCAAACAGTACCATTCGCCAATTTTTTGTTCTTCAAGTTTAAGTGAACTACCAGCCCCATTGTTAATCCTTTAAAGGAAATTATTTGTAAATTTCGACAAGTAGAACAATGAATGGATCAGGTAGACGGTTGAAATCATTGTATATATTGCTTCTATATAATCTAAGAAACATATATGCAAAGCATCCAAACAGTACCATTCGCCAATTTTTTGTTCTTCAAGTTTAAGTGAACAATGAGCCCCATTGTTAATCCTTTATCGGAAATTATTTGTAACTTTCGACAAGTAGAACATTGAATGGAACAGGTAGACGGTTGAAATCTTTGTATCTATTGCTTCTATATAGTATAAGAAACATATATGCAAAGCATCCAAACAGTACCATTCGCCAATTTTTTGTTCTTCAAGTTTAAGTGAACTGCGAGCTCCATTGTTAATCCTTTAAAGGAAATTATTTATAACTTTCGACAAGTAGAACAATGAATGGAACAGGTAGACTGTTGAAATCATTGTATATATTGCTTCTATATAGTCTAAGAAACATATATGCAGAGCATCCAAACAGTACCATTCGCCAATTTTTTGTCCTTCAAGTTTAAGTGAACAATGAGCCCCATTGTTAATCCTTTATCGGAAATTATTTGTAACTTTCGACAAGTAGAACAATGAATCGAACAGGTAGACGGTTGAAATCCTTGTATATATTGCTTCCATATAGTCTAAGAAACAAGTACGCAAAGCATCCAAACAGTACAATTCGCCAATTTTTTGTCCTTCAAGTTTAAGTGAACAATGAGCCTCATTGTTAATCCTTTATCGGAAAATATTTGTAACTTTCGACAAGTAGAACGATGAATTGAACAGGTAGACGGTTGAAATCTTTGTATATATTGCTTCTATATAGTCTAAGAAACATATATGCAAAGCATCCAAACAGTACAATTCGCCAATTTTTTGTTCTACAAGTTTAAGTGAACAATGAGCCCCAATGGTTAATCCTTTATCGGTAATTATTTGTAACTTTCGACAAGTAGAACAATGAATGGAACTGGTAGACGGTTGAAATCTTTGTATATATTGCTTCTATATAATCTAAGAAACATATATGCAAAGCATCTAAACAGTAACAATCGCCAATTTTTTGATCTTCAAGTTTAAGTGAACAGCGAGCCCCATTGATAATCATGAAATGGAAACTATTTGTAACTTTCGACAAGTAGAACAATGAATGGAACATCTAGACGGTTGAAATCATTGTATATATTGCTTCTATATAGTCTAAGAAACATATATGCAAAGCATCCAAACAGTACAATTCGCCAATTTTTTGTTCTTCAAGTTTAAGTGAACAATGAGCCCCAATGGTTAATCCTTTATCGGTAATTATTTGTAACTTTCGACAAGTAGAACAATGAATGGAACAGGTAGACGGTTGAAATCCTTGTATATATTGCTTCCATATAGTCTAAGAAACATGTACGCAAAGCATCCAAACAGTACCATTCGCCAATTTTTTGTCCTTCAAGTTTAAGTGAACAATGAGCCCCATTGTTAATCCTTTATCGGAAATTATTTGTAACTTTCGACAAGTAGAAGAATGAATGGAACATGTAGGCGGTTGAAATCTTTGTATATATTGCTTCTATATAGTCTAAGAAACATATATGCAAAGCATCCAAACAGTACAATTCGCCAATTTTTTGTTCTTCAAGTTTAAGTGAACAATGAGCCCCAATGGTTAATCCTTTATCGGTAATTATTTGTAACTTTCGACAAGTAGAACAATGAATGGAACTGGTAGACGGTTGAAATCTTTGTATATATTGCTTCTATATAATCTAAGAAACATATATGCAAAGCATCTAAACAGTAACAATCGCCAATTTTTTGATCTTCAAGTTTAAGTGAACAGCGAGCCCCATTGATAATCATGAAATGGAAACTATTTGTAACTTTCTACAAGTAGAACAATGAATAGTACAGGTATACGGGTGAAATCTTTCTATATATTGCTTCTAAATAGTCTAAGAAACATCTATGCAAAGCATCCAAACAGTACAATTCGCCAATTTTTTGTTCTTCAAGTTTAAATTAACTACGATCCCCATTGTTAATCCCTTAACGGAAATTATTTGTAACTTTCGACAAGTAGAACAATGAATGGAACATCTAGACCGTTGAAATCATTGTATATATTGCTTCTATATAGTCTAAGAAACATATATGCAAAGCATCCAAACAGTACAATTCGCCAATTTTTTGTTCTTCAAGTTTAAGTGAACAATGAGCCCCAATGGTTAATCCTTTATCGGTAATTATTTGTAACTTTCGACAAGTAGAACAATGAATGGAACAGGTAGACGGTTGAAATCTTTGTATATATTGCTTCTATATAGTCTAAGAAACATAAATGCAAAGCATCCAAACAGTACAATTCGCCAATTTTTTGTTCTTCAAGTTTAAGTGAGCAATGAGCCCCAATGGTTAATCCGTTATCGGAAATTATTTGTAACTTTCGACAAGTAGAACAATGATTGGAAAACTTAGACGGTTGAAATCTTTGTATATATTGCTTCTATATAGTCTAAGAAACATGTACGCAAAGCATCCAAACAGTACCATTCGCCAGTTTTTTGTTCTTGAAGTTTAAGTGAACAATGAGCCCCATTGTTAATCCTTTAAAGGAAATTATTTGTAACTTTCGACAAGTCGAACAATGAATGGAACAGGTAGACGGTTGAAATCTTTGTATATATTGCTTCTATATAGTCTAAGAAACATATATGCAAAGCATCCAAACAGTACCATTCGCCAATTTTTTGTTCTTCAAGTTTAAGTGAACAATGAGCCCCATTGTTAATCCTTTATCGGAAATTATTTGTAACTTTCGACAAGTAGAACAATGAATGGAACAGGTAGACGGTTGAAATCTTTGTATATATTGCTTCTATATAGTCTAAGAAACATATATGCAAAGCATCCAAACAGTACAATTCGCCAATTTTTTGTTCTTCAAGTTTAAGTAAACTACGATCCCCATTGTTAATCCCTTAACGGAAATTATTTGTAACTTTCGACAAGTAGAACAATGAATGGAACAGGTAGACGGTTGAAATCATTGTATATATTGCTTCTATATAGTCTAAGAAACATATATGCAAAGCATCCAAACAGTACAATTCGCCAATTTTTTGTTCTTCAAGTTTAAGTGAACAACGAGCCCCATTGTTAATCCTTTAAAGGAAATTATTTGTAACTTTCGACAAGTAGAGCAATGAATGGAACAGGTAGACGGTTGAAATCTTTGTATATATTGCTTCTATATAGTCTAAGAAACATATATGCAAAGCATCCAAACAGTACCATTCGCCAATTTTTTGTTCTTCAAGTTTAAGTGAACAATGAGCCCCATTGTTAATCCTTTATCGGAAATTATTTGTAACTTTCGACAAGTAGAACAATGAATGGAACAGTTAGACCGTTGAAATCTTTGTATATATTGCTTCTATATAGTCTAAGAAACATATATGCAAAGCATCCAAACAGTACAATTCGCCAATTTTTTGTTCTTCAAGTTTAAGTAAACTACGATCCCCATTGTTAATCCCTTAACGGAAATTATTTGTAACTTTCGACAAGTAGAACAATGAATGGAACAGGTAGACGGTTGAAATCATTATATATATTGCTTCTATATAGTCTAAGAAACATATATGCAAAGCATCCAAACAGTACAATTCGCCAATTTTTTGTTCTTCAAGTTTAAGTAAACTACGATCCCCTTTGTTAATCCCTTAACGGAAATTATTTGTAACATTCGACAAGTAGAACAATGAATGGAACAGGTGGACGGTTGAAATCATTGTATATATTGCTTCTATATAGTCTAAGAAACATATATGCAAAGCATCCAAACAGTACAATTCGCCAATTTTTTGTTCTTCAAGTTTAAGTGAACAATGAGCCCCAATGGTTAATCCTTTATCGGTAATTATTTGTAACTTTCGACAAGTAGAACAATGAATGGAATAGGTGGACGGTTGAAATCATTGTATATATTGCTTCTATATAGTCTACGAAACATATATGCAAATCATCTAAACAGTAACAATCGCCAATTTTTTGATCTTCAAGTTTAAGTGAACAGCGAGCCCCATTGATAATCATGAAATGGAAATTATTTGTAACTTTCTACAAGTTGAACAATGAATAGTACAGGTAGACTGGTGAAATCTTTCTATATATTGCTTCTAAATAGTCTAAGAAACATCTATGCAAAGCAACCAAACAGTACAATTCGCCAATTTTTTGTTCTTCAAGTTTAAGTGAACTACGAGCCCCATTGTTAATCCTTTAACGGAAATTAATTGTGACTTTCTACAAGTAGAACAATGATTGGAACACGTAGACGGTTGAAATCTTTGTATATATTGCTTCCATATAGTCTAAGAAACATATATGCAAAGCATCCAAACAGTACCATTCGCCAATTTTTTGTTCTTCAAGTTTAAGTGAACAATGAGACCCATTGTTAATCCTTTATCGGAAATTATTTGTAACTTTCGGCAAGTAGATCAATGAATGGATCATGTAGACGGTTGAAAAAATTGTATATATTGCTTCTATATAGTCTAAGAAACATATATGCAAAGCATCCAAACAGTACAATTCGCCAATTTTTTGTTCTTCAAGTTTAAGTGAACAATGAGCCCCATTGTTAATCCTTTAAAGGAAATTATTTGTAACTTTCGACAAGTAGAACAATGAATGGAACAGGTAGACGGTTGAAATCTTTGTATATATTGCTTCTACATAGTCTAAGAAACATATATGCAAAGCATCCAAACAGTACAATTCGCCACTTTTTTGTTCTTCAAGTTTAAGTGAACAATGAGCCCCAATGGTTAATCCTTTATCGGTAATTATTTGTAATTTTCGACAAGTAGAACAATGAATGGAACTGGTAGACGGTTGAAATCTTTGTATATATTGTTTCTATATAATCTAAGAAACATATATGCAAAGCATCTAGACAGTAACAATCGCCAATTTTTTGATCTTCAAGTTTAAGTGAACCGCGAGCCCCATTGATAATCATGAAATGGAAATTATTTGTAACTTTCTACAAGTAGAACAATGAATAGTACAGGTAGACGGGTGAAATCTTTCTATATATTGCTTCTAAATAGTCTAAGAAACATCTATGCAAAGCATCCAAACAGTACAATTCGCCAATTTTTTGTTCTTCAAGTTTAAGTAAACTACGATCCCCATTGTTAATCCCTTAACGGAAATTATTTGTAACTTTCGACAAGTAGAACAATGAATGGAACAGGTAGACGGTTGAAATCATTATATATATTGCTTCTATATAGTCTAAGAAACATATATGCAAAGCATCCAAACAGTACAATTCGCCAATTTTTTGTTCTTCAAGTTTAAGTAAACTACGATCCCCTTTGTTAATCCCTTAACGGAAATTATTTGTAACATTCGACAAGTAGAACAATGAATGGAACAGGTGGACGGTTGAAATCATTGTATATATTGCTTCTATATAGTCTAAGAAACATATATGCAAAGCATCCAAACAGTACAATTCGCCAATTTTTTGTTCTTCAAGATTAAGTGAACAATGAGCCCTATTGTTAATCCTTTAAAGGAAATTATTTGTAACTTTCGACAAGTAGAACAATGAATGGAACAAGTAGACGGTTGAAATCTTTGTATATATTGCTTCTATATAGTCTAAGAAACATATATGCAAAGCATCCAAACAGTACCATTCGCCAGTTTTTTGTTCTTGAAGTTTAAGTGAACAATGAGCCCCATTGTTAATCCTTTAAAGGAAATTATTTGTAACTTTCGACAAGTCGAACAATGAATGGAACAGGTAGACGGTTGAAATCTTTGTATATATTGCTTCTATATAGTCTAAGAAACATATATGCAAAGCATCCAAACAGTACAATTCGCCAATTTTTTTTCTTCAAGTTTAAGTAAACTACGATCCCCATTGTTAATCCCTTAACGGAAATTATTTGTAACTTTCGACAAGTAGAACAATGAATGGAACAGGTAGACGGTTGAAATCATTGTATATATTGCTTCTATATAGTCTAAGAAACATATATGCAAAGCATCCAAACAGTACAATTCGCCAATTTTTTGTTCTTCAAGTTTAAGTGAACAACGAGCCCCATTGTTAATCCTTTAAAGGAAATTATTTGTAACTTTCGACAAGTAGAACAATGAATGGAACAGGTAGACGGTTGAAATCTTTGTATATATTGCTTCTATATAGTCTAAGAAACATATATGCAAAGCATCCAAACAGTACCATTCGCCAATTTTTTGTTCTTCAAGTTTAAGTGAACAATGAGCCCCATTGTTAATCCTTTATCGGAAATTATTTGTAACTTTCGACAAGTAGAACAATGAATGGAACAGTTAGACCGTTGAAATCTTTGTATATATTGCTTCTATATAGTCTAAGAAACATATATGCAAAGCATCCAAACAGTACCATTCGCCACTTTTTTGTTCTTCAAGTTTAAGTGAACAACGAGCCCCAATGGTTAATCCTTTATCGGAAATTATTTGTAAATTTCGACAAGTAGAACAATGAATGGAACAGGTAGCCGGTTGAAATCTTTGTATATATTGCTTCTATATAGTCTAAGAAACATATATGCAAAGCATCCAAACAGTACAATTCGCCAATTTATTGTTCTTCAAGTTTAAGTAAACTACGATCCCCATTGTTAATCCCTTAACGGAAATTATTTGTAACTTTCGACAAGTAGAACAATGAATGGAACAGGTAGACGGTTGAAATCATTGTATATATTGCTTCTATATAGTCTAAGAAACATATATGCAAAGCATCCAAACAGTACAATTCGCCAATTTTTTGTTCTTCAAGTTTAAGTAAACTACGATCCCCATTGTTAATCCCTTAACGGAAATTATTTGTAACTTTCGACAAGTAGAACCACGAATGGAACAGGTAGACGGTTGAAATCATTGTATATATTGCTTCTATATAGTCTAAGAAACATATATGCAAAGCATCCAAACAGTACAATTCGCCAATTTTTTGTTCTTCAAGTTTAAGTGAACAATGAGCCCCATTGTTAATCCTTTAAAGGAAATTATTTGTTACTTTCGACAAGTAGAACAATGAATCGAACAGGTAGACGGTTGAAATCTTTGTATATATTGCTTCTATATAGTCTAAGAAACATATATGCAAAGCATCCAAACAGTACCATTAGCCAATTTTTTGTTCTTCAAGTTTAAGTGAACAATGAGCCCCTTTGTTAATCCTTTAAAGGAAATTATTTGTAACTTTCGACAAGTAGAACAATGAATGGAACAGGTAGACTGTTGAAATCATTGTATATATTGCTTCTATATAGTCTAAGAAACATATATGCAAAGCATCCAAACAGTACAATTCGCCAATTTTTTGTTCTTCAAGTTTAAGTGAACAATGAGCCCCAATGGTTAATCCTTTATCGGTAATTATTTGTAACTTTCGACAAGTAGAACAATGAATGGAACAGGTAGACGGTTGAAATCCTGGTATATATTGCTTCCATATAGTCTAAGAAACATATATGCAAAGCATCCAAACAGTACAATTCGCCAATTTTTTGTTCTTCAAGTTTAAGTGAACAATGAGCCCCAATGGTTAATCCTTTATCGGTAATTATTTGTAACTTTCGACAAGTAGAACAATGAATGGAACTGGTAGACGGTTGAAATCTTTGTATATATTGCTTCTATATAATCTAAGAAACATATATGCAAAGCATCCAAACAGTACAATTCGCCAATTTTTTGTTCTTCAAGTTTAAGTGAACAATGAGCACTAATGGTTAATCCTTTATCGGAAATTATTTGTATCTTTCGACAAGTAGAACAATGAATGGAAAAGGTAGACTTTTGAAATCTTTGTATATATTGCTTCTATATAGTCTAAGAAACATATATGCAAAGCATCCAAACAGTACCATTCGCCAATTTTTTGTTCTTCAAGTTTAAGTGAACTGCGAGCCCCATTGTTAATCCTTTAAAGGAAATTATTTGTAACTTTCGACAAGTAGAACAATGAATGGAACAGGTAGACGGTTGAAATCTTTGTATATATTGCTTCTATATAGTCTAAGAAACATATATGCAAAGCATCCAAACAGTACCATTCGCCAATTTTTTGTCCTTCAAGTTTAAGTGAACAATGAGCCCCAATGGTTAATCCTTTATCGGTAATTATTTGTAACTTTCGACAAGTAGAACAATGAATGGAACAGGTAGACGGTTGAAATCCTTGTATATATTGCTTCCATATAGTCTAAGGAACATGTACGCAAAGCATCCAAACAGTACCATTCGCCAATTTTTTGTCCTTCAAGTTTAAGTGAACAATGAGCCCCATTGTTAATCCTTTATCGGAAATTATTTGTAACTTTCGACAAGTAGAACAATGAATGGAACAGGTAGACGGTTGAAATCTTTGTATATATTGCTTCTATATAGTCTAAGAAACATATATGCAAAGCATCCAAACAGTACAATTCGCCAATTTTTTGTTCTTCAAGTTTAAGTGAACAATGAGCTCCAATGGTTAATCCTTTATCGGTAATTATTTGTAACTTTCGACAAGTAGAACAATGAATGGAACTGGTAGACGGTTGAAATCTTTGTATATATTGCTTCGATATAATCTAAGAAACATATATGCAAAGCAACTACACAGTAACAATCGCCAATTTTTTGATCTTCAAGTTTAAGTGAACAGCGAGCCCCATTGATAATCATGAAATGGAAACTATTTGTAACTTTCTACAAGTAGAACAATGAATAGTACAGGTAGACGGGTGAAATCTTTCTATATATTGCTTCTAAATAGTCTAAGAAACATCTATGCAAAGCATCCAATCAGTACAATTCGCCAATTTTTTGTTCTTCAAGTTTAAGTAAACTACGATCCCCATTGTTAATCCCTTAACGGAAATTATTTGTAACTTTCGACAAGTAGAACAATGAATGGAACAGGTAGACGGTTGAAATCATTGTATATATTGCTTCTATATAGTCTAAGAAACATATATGCAAAGCATCCAAACAGTACAATTCGCCAATTTTTTGTTCTTCAAGTTTAAGTGAACAATGAGCCCCATTGTTAATCCTTTAAAGGAAATTATTTGTAACTTTCGACAAGTAGAACAATGAATGGAACAGGTAGACGGTTGAAATCTTTGTATATATTGCTTCTATATAGTCTAAGAAACATATATGCAAAGCATCCAAACAGTACCATTCGCCAATTTTTTGTTCTTCAAGTTTAAGTGAACTACGAGCCCCATTGTTAATCCTTTAAAGTAAATTATTTGTAAATTTCGGCAAGTAGAACAATGAATGGAATAGGTAGACGGTTGAAATCATTGTATATATTGCTTCTATATAGTCTACGAAACATATATGCAAATCATCTAAACAGTAACAATCGCCAATTTTTTGATCTTCAAGTTTAAGTGAACAGCGAGCCCCATTGATAATCATGAAATGGAAATTATTTGTAACTTTCTACAAGTTGAACAATGAATAGTACAGGTAGACGGGTGAAATCTTTCTATATATTGCTTCTAAATAGTCTAAGAAACATCTATGCAAAGCATCCAAACAGTACAATTCGCCAATTTTTTGTTCTTCAAGTTTAAGTGAACTACGAGCCCCATTGTTAATCCTTTAACGGAAATTAATTGTGACTTTCTACAAGTAGAACAATGATTGGAACACGTAGACGGTTGAAATCTTTGTATATATTGCTTCCATATAGTCTAAGAAACATATATGCAAAGCATCCAAACAGTACCATTCGCCAATTTTTTGTTCTTCAAGTTTAAGTGAACAATGAGACCCATTGTTAATCCTTTATCGGAAATTATTTGTAACTTTCGGCAAGTAGATCAATGAATGGATCATGTAGACGGTTGAAAAAATTGTATATATTGCTTCTATATAGTCTAAGAAACATATATGCAAAGCATCCAAACAGTACAATTCGCCAATTTTTTGTTCTTCAAGTTTAAGTGAACAATGAGCCCCATTGTTAATCCTTTAAAGGAAATTATTTGTAAATTTCGACAAGTAGAACAATGAATGGAACAGGTAGACGGTTGAAATCTTTGTATATATTGCTTCTACATAGTCTAAGAAACATATATGCAAAGCATCCAAACAGTACAATTCGCCAATTTTTTGTTCTTCAAGTTTAAGTGAACAATGAGCCCCAATGGTTAATCCTTTATCGGTAATTATTTGTAATTTTCGACAAGTAGAACAATGAATGGAACTGGTAGACGGTTGAAATCTTTGTATGTATTGTTTCTATATAATCTAAGAAACATATATGCAAAGCATCTAAACAGTAACAATCGCCAATTTTTTGATCTTCAAGTTTAAGTGAACCGCGAGACCCATTGATAATCATGAAATGGAAATTATTTGTAACTTTCTACAAGTAGAACAATGAATAGTACAGGTAGACGGGTGAAATCTTTCTATATATTGCTTCTAAATAGTCTAAGAATCATCTATGCAAAGCATCCAAAAAGTACAATTCGCCAATTTTTTGTTCTTCAAGTTTAAGTAAACTACGATCCCCATTGTTAATCCCTTAACGGAAATTATTTGTAACTTTCGACAAGTAGAACAATGAATGGAACAGGTAGACGGTTGAAATCATTATATATATTGCTTCTATATAGTCTAAGAAACATATGTGCAAAGCATCCAAACAGTACAATTCGCCAATTTTTTGTTCTTTAAGTTTAAGTAAACTACGATCCCCTTTGTTAATCCCTTAACGGAAATTATTTGTAACATTCGACAAGTAGAACAATGAATGGAACAGGTGGACGGTTGAAATCATTGTATATATTGCTTCTATATAGTCTAAGAAACATATATGCAAAGCATCCAAACAGTACAATTCGCCAATTTTTTGTTCTTCAAGATTAAGTGAACAATGAGCCCTATTGTTAATCCTTTAAAGGAAATTATTTGTAACTTTCGACAAGTAGAACAATGAATGGAACAAGTAGACGGTTGAAATCTTTGTATATATTGCTTCTATATAGTCTAAGAAACATTTATGCAAAGCATCCAAACAGTACCATTCGCCAATTTTTTGTTCTTGAAGTTTAAGTGAACAATGAGCCCCATTGTTAATCCTTTAAAGGAAATTATTTGTAACTTTCGACAAGTCGAACAATGAATGGAACAGGTAGACGGTTGAAATCTTTGTATATATTGCTTCTATATAGTCTAAGAAACATATATGCAAAGCATCCAAACAGTACCATTCGCCAATTTTTTGTTCTTCAAGTTTAAGTGAACAATGAGCCCCATTGTTAATCCTTTATCGGAAATTATTTGTAACTTTCGACAAGTAGAACAATGAATGGAACAGGTAGACGGTTGAAATCTTTGTATATATTGCTTCTATATAGTCTAAGAAACATATATGCAAAGCATCCAAACAGTACCATTCGCCACTTTTTTG
The DNA here is from genome assembly GCA_963989415.1 of Cerceris ruficornis. Classification (NCBI taxonomy): domain Eukaryota; kingdom Metazoa; phylum Arthropoda; class Insecta; order Hymenoptera; family Crabronidae; genus Cerceris; species Cerceris ruficornis. The sequence goes on from CAXDIW010000101.1 coordinate 336,099, forward strand.
TTCTTCAAGTTTAAGTGAACAACGAGCCCCAATGGTTAATCCTTTATCGGAAATTATTTGTAAATTTCGACAAGTAGAACAATGAATGGAACAGGTAGCCGGTTGAAATCTTTGTATATATTGCTTCTATATAGTCTAAGAAACATATATGCAAAGCATCCAAACAGTACAATTCGCCAATTTATTGTTCTTCAAGTTTAAGTAAACTACGATCCCCATTGTTAATCCCTTAACGGAAATTATTTGTAACTTTCGACAAGTAGAACAATGAATGGAACAGGTAGACGGTTGAAATCATTGTATATATTGCTTCTATATAGTCTAAGAAACATATATGCAAAGCATCCAAACAGTACAATTCGCCAATTTTTTGTTCTTCAAGTTTAAGTAAACTACGATCCCCATTGTTAATCCCTTAACGGAAATTATTTGTAACTTTCGACAAGTAGAACAATGAATGGAACAGGTAGACGGTTGAAATCATTGTATATATTGCTTCTATATAGTCTAAGAAACATATATGCAAAGCATCCAAACAGTACAATTCGCCAATTTTTTGTTCTTCAAGTTTAAGTGAACAACGAGCCCCATTGTTAATCCTTTAAAGGAAATTATTTGTAACTTTCGACAAGTAGAACAATGAATGGAACAGGTAGACGGTTGAAATCTTTGTATATATTGCTTCTATATAGTCTAAGAAACATATATGCAAAGCATCCAAACAGTACCATTCGCCAATTTTTTGTTCTTCAAGTTTAAGTGAACAATGAGCCCCATTGTTAATACTTTATCGGTAATTATTTGTAACTTTCGACAAGTAGAACAATGAATGGAACAGGTAGACGGTTGAAATCCTTGTATATATTGCTTCCATATAGTCTAAGGAACATGTACGCAAAGCATCCAAACAGTACCATTCGCCAATTTTTTGTCCAAGTTTAAGTGAACAATGAGCCCCATTGTTAATCCTTTATCGGAAATTATTTGTAACTTTCGACAAGTAGAACAATGAATGGAACAGGTAGACGGTTGAAATCTTTGTATATATTGCTTCTATATAGTCTAAGAAACATATATGCAAAGCATCCAAACAGTACAATTCGCCAATTTTTTGTTCTTCAAGTTTAAGTGAACAATGAGCCCCAATGGTTAATCCTTTATCGGTAATTATTTGTAACTTTCGACAAGTAGAACAATGAATGGAAATGGTAGACGGTTGAAATCTTTGTATATATTGCTTCGATATAATCTAAGAAACATATATGCAAAGCAACTACACAGTAACAATCGCCAATTTTTTGATCTTCAAGTTTAAGTGAACAGCGAGCCACATTGATAATCATGAAATGGAAACTATTTGTAACTTTCTACAAGTAGAACAATGAATAGTACAGGTAGACGGGTGAAATCTTTCTATATATTGCTTCTAAATAGTCTAAGAAACATCTATGCAAAGCATCCAATCAGTACAATTCGCCAATTTTTTGTTCTTCAAGTTTAAGTAAACTACGATCCCCATTGTTAATCCCTTAACGGAAATTATTTGTAACTTTCGACAAGTAGAACAATGAATGGAACAGGTAGACGGTTGAAATCATTGTATATATTGCTTCTATATAGTCTAAGAAACATATATGCAAAGCATCCAAACAGTACAATTCGCCAATTTTTTGTTCTTCAAGTTTAAGTGAACAATGAGCCCCATTGTTAATCCTTTAAAGGAAATTATTTGTAACTTTCGACAAGTAGAACAATGAATGGAACAGGTAGACGGTTGAAATCTTTGTATATATTGCTTCTATATAGTCTAAGAAACATATATGCAAAGCATCCAAACAGTACCATTCGCAAATTTTTTGTTTTTCAAGTTTAAGTGAACAATGAGCCCCATTGTTAATCCTTTATCGGAAATTATTTGTAACTTTCGACAAGTAGAACAATGAATGGAACAGGTAGACGGTTGAAATCTTTGTATATATTGCTTCTATATAGTCTAAGAAACATATATGCAAAGCATCCAAACAGTACCATTCGCCAATTTTTTGTTTTTCAAGTTTAAGTGAACAGTGAGCCCCATTGTTAATCCTTTATCGGAAATTATTTGTAACTTTCGACAAGTAGAACAATGAATGGAACAGGTAGACGGTTGAAATCTTTGTATATATTGCTTCTATATAGTCTAAGAAACATATATGCAAAGCATCCAAACAGTACCATTCGCCAATTTTTTGTTCTTCAAGTTTAAGTAAACTACGATCCCCATTGTTAATCCCTTAACGGAAATTATTAGTAACTTTCGACAAGTAGAACAATGAATGGAACAGGTAGACGGTTGAAATCATTGTATATATTGCTTCTATATAGTCTAAGAAACATATATGCAAAGCATCCAAACAGTACCATTCGACAATTTTTTGTTTTTCAAGTTTAAGTGAACAATGAGCCCCAATGGTTAATCCTTTATCGGAAATTATTTGTAACTTTCGACAAGTAGAACAATGTATGGATCAGGTAGACGGTTGAAATCTTTGTATATATTGCTTCTATATAGTCTAAGAAACATATATGCAAAGCATCCAAACAGTACCATTCGCCAATTTTTTGTTCTTCAAGTTTAAGTGAACTACGAGCCCCATTGTTAATCCTTTAAAGGAAATTATTTGTAAATTTCGGCGAGTAGAACAATGAATGGAATAGGTAGACGGTTGAAATCATTGTATATATTGCTTCTATATAGTCTAAGAAACATATATGCAAAGCATCCAAACAGTACAATTCGCCAATTTTTTGTTCTACAAGTTTAAGTAAACTACGATCCCCATTGTTAATCCCTTAACGGAAACTATTTGTAACATTCGACAAGTAGAACAATGAATGGAACAGGTAGACGGTTGAAATCATTGTATATATTGCTTCTATATAGTCTAAGAAACATATATGCAAAGCATCCAAGCAGTACAATTCGCCAATTTTTTGTTCTTTAAGTTTAAGTAAACTACGATCCCCATTGTTAATCCCTTAACGGAAATTATTTGTAACTTTCGACAAATAGAACAATGAATGGAATAGGTAGACGGTTGAAATCATTGTATATATTGCTTCTATATAGTCTAAGAAACATATATGCAAAGCATCCAAACAGTACAATTCGCCAATTTTTTGTTCTTCAAGTTTAAGTGAACAATGAGCCCCAATGGTTAATCCTTTATCGGTAATTATTTGTAACTTTCGACAAGTAGAACAATGAATGGAACAGGTAGACGGTTGAAATCCTTGTATATATTGCTTCCATATAGTCTAAGGAACATGTACGCAAAGCATCCAAACAGTACCATTCGCCAATTTTTTGTCCTTCAAGTTTAAGTGAACAATGAGCCCCATTGTTAATCCTTTATCGGAAATTATTTGTAACTTTCGATAAGTAGAACAATGAATGGAACAGGTAGACGGTTGAAATCTTTGTATATATTGCTTCTATATGGTCTAAGAAACATATATGCAAAGCATCCAAATAGTACAATTCGCCAATTTTTTGTTCTTCAAGTTTAAGTGAACAATGAGCCCCAATGGTTAATCCTTTATCGGTAATTATTTGTAACTTTCGACAAGTAGAACAATGAATGGAACTGGTAGACGGTTGAAATCTTTGTATATATTGCTTCGATATAATCTAAGAAACATATATGCAAAGCAACTAAACAGTAACAATCGCCAATTTTTTGATCTTCAAGTTTAAGTGAACAGCGAGCCCCATTGATAATCATGAAATGGAAACTATTTGTAACTTTCTACAAGTAGAACAATGAATAGTACAGGTAGAAGGGTGAAATCTTTCTATATATTGCTTCTAAATAGTCTAAGAAACATCTATGCAAAGCATCCAAACAGTACAATTCGCCAATTTTTTGTTCTTCAAGTTTAAGTAAACTACGATCCCCATTGTTAATCCCTTAACGGAAATTATTTGTAACTTTCGACAAGTAGAACAATGAATGGAACAGGTAGACGGTTGAAATCATTGTATATATTGCTTCTATATAGTCTAAGAAACATATATGCAAAGCATCCAAACAGTACAATTCGCCAATTTTTTGTTCTTCAAGTTTAAGTGAACAATGAGCCCCATTGTTAATCCTTTAAAGGAAATTATTTGTAACTTTCGACAAGTAGAACAATGAATGGAACAGGTAGACGGTTGAAATCTTTGTATATATTGCTTCTATATAGTCTAAGAAACATATATGCAAAGCATCCAAACAGTACCATTCGCCAATTTTTTGTTTTTCAAGTTTAAGTGAACAATGAGCCCCATTGTTAATCCTTTATCGGAAATTATTTGTAACTTTCGACAAGTAGAACAATGAATGGAACAGGTAGACGGTTGAAGTCTTTGTATATATTGCTTCTATATAGTCTAAGAAACATATATGCAAAGCATCCAAACAGTACAATTCGCCAATTTTTTGTTCTTCAAGTTTAAGTGAACAATGAGCCCCAATGGTTAATCCTTTATCGGTAATTATTTGTAACTTTCGACAAGTAGAACAATGAATGGAACTGGTAGACGGTTGAAATCTTTGTATATATTGCTTCGATATAATCTAAGAAACATATATGCAAAGCAACTACACAGTAACAATCGCCAATTTTTTGATCTTCAAGTTTAAGTGAACAGCGAGCCCCATTGATAATCATGAAATGGAAACTATTTGTAACTTTCTACAAGTAGAACAATGAATAGTACAGGTAGACGGGTGAAATCTTTCTATATATTGCTTCTAAATAGTCTAAGAAACATCTATGCAAAGCATCCAATCAGTACAATTCGCCAATTTATTGTTCTTCAAGTTTAAGTAAACTACGATCCCCATTGTTAATCCCTTAACGGAAATTATTTGTAACTTTCGACAAGTAGAACAATGAATGGAACAGGTAGACGGTTGAAATCATTGTATATATTGCTTCTATATAGTCTAAGAAACATATATGCAAAGCATCCAAACAGTACAATTCGCCAATTTTTTGTTCTTCAAGTTTAAGTAAACTACGATCCCCATTGTTAATCCCTTAACGGAAATTATTTGTAACTTTCGACAAGTAGAACAATGAATGGAACAGGTAGACGTTTGAAATCATTGTATATATTGCTTCTATATAGTCTAAGAAACATATATGCAAAGCATCCAAACAGTACCATTCGCCAATTTTTTGTTCTTCAAGTTAAAGTGAACAATGAGCCCCATTGTTAATCCTTTATCGGAAATTATTTGTAACTTTCGACAAGTAGAACAATGAATGGAACAGGTAGACGGTTGAAATCTTTGTATATATTGCTTCTATATAGTCTAAGAAACATATATGCAAAGCATCCAAACAGTACCATTCGCCAATTTTTTGTTCTTCAAGTTTAAGTAAACTACGATCCCCATTGTTAATCCCTTATCGGAAATTATTTGTAACTTTCGACAAGTAGAACAATGAATGGAACAGGTAGACGGTTGAAATCTTTGTATATGTTGCTTCTATATAGTCTAAGAAACATATATGCAAAGCATCCAAACAGTACCATTCGCCAATTTTTTGTTTTCCAAGTTTAAGTGAACAATGAGCCCCATTGTTAATCCTTTATCGGAAATTATTTGTAACTTTCGACAAGTAGAACAATGAATGGAACAGGTAGACGGTTGAAATCTTTGTATATATTGCTTCTATATAGTCTAAGAAACATATATGCAAAGCATCCAAACAGTACCATTCGCCAATTTTTTGTTCTTCAAGTTTAAGTAAACTACGATCCCCATTGTTAATCCCTTAACGGAAATTATTAGTAACTTTCGACAAGTAGAACAATGAATGGAACAGGTAGACGGTTGAAATCATTGTATATATTGCTTCTATATAGTCTAAGAAACATATATGCAAAGCATCCAAACAGTACCATTCGACAATTTTTTGTTTTTCAAGTTTAAGTGAACAATGAGCCCCAATGGTTAATCCTTTATCGGAAATTATTTGTAACTTTCGACAAGTAGAACAATGTATGGATCAGGTAGACGGTTGAAATCTTTGTATATATTGCTTCTATATAGTCTAAGAAACATATATGCAAAGCATCCAAACAGTACCATTCGCCAATTTTTTGTTCTTCAAGTTTAAGTGAACTACGAGCCCCATTGTTAATCCTTTAAAGGAAATTATTTGTAAATTTCGGCGAGTAGAACAATGAATGGAATAGGTAGACGGTTGAAATCATTGTATATATTGCTTCTATATAGTCTAAGAAACATATATGCAAAGCATCCAAACAGTACAATTCGCCAATTTTTTGTTCTACAAGTTTAAGTAAACTACGATCCCCATTGTTAATCCCTTAACGGAAACTATTTGTAACATTCGACAAGTAGAACAATGAATGGAACAGGTAGACGGTTGAAATCATTGTATATATTGCTTCTATATAGTCTAAGAAACATATATGCAAAGCATCCAAGCAGTACAATTCGCCAATTTTTTGTTCTTCAAGTTTAAGTAAACTACGATCCCCATTGTTAATCCCTTATCGGAAATTATTTGTAACTTTCGACAAATAGAACAATGAATGGAATAGGTAGACGGTTGAAATCATTGTATATATTGCTTCTATATAGTCTAAGAAACATATATGCAAAGCATCCAAACAGTACAATTCGCCAATTTTTTGTTCTTCAAGTTTAAGTGAACAATGAGCCCCAATGGTTAATCCTTTATCGGTAATTATTTGTAACTTTCGACAAGTAGAACAATGAATGGAACAGGTAGACGGTTGAAATCCTTGTATATATTGCTTCCATATAGTCTAAGGAACATGTACGCAAAGCATCCAAACAGTACCATTCGCCAATTTTTTGTCCTTCAAGTTTAAGTGAACAATGAGCCCCATTGTTAATCCTTTATCGGAAATTATTTGTAACTTTCGATAAGTAGAACAATGAATGGAACAGGTAGACGGTTGAAATCTTTGTATATATTGCTTCTATATAGTCTAAGAAACATATATGCAAAGCATCCAAATAGTACAATTCGCCAATTTTTTGTTCTTCAAGTTTAAGTGAACAATGAGCCCCAATGGTTAATCCTTTATCGGTAATTATTTGTAACTTTCGACAAGTAGAACAATGAATGGAACTGGTAGACGGTTGAAATCTTTGTATATATTGCTTCGATATAATCTAAGAAACATATATGCAAAGCAACTAAACAGTAACAATCGCCAATTTTTTGATCTTCAAGTTTAAGTGAACAGCGAGCCCCATTGATAATCATGAAATGGAAACTATTTGTAACTTTCTACAAGTAGAACAATGAATAGTACAGGTAGAAGGGTGAAATCTTTCTATATATTGCTTCTAAATAGTCTAAGAAACATCTATGCAAAGCATCCAAACAGTACAATTCGCCAATTTTTTGTTCTTCAAGTTTAAGTAAACTACGATCCCCATTGTTAATCCCTTAACGGAAATTATTTGTAACTTTCGACAAGTAGAACAATGAATGGAACAGGTAGACGGTTGAAATCATTGTATATATTGCTTCTATATAGTCTAAGAAACATATATGCAAAGCATCCAAACAGTACAATTCGCCAATTTTTTGTTCTTCAAGTTTAAGTGAACAATGAGCCCCATTGTTAATCCTTTAAAGGAAATTATTTGTAACTTTCGACAAGTAGAACAATGAATGGAACAGGTAGACGGTTGAAATCTTTGTATATATTGCTTCTATATAGTCTAAGAAACATATATGCAAAGCATCCAAACAGTACCATTCGCAAATTTTTTGTTTTTCAAGTTTAAGTGAACAATGAGCCCCATTGTTAATCCTTTATCGGAAATTATTTGTAACTTTCGACAAGTAGAACAATGAATGGAACAGGTAGACGGTAGAAATCTTTGTATATATTGCTTCTATATAGTCTAAGAAACATATATGCAAAGCATCCAAACAGTACCATTCGCCAATTTTTTGTTTTTCAAGTTTAAGTGAACAGTGAGCCCCATTGTTAATCCTTTATCGGAAATTATTTGTAACTTTCGACAAGTAGAACAATGAATGGAACAGGTAGACGGTTGAAATCTTTGTATATATTGCTTCTATATAGTCTAAGAAACATATATGCAAAGCATCCAAATAGTACAATTCGCCAATTTTTTGTTCTTCAAGTTTAAGTGAACAATGAGCCCCAATGGTTAATCCTTTATCGGTAATTATTTGTAACTTTCGACAAGTAGAACAATGAATGGAACTGGTAGACGGTTGAAATCTTTGTATATATTGCTTCGATATAATCTAAGAAACATATATGCAAAGCAACTAAACAGTAACAATCGCCAATTTTTTGATCTTCAAGTTTAAGTGAACAGCGAGCCCCATTGATAATCATGAAATGGAAACTATTTGTAACTTTCTACAAGTAGAACAATGAATAGTACAGGTAGAAGGGTGAAATCTTTCTATATATTGCTTCTAAATAGTCTAAGAAACATCTATGCAAAGCATCCAAACAGTACAATTCGCCAATTTTTTGTTCTTCAAGTTTAAGTAAACTACGATCCCCATTGTTAATCCCTTAACGGAAATTATTTGTAACTTTCGACAAGTAGAACAATGAATGGAACAGGTAGACGGTTGAAATCATTGTATATATTGCTTCTATATAGTCTAAGAAACATATATGCAAAGCATCCAAACAGTACAATTCGCCAATTTTTTGTTCTTCAAGTGTAAGTGAACAATGAGCCCCATTGTTAATCCTTTAAAGGAAATTATTTGTAACTTTCGACAAGTAGAACAATGAATGGAACAGGTAGACGGTTGAAATCATTGTATATATTGCTTCTATATAGTCTAAGAAACATATATGCAAAGCATCCAAACAGTACAATTCGCCAATTTTTTGTTCTTCAAGTTTAAGTGAACAATGAGCCCCATTGTTAATCCTTTAAAGGAAATTATTTGTAACTTTCGACAAGTAGAACAATGAATGGAACAGGTAGACGGTTGAAATCTTTGTATATATTGCTTCTATATAGTCTAAGAAACATATATGCAAAGCATCCAAACAGTACCATTCGCCAATTTTTTGTTTTTCAAGTTTAAGTGAACAATGAGCCCCATTGTTAATCCTTTATCGGAAATTATTTGTAACTTTCGACAAGTAGAACAATGAATGGAACAGGTAGACGGTTGAAATCTTTGTATATATTGCTTCTATATAGTCTAAGAAACATATATGCAAAGCATCCAAACAGTACCATTCGCCAATTTTTTGTTTTCCAAGTTTAAGTGAACAATGAGCCCCATTGTTGATCCTTTATCGGAAATCATTTGTAACTTTCGACAAGTAGAACAATGAATGGAACAGGTAGACGGTTGAAATCTTTGTATATATTGCTTCTATATAGTCTAAGAAACATATATGCAAAGCATCCAAACAGTACCATTCGCCAATTTTTTGTTCTTCAAGTTTAAGTAAACTACGATCCCCATTGTTAATCCCTTAACGGAAATTATTAGTAACTTTCGACAAGTAGAACAATGAATGGAACAGGTAGACGGTTGAAATCATTGTATATATTGCTTCTATATAGTCTAAGAAACATATATGCAAAGCATCCAAACAGTACCATTCGACAATTTTTTGTTTTTCAAGTTTAAGTGAACAATGAGCCCCAATGGTTAATCCTTTATCGGAAATTATTTGTAACTTTCGACAAGTAGAACAATGTATGGATCAGGTAGACGGCTGAAATCTTTGTATATATTGCTTCTATATAGTCTAAGAAACATATATGCAAAGCATCCAAACAGTACCATTCGCCAATTTTTTGTTCTTCAAGTTTAAGTGAACTACGAGCCCCATTGTTAATCCTTTAAAGGAAATTATTTGTAAATTTCGGCGAGTAGAACAATGAATGGAATAGGTAGACGGTTGAAATCATTGTATATATTGCTTCTATATAGTCTAAGAAACATATATGCAAAGCATCCAAACAGTACAATTCGCCAATTTTTTGTTCTACAAGTTTAAGTAAACTACGATCCCCATTGTTAATCCCTTAACGGAAACTATTTGTAACATTCGACAAGTAGAACAATGAATGGAACAGGTAGACGGTTGAAATCATTGTATATATTGCTTCTATATAGTCTAAGAAACATATATGCAAAGCATCCAAGCAGTACAATTCGCCAATTTTTTGTTCTTCAAGTTTAAGTAAACTACGATCCCCATTGTTAATCCCTTAACGGAAATTATTTGTAACTTTCGACAAATAGAACAATGAATGGAATAGGTAGACGGTTGAAATCATTGTATATATTGCTTCTATATAGTCTAAGAAGCATATATGCAAAGCATCCAAACAGTACAATTCGCCAATTTTTTGTTCTTCAAGTTTAAGTGAACAATGAGCCCCAATGGTTAATCCTTTATCGGTAATTATTTGTAACTTTCGACAAGTAGAACAATGAATGGAACAGGTAGACGGTTGAAATCCTTGTATATATTGCTTCCATATAGTCTAAGGAACATGTACGCAAAGCATCCAAACAGTACCATTCGCCAATTTTTTGTCCTTCAAGTTTAAGTGAACAATGAGCCCCATTGTTAATCCTTTATCGGAAATTATTTGTAACTTTCGATAAGTAGAACAATGAATGGAACAGGTAGACGGTTGAAATCTTTGTATATATTGCTTCTATATAGTCTAAGAAACATATATGCAAAGCATCCAAATAGTACAATTCGCCAATTTTTTGTTCTTCAAGTTTAAGTGAACAATGAGCCCCAATGGTTAATCCTTTATCGGTAATTATTTGTAACTTTCGACAAGTAGAACAATGAATGGAACTGGTAGACGGTTGAAATCTTTGTATATATTGCTTCGATATAATCTAAGAAACATATATGCAAAGCAACTAAACAGTAACAATCGCCAATTTTTTGATCTTCAAGTTTAAGTGAACAGCGAGCCCCATTGATAATCATGAAATGGAAACTATTTGTAACTTTCTACAAGTAGAACAATGAATAGTACAGGTAGAAGGGTGAAATCTTTCTATATATTGCTTCTAAATAGTCTAAGAAACATCTATGCAAAGCATCCAAACAGTACAATTCGCCAATTTTTTGTTCTTCAAGTTTAAGTAAACTACGATCCCCATTGTTAATCCCTTAACGGAAATTATTTGTAACTTTCGACAAGTAGAACAATGAATGGAACAGGTAGACGGTTGAAATCATTGTATATATTGCTTCTATATAGTCTAAGAAACATATATGCAAAGCATCCAAACAGTACAATTCGCCAATTTTTTGTTCTTCAAGTTTAAGTGAACAATGAGCCCCATTGTTAATCCTTTAAAGGAAATTATTTGTAACTTTCGACAAGTAGAACAATGAATGGAACAGGTAGACGGTTGAAATCTTTGTATATATTGCTTCTATATAGTCTAAGAAACATATATGCAAAGCATCCAAACAGTACCATTCGCCAATTTTTTGTTTTTCAAGTTTAAGTGAACAATGAGCCCCATTGTTAATCCTTTATCGGAAATTATTTGTAACTTTCGACAAGTAGAACAATGAATGGAATAGGTAGACGGTTGAAATCATTGTATATATTGCTTCTATATAGTCTAAGAAACATGTATGCAAAGCATCCAAACAGTACAATTCGCCAATTTTTTGTTCTTCAAGTTTAAGTGAACTACGATCCCCATTGTTAATCCCTTAACGGAAATTATTTGTAACTTTCGACAAGTAGAACAATGAATCGAACAGGTAGACGGTTGAAATCTTTGTATATATTGCTTCTATATAGTCTAAGAAACATATATGCAAAGCATCCAAACAGTACCATTCGCCAATTTTTTGTTCTTCAAGATTAAGTGAACAATGAGCCCCATTGTTAATCCTTTAAAGGAAATTATTTGTAACTTTCGACAAGTAGAACAATGAATGGAACAGGTAGACGGTTGAAATCTTTGTATATATTGCTTCTATATAGTCTAAGAAACATATATGCAAAGCATCCAAACAGTACCATTCGCCAATTTTTTGTTCTTCAAGTTTAAGTGAACAATGAGCCCCATTGTTAATCCTTTATCGGAAATTATTTGTAACTTTCGACAAGTAGAACAATGAATGGAACAGGTAGACGGTTGAAATCTTTGTATATATTGCTTCTATATAGTCTAAGAAACATATATGCAAAGCATCCAAACAGTACCATTCGCCTATTTTTTGTTCTTCAAGTTTAAGTAAACTACGATCCCCATTGTTAATCCCTTAACGGAAATTATTTGTAACATTCGACAAGTAGAACAATGAATGGAACAAGTAGACGGTTGAAATCATTGTATATATTGCTTCTATATATTCTAAGAAACATATATGCAAAGCATCCAAACAGTACAATTCGCCAATTTTTTGTTCTTCAAGTTTAAGTGAACAATGAGCCCCATTGTTAATCCTTTAAAGGAAATTATTTGTAACTTTCGACAAGTAGAACAATGAATGGAACAGGTAGACGGTTGAAATCTTTGTATATATTGCTTCTATATAGTCTAAGAAACATATATGCAAAGCATCCAAACAGTACCATTCGCCAATTTTTTGTTCTTCAAGTTTAAGTGAACAATGAGCCACATTGTTAATCCTTTATCGGAAATTATTTGTAACTTTCGACAAGTAGAACAATGAATGGAACAGGTAGACGGTTGAAATCATTGTATATATTGCTTCTATATAGTCTAAGAAACATATATGCAAAGCATCCAAACAGTACAATTCGCCAATTTTTTGTTCTTCAAGTTTAAGTGAACAATGAGCCCCAATGGTTAATCCTTTATCGGTAATTATTTGTAACTTTCGACAAGTAGAACAATGAATGGAACTGGTAGACGGTTGAAATCTTTGTATATATTGCTTCGATATAATCTAAGAAACATATATGCAAAGCAACTAAACAGTAACAATCGCCAATTTTTTGATCTTCAAGTTTAAGTGAACAGCGAGCCCCATTGATAATCATGAAATGGAAACTATTTGTAAATTTCTACAAGTAGAACAATGAATAGTACAGGTAGACGGGTGAAATCTTTCTATATATTGCTTCTAAATAGTCTAAGAAACATCTATGCAAAGCATCCAAACAGTACAATTCGCCAATTTTTTGTTCTTCAAGTTTAAGTAAACTACGATCCCCATTGTTAATCCCTTAACGGAAATTATTTGTAACTTTCGACAAGTAGAACAATGAATGGAACAGGTAGACGGTTGAAATCATTGTATATATTGCTTCTATATAGTCTAAGAAACATATATGCAAAGCATCCAAACAGTACAATTCGCCAATTTTTTGTTCTTCAAGTTTAAGTGAACAATGAGCCCCATTGTTAATCCTTTAAAGGAAATTATTTGTAACTTTCGACAAGTAGAACAATGAATGGAACCGTTAGACCGTTGAAATCTTTGTATATATTGCTTCTATATAGTCTAAGAAACATATATGCAAATCATCCAAACAGTACAATTCGCCAATTTTTTGTTCTTCAAGTTTAAGTAAACTACGATCCCCATTGTTAATCCCTTAACGGAAATTATTTGTAACTTTCGACAAGTAGAACAATGAATGGAACAGGTAGACGTTTGAAATCATTGTATATATTGCTTCTATATAGTCTAAGAAACATATATGCAAAGCATCCAAACAGTACCATTCGCCAATTTTTTGTTCTTCAAGTTAAAGTGAACAATGAGCCCCATTGTTAATCCTTTATCGGAAATTATTTGTAACTTTCGACAAGTAGAACAATGAATGGAACAGGTAGACGGTTGAAATCTTTGTATATATTGCTTCTATATAGTCTAAGAAACATATATGCAAAGCATCCAAACAGTACCATTCGCCAATTTTTTGTTCTTCAAGTTTAAGTAAACTACGATCCCCATTGTTAATCCCTTAACGGAAATTATTTGTAACATTCGACAAGTAGAACAATGAATGGAACAAGTAGACGGTTGAAATCATTGTATATATTGCTTCTATATATTCTAAGAAACATATATGCAAAGCATCCAAGCAGTACAATTCGCCAGTTTTTTGTTCTTCAAGTTTAAGTAAACTACGATCCCCATTGTTAATCCCTTAACGGAAATTATTTGTAACTTTCGACAAATAGAACAATGAATGGAATAGGTAGACGGTTGAAATCATTGTATATATTGCTTCTATATAGTCTAAGAAGCATATATGCAAAGCATCCAAACAGTACAATTCGCCAATTTTTTGTTCTTCAAGTTTAAGTGAACAATGAGCCCCAATGGTTAATCCTTTATCGGTAATTATTTGTAACTTTCGACAAGTAGAACAATGAATGGAACAGGTAGACGGTTGAAATCCTTGTATATATTGCTTCCATATAGTCTAAGGAACATGTACGCAAAGCATCCAAACAGTACCATTCGCCAATTTTTTGTCCTTCAAGTTTAAGTGAACAATGAGCCCCATTGATAATCATGAAATGGAAACTATTTGTAACTTTCTACAAGTAGAACAATGAATAGTACAGGTAGAAGGGTGAAATCTTTCTATATATTGCTTCTAAATAGTCTAAGAAACATCTATGCAAAGCATCCAAACAGTACAATTCGCCAATTTTTTGTTCTTCAAGTTTAAGTAAACTACGATCCCCATTGTTAATCCCTTAACGGAAATTATTTGTAACTTTCGACAAGTAGAACAATGAATGGAACAGGTAGACGGTTGAAATCATTGTATATATTGCTTCTATATAGTCTAAGAAACATATATGCAAAGCATCCAAACAGTACAATTCGCCAATTTTTTGTTCTTCAAGTTTAAGTGAACAATGAGCCCCATTGTTAATCCTTTAAAGGAAATTATTTGTAACTTTCGACAAGTAGAACAATGAATGGAACAGGTAGACGGTTGAAATCTTTGTATATATTGCTTCTATATAGTCTAAGAAACATATATGCAAAGCATCCAAACAGTACCATTCGCCAATTTTTTGTTTTTCAAGTTTAAGTGAACAATGAGCCCCATTGTTAATCCTTTATCGGAAATTATTTGTAACTTTCGACAAGTAGAACAATGAATGGAATAGGTAGACGGTTGAAATCATTGTATATATTGCTTCTATATAGTCTAAGAAACATGTATGCAAAGCATCCAAACAGTACAATTCGCCAATTTTTTGTTCTTCAAGTTTAAGTGAACTACGATCCCCATTGTTAATCCCTTAACGGAAATTATTTGTAACTTTCGACAAGTAGAACAATGAATCGAACAGGTAGACGGTTGAAATCTTTGTATATATTGCTTCTATATAGTCTAAGAAACATCTATGCAAAGCATCCAAACAGTACAATTCGCCAATTTTTTGTTCTTCAAGTTTAAGTAAACTACGATCCCCATTGTTAATCCCTTAACGGAAATTATTTGTAACTTTCGACAAGTAGAACAATGAATGGAACAGGTAGACGGTTGAAATCATTGTATATATTGCTTCTATATAGTCTAAGAAACATATATGCAAAGCATCCAAACAGTACAATTCGCCAATTTTTTGTTCTTCAAGTTTAAGTGAACAATGAGCCCCATTGTTAATCCTTTAAAGGAAATTATTTGTAACTTTCGACAAGTAGAACAATGAATGGAACAGGTAGACGGTTGAAATCTTTGTATATATTGCTTCTATATAGTCTAAGAAACATATATGCAAAGCATCCAAACAGTACCATTCGCCAATTTTTTGTTTTTCAAGTTTAAGTGAACAATGAGCCCCATTGTTAATCCTTTATCGGAAATTATTTGTAACTTTCGACAAGTAGAACAATGAATGGAATAGGTAGACGGTTGAAATCATTGTATATATTGCTTCTATATAGTCTAAGAAACATGTATGCAAAGCATCCAAACAGTACAATTCGCCAATTTTTTGTTCTTCAAGTTTAAGTGAACTACGATCCCCATTGTTAATCCCTTAACGGAAATTATTTGTAACTTTCGACAAGTAGAACAATGAATCGAACAGGTAGACGGTTGAAATCTTTGTATATATTGCTTCTATATAGTCTAAGAAACATATATGCAAAGCATCCAAACAGTACCATTCGCCAATTTTTTGTTCTTCAAGATTAAGTGAACAATGAGCCCCATTGTTAATCCTTTAAAGGAAATTATTTGTAACTTTCGACAAGTAGAACAATGAATGGAACAGGTAGACGGTTGAAATCTTTGTATATATTGCTTCTATATAGTCTAAGAAACATATATGCAAAGCATCCAAACAGTACCATTCGCCAATTTTTTGTTCTTCAAGTTTAAGTGAACAATGAGCCCCATTGTTAATCCTTTATCGGAAATTATTTGTAACTTTCGACAAGTAGAACAATGAATGGAACAGGTAGACGGTTGAAATCTTTGTATATATTGCTTCTATATAGTCTAAGAAACATATATGCAAAGCATCCAAAAAGTACCATTCGCCTATTTTTTGTTCTTCAAGTTTAAGTAAACTACGATCCCCATTGTTAATCCCTTAACGGAAATTATTTGTAATATTCGACAAGTAGAACAATGAATGGAACAAGTAGACGGTTGAAATCATTGTATATATTGCTTCTATATATTCTAAGAAACATATATGCAAAGCATCCAAACAGTACAATTCGCCAATTTTTTGTTCTTCAAGTTTAAGTGAACAATGAGCCCCATTGTTAATCCTTTAAAGGAAATTATTTGTAACTTTCGACAAGTAGAACAATGAATGGAACAGGTAGACGGTTGAAATCTTTGTATATATTGCTTCTATATAGTCTAAGAAACATATATGCAAAGCATCCAAACAGTACCATTCGCCAATTTTTTGTTCTTCAAGTTTAAGTGAACAATGAGCCACATTGTTAATCCTTTATCGGAAATTATTTGTAACTTTCGACAAGTAGAACAATGAATGGAACAGGTAGACGGTTGAAATCATTGTATATATTGCTTCTATATAGTCTAAGAAACATATATGCAAAGCATCCAAACAGTACAATTCGCCAATTTTTTGTTCTTCAAGTTTAAGTGAACAATGAGCCCCAATGGTTAATCCTTTATCGGTAATTATTTGTAACTTTCGACAAGTAGAACAATGAATGGAACTGGTAGACGGTTGAAATCTTTGTATATATTGCTTCGATATAATCTAAGAAACATATATGCAAAGCAACTAAACAGTAACAATCGCCAATTTTTTGATCTTCAAGTTTAAGTGAACAGCGAGCCCCATTGATAATCATGAAATGGAAACTATTTGTAAATTTCTACAAGTACAACAATGAATAGTACAGGTAGACGGGTGAAATCTTTCTATATATTGCTTCTAAATAGTCTAAGAAACATCTATGCAAAGCATCCAAACAGTACAATTCGCCAATTTTTTGTTCTTCAAGTTTAAGTAAACTACGATCCCCATTGTTAATCCCTTAACGGAAATTATTTGTAACTTTCGACAAGTAGAACAATGAATGGAACAGGTAGACGGTTGAAATCATTGTATATATTGCTTCTATATAGTCTAAGAAACATATATGCAAAGCATCCAAACAGTACAATTCGCCAATTTTTTGTTCTTCAAGTTTAAGTGAACAATGAGCCCCATTGTTAATCCTTTAAAGGAAATTATTTGTAACTTTCGACAAGTAGAACAATGAATGGAACAGTTAGACCGTTGAAATCTTTGTATATATTGCTTCTATATAGTCTAAGAAACATATATGCAAATCATCCAAACAGTACAATTCGCCAATTTTTTGTTCTTCAAGTTTAAGTAAACTACGATCCCCATTGTTAATCCCTTAACGGAAATTATTTGTAACTTTCGACAAGTAGAACAATGAATGGAACAGGTAGACGGTTGAAATCATTGTATATATTGCTTCTATATAGTCTAAGAAACATATATGCAAAGCATCCAAACAGTACCATTCGCCAATTTTTTGTTCTTCAAGTTAAAGTGAACAATGAGCCCCATTGTTAATCCTTTATCGGAAATTATTTGTAACTTTCGACAAGTAGAACAATGAATGGAACAGGTAGACGGTTGAAATCTTTGTATATATTGCTTCTATATAGTCTAAGAAACATATATGCAAAGCATCCAAACAGTACCATTCGCCAATTTTTTGTTCTTCAAGTTTAAGTAAACTACGATCCCCATTGTTAATCCCTTAACGGAAATTATTTGTAACATTCGAAAAGTAGAACAATGAATGGAACAAGTAGACGGTTGAAATCATTGTATATATTGCTTCTATATATTCTAAGAAACATATATGCAAAGCATCCAAGCAGTACAATTCGCCAATTTTTTGTTCTTCAAGTTTAAGTAAACTACGATCCCCATTGTTAATCCCTTAACGGAAATTATTTGTAACTTTCGACAAATAGAACAATGAATGGAATAGGTAGACGGTTGAAATCATTGTATATATTGCTTCTATATAGTCTAAGAAGCATATATGCAAAGCATCCAAACAGTACAATTCGCCAATTTTTTGTTCTTCAAGTTTAAGTGAACAATGAGCCCCAATGGTTAATCCTTTATCGGTAATTATTTGTAACTTTCGACAAGTAGAACAATGAATGGAACAGGTAGACGGTTGAAATCCTTGTATATATTGCTTCCATATAGTCTAAGGAACATGTACGCAAAGCATCCAAACAGTACCATTCGCCAATTTTTTGTCCTTCAAGTTTAAGTGAACAATGAGCCCCATTGTTAATCCTTTATCGGAAATTATTTGTAACTTTCGATAAGTAGAACAATGAATGGAACAGGTAGACGGTTGAAATCTTTGTATATATTGCTTCTATATAGTCTAAGAAACATATATGCAAAGCATCCAAATAGTACAATTCGCCAATTTTTTGTTCTTCAAGTTTAAGTGAACAATGAGCCCCAATGGTTAATCCTTTATCGGTAATTATTTGTAACTTTCGACAAGTAGAACAATGAATGGAACTGGTAGACGGTTGAAATCTTTGTATATATTGCTTCGATATAATCTAAGAAACATATATGCAAAGCAACTAAACAGTAACAATCGCCAATTTTTTGATCTTCAAGTTTAAGTGAACAGCGAGCCCCATTGATAATCATGAAATGGAAACTATTTGTAACTTTCTACAAGTAGAACAATGAATAGTACAGGTAGAAGGGTGAAATCTTTCTATATATTGCTTCTAAATAGTCTAAGAAACATCTATGCAAAGCATCCAAACAGTACAATTCGCCAATTTTTTGTTCTTCAAGTTTAAGTAAACTACGATCCCCATTGTTAATCCCTTAACGGAAATTATTTGTAACTTTCGACAAGTAGAACAATGAATGGAACAGGTAGACGGTTGAAATCATTGTATATATTGCTTCTATATAGTCTAAGAAACATATATGCAAAGCATCCAAACAGTACAATTCGCCAATTTTTTGTTCTTCAAGTTTAAGTGAACAATGAGCCCCATTGTTAATCCTTTAAAGGAAATTATTTGTAACTTTCGACAAGTAGAACAATGAATGGAACAGGTAGACGGTTGAAATCTTTGTATATATTGCTTCTATATAGTCTAAGAAACATATATGCAAAGCATCCAAACAGTACCATTCGCCAATTTTTTGTTTTTCAAGTTTAAGTGAACAATGAGCCCCATTGTTAATCCTTTATCGGAAATTATTTGTAACTTTCGACAAGTAGAACAATGAATGGAATAGGTAGACGGTTGAAATCATTGTATATATTGCTTCTATATAGTCTAAGAAACATGTATGCAAAGCATCCAAACAGTACAATTCGCCAATTTTTTGTTCTTCAAGTTTAAGTGAACTACGATCCCCATTGTTAATCCCTTAACGGAAATTATTTGTAACTTTCGACAAGTAGAACAATGAATCGAACAGGTAGACGGTTGAAATCTTTGTATATATTGCTTCTATATAGTCTAAGAAACATATATGCAAAGCATCCAAACAGTACCATTCGCCAATTTTTTGTTCTTCAAGATTAAGTGAACAATGAGCCCCATTGTTAATCCTTTAAAGGAAATTATTTGTAACTTTCGACAAGTAGAACAATGAATGGAACAGGTAGACGGTTGAAATCTTTGTATATATTGCTTCTATATAGTCTAAGAAACATATATGCAAAGCATCCAAACAGTACCATTCGCCAATTTTTTGTTCTTCAAGTTTAAGTGAACAATGAGCCCCATTGTTAATCCTTTATCGGAAATTATTTGTAACTTTCGACAAGTAGAACAATGAATGGAACAGGTAGACGGTTGAAATCTTTGTATATATTGCTTCTATATAGTCTAAGAAACATATATGCAAAGCATCCAAACAGTACCATTCGCCAATTTTTTGTTCTTCAAGTTTAAGTAAACTACGATCCCCATTGTTAATCCCTTAACGGAAATTATTTGTAACATTCGACAAGTAGAACAATGAATGGAACAAGTAGACGGTTGAAATCATTGTATATATTGCTTCTATATATTCTAAGAAACATATATGCAAAGCATCCAAACAGTACAATTCGCCAATTTTTTGTTCTTCAAGTTTAAGTGAACAATGAGCCCCATTGTTAATCCTTTAAAGGAAATTATATGTAACTTTCGACAAGTAGAACAATGAATGGAACAGGTAGACGGTTGAAATCTTTGTATAGATTGCTTCTATATAGTCTAAGAAACATATATGCAAAGCATCCAAACAGTACCATTCGCCAATTTTTTGTTCTTCAAGTTTAAGTGAACAATGAGCCACATTGTTAATCCTTTATCGGAAATTATTTGTAACTTTCGACAAGTAGAACAATGAATGGAACAGGTAGACGGTTGAAATCTTTGTATATATTGCTTCTATATAGTCTAAGAAACATATATGCAAAGCATCCAAACAGTACCATTCGCCACTTTTTTGTTCTTCAAGTTTAAGTGAACAACGAGCCCCAATGGTTAATCCTTTATCGGAAATTATTTGTAAATTTCGACAAGTAGAACAATGAATGGAACAGGTAGCCGGTTGAAATCTTTGTATATATTGCTTCTATATAGTCTAAGAAACATATATGCAAAGCATCCAAACAGTACAATTCGCCAATTTATTGTTCTTCAAGTTTAAGTAAACTACGATCCCCATTGTTAATCCCTTAACGGAAATTATTTGTAACTTTCGACAAGTAGAACAATGAATGGAACAGGTAGACGGTTGAAATCATTGTATATATTGCTTCTATATAGTCTAAGAAACATATATGCAAAGCATCCAAACAGTACAATTCGCCAATTTTTTGTTCTTCAAGTTTAAGTAAACTACGATCCCCATTGTTAATCCCTTAACGGAAATTATTTGTAACTTTCGACAAGTAGAACAATGAATGGAACAGGTAGACGGTTGAAATCATTGTATATATTGCTTCTATATAGTCTAAGAAACATATATGCAAAGCATCCAAACAGTACAATTCGCCAATTTTTTGTTCTTCAAGTTTAAGTGAACAATGAGCCCCAATGGTTAATCCTTTATCGGTAATTATTTGTAACTTTCGACAAGTAGAACAATTAATGGAACTGGTAGACGGTTGAAATCTTTGTATATATTGCTTCGATATAATCTAAGAAACATATATGCAAAGCAACTAAACAGTAACAATCGCCAATTTTTTGATCTTCAAGTTTAAGTGAACAGCGAGCCCCATTGATAATCATGAAATGGAAACTATTTGTAAATTTCTACAAGTAGAACAATGAATAGTACAGGTAGACGGGTGAAATCTTTCTATATATTGCTTCTAAATAGTCTAAGAAACATCTATGCAAAGCATCCAAACAGTACAATTCGCCAATTTTTTGTTCTTCAAGTTTAAGTAAACTACGATCCCCATTGTTAATCCCTTAACGGAAATTATTTGTAACTTTCGACAAGTAGAACAATGAATGGAACAGGTAGACGGTTGAAATCATTGTATATATTGCTTCTATATAGCCTATGAAACATATATGCAAAGCATCCAAACAGTACAATTCGCCAATTTTTTGTTCTTCAAGTTTAAGTGAACAATGAGCCCCATTGTTAATCCTTTAAAGGAAATTATTTGTAACTTTCGACAAGTAGAACAATGAATGGAACAGTTAGACCGTTGAAATCTTTGTATATATTGCTTCTATATAGTCTAAGAAACATATATGCAAATCATCCAAACAGTACAATTCGCCAATTTTTTGTTCTTCAAGTTTAAGTAAACTACGATCCCCATTGTTAATCCCTTAACGGAAATTATTTGTAACTTTCGACAAGTAGAACAATGAATGGAACAGGTAGACGGTTGAAATCATTGTATATATTGCTTCTATATAGTCTAAGAAACATATATGCAAAGCATCCAAACAGTACCATTCGCCAATTTTTTGTTCTTCAACTTAAAGTGAACAATGAGCCCCATTGTTAATCCTTTATCGGAAATTATTTGTAACTTTCGACAAGTAGAACAATGAATGGAACAGGTAGACGGTTGAAATCTTTGTATATATTGCTTCTATATAGTCTAAGAAACATATATGCAAAGCATCCAAACAGTACCATTCGCCAATTTTTTGTTCTTCAAGTTTAAGTAAACTACGATCCCCATTGTTAATCCCTTAACGGAAATTATTTGTAACATTCGACAAGTAGAACAATGAATGGAACAAGTAGACGGTTGAAATCATTGTATATATTGCTTCTATATATTCTAAGAAACATATATGCAAAGCATCCAAACAGTACAATTCGCCAATTTTTTGTTCATCAAGTTTAAGTGAACAATGAGCCCCATTGTTAATCCTTTATCGGAAATTATTTGTAAATTTCGACAAGTAGAACAATGAATGGAACAGGTAGCCGGTTGAAATCTTTGTATATATTGCTTCTATATAGTCTAAGAAACATATATGCAAAGCATCCAAACAGTACAATTCGCCAATTTATTGTTCTTCAAGTTTAAGTAAACTACGATCCCCATTGTTAATCCCTTAACGGAAATTATTTGTAACTTTCGACAAGTAGAACAATGAATGGAACAGGTAGACGGTTGAAATCATTGTATATATTGCTTCTATATAGTCTAAGAAACATATATGCAAAGCATCCAAACAGTACAATTCGCCAAGTTTTTGTTCTTCAAGTTTAAGTGAACAATGAGCCCCATTGTTAATCCTTTAAAGGAAATTATTTGTTATTTTCGACAAGTAGAACAATGAATCGAACAGGTAGACGGTTGAAATCTTTGTATATGTTGCTTCTATATAGTCTAAGAAACATATATGCAAAGCATCCAAACAGTACCATTCGCCAATTTTTTGTTCTTCAAGATTAAGTGAACAATGAGCCCCATTGTTAATCCTTTAAAGGAAATTATTTGTAACTTTCGACAAGTAGAACAATGAATGGAACAGGTAGACGGTTGAAATCTTTGTATATATTGCTTCTATATAGTCTAAGAAACATATATGCAAAGCATCCAAACAGTACCATTCGCCAATTTTTTGTTCTTCAAGTTTAAGTGAACAATGAGCCCCATTGTTAATCCTTTATCGGAAATTATTTGTAACTTTCGACAAGTAGAACAATGAATGGAACAGGTAGACGGTTGAAATCTTTGTATATATTGCTTCTATATAGTCTAAGAAACATATATGCAAAGCATCCAAACAGTACCATTCGCCAATTTTTTGTTTTCCAAGTTTAAGTGAACAATGAGCCCCATTGTTAATCCTTTATCGGAAATTATTTGTAACTTTCGACAAGTAGAACAATGAATGGAACAGGTAGACGGTTGAAATCTTTGTATATATTGCTTCTATATAGTCTAAGAAACATATATGCAAAGCATCCAAACAGTACCATTCGCCAATTTTTTGTTCTTCAAGTTTAAGTAAACTACGATCCCCATTGTTAATCCCTTAACGGAAATTATTAGTAACTTTCGACAAGTAGAACAATGAATGGAACAGGTAGACGGTTGAAATCATCGTATATATTGCTTCTATATAGTCTAAGAAACATATATGCAAAGCATCCAAACAGTACCATTCGACAATTTTTTGTTTTTCAAGTTTAAGTGAACAATGAGCCCCAATGGTTAATCCTTTATCGGAAATTATTTGTAACTTTCGACAAGTAGAACAATGTATGGATCAGGTAGACGGTTGAAATCCTTGTATATATTGCTTCCATATAGTCTAAGGAACATGTACGCAAAGCATCCAAACAGTACCATTCGCCAATTTTTTGTCCTTCAAGTTTAAGTGAACAATGAGCCCCATTGTTAATCCTTTATCGGAAATTATTTGTAACTTTCGATAAGTAGAACAATGAATGGAACAGGTAGACGGTTGAAATCTTTGTATATATTGCTTCTATATAGTCTAAGAAACATATATGCAAAGCATCCAAATAGTACAATTCGCCAATTTTTTGTTCTTCAAGTTTAAGTGAACAATGAGCCCCAATGGTTAATCCTTTATCGGTAATTATTTGTAACTTTCGACAAGTAGAACAATGAATGGAACTGGTAGACGGTTGAAATCTTTGTATATATTGCTTCGATATAATCTAAGAAACATATATGCAAAGCAACTAAACAGTAACAATCGCCAATTTTTTGATCTTCAAGTTTAAGTGAACAGCGAGCCCCATTGATAATCATGAAATGGAAACTATTTGTAACTTTCTACAAGTAGAACAATGAATAGTACAGGTAGAAGGGTGAAATCTTTCTATATATTGCTTCTAAATAGTCTAAGAAACATCTATGCAAAGCATCCAAACAGTACAATTCGCCAATTTTTTGTTCTTCAAGTTTAAGTAAACTACGATCCCCATTGTTAATCCCTTAACGGAAATTATTTGTAACTTTCGACAAGTAGAACAATGAATGGAACAGGTAGACGGTTGAAATCTTTGTATATATTGCTTCTATATAGTCTAAGAAACATATATGCAAAGCATCCAAACAGTACCATTCGCCACTTTTTTGTTCTTCAAGTTTAAGTGAACAACGAGCCCCAATGGTTAATCCTTTATCGGAAATTATTTGTAAATTTCGACAAGTAGAACAATGAATGGAACAGGTAGCCGGTTGAAATCTTTGTATATATTGCTTCTATATAGTCTAAGAAACATATATGCAAAGCATCCAAACAGTACAATTCGCCAATTTATTGTTCTTCAAGTTTAAGTAAACTACGATCCCCATTGTTAATCCCTTAACGGAAATTATTTGTAACTTTCGACAAGTAGAACAATGAATGGAACAGGTAGACGGTTGAAATCATTGTATATATTGCTTCTATATAGTCTAAGAAACATATATGCAAAGCATCCAAACAGTACAATTCGCCAATTTTTTGTTCTTCAAGTTTAAGTAAACTACGATCCCCATTGTTAATCCCTTAACGGAAATTATTTGTAACTTTCGACAAGTAGAACAATGAATGGAACAGGTAGACGGTTGAAATCATTGTATATATTGCTTCTATATAGTCTAAGAAACATATATGCAAAGCATCCAAACAGTACAATTCGCCAATTTTTTGTTCTTCAAGTTTAAGTAATCTACGATCCCCATTGTTAATCCCTTAACGGAAATTATTTGTAACTTTCGACAAGTAGAACAATGAATGGAACAGGTAGACTGTTGAAATCATTGTATATATTGCTTCTATATAGTCTAAGAAACATATATGCAAAGCATCCAAACAGTACAATTCGCCAATTTTTTGTTCTTCAAGTTTAAGTGAACAATGAGCCCCATTGTTAATCCTTTATCGGAAATTATTTGTAACTTTCGACAAGTAGAACAATGAATGGAACAGGTAGACGGTTGAAATCTTTGTATATATTGCTTCTATATAGTCTAAGAAACATATATGCAAAGCATCCAAACAGTACCATTCGCCAATTTTTTGTTCTTCAAGTTTAAGTGAACTACGAGCCCCATTGTTAATCCTTTAAAGGAAATTATTTGTAAATTTCGGCGAGTAGAACAATGAATGGAATAGGTAGACGGTTGAAATCATTGTATATATTGCTTCTATATAGTCTAAGAAACATATATGCAAAGCATCCAAACAGTACAATTCGCCAATTTTTTGTTCTACAAGTTTAAGTAAACTACGATCCCCATTGTTAATCCCTTAACGGAAACTATTTGTAACATTCGACAAGTAGAACAATGAATGGAACAGGTAGACGGTTGAAATCATTGTATATATTGCTTCTATATAGTCTAAGAAACATATATGCAAAGCATCCAAGCAGTACAATTCGCCAATTTTTTGTTCTTCAAGTTTAAGTAAACTACGATCCCCATTGTTAATCCCTTAACGGAAATTATTTGTAACTTTCGACAAATAGAACAATGAATGGAATAGGTAGACGGTTGAAATCATTGTATATATTGCTTCTATATAGTCTAAGAAACATATATGCAAAGCATCCAAACAGTACAATTCGCCAATTTTTTGTTCTTTAAGTTTAAGTGAACTACGAGCCCAATTGTTAATCCTTTAAAGGAAATTATTTGTAAATATCGACAAGTAGAACAATGAATGGAACAGGTAGACGGTTGAAATCAATGTATATATTGCTTCTATATAGTCTAAGAAACATATATGCAAAGCATCCAAACAGTACCATTCGCCAATTTTTTGTTCTTCAAGTTTAAGTGAACAATGAGCCCCAATGGTTAATCCTTTATCGGAAATTATTTGTAATTTTCGACAAGTAGAACAATGAATGGAACAGGTAGAAGGTTGAAATCTTTGTATATATTGCTTCTATATAGTCTAAGAAACCTATATGCAAAGCATCTAAACAGTAACAATCGCCAATTTTTTGATCTTCAAGTTTAAGTGAACAGCGAGCCCCATTGATAATCATGAAATGGAAATTATTTGTAACTTTCTACAAGTAGAACAATGAATAGTACAGGTAGACGGGTTAAATCATTCTATATATTGCTTCTAAATAGTCTAAGAAACATATATGCAAAGCATCCAAATAGTACAATTCGCCATTTTTTTGTTCTTCAAGTTTAAGTGAACTACCAGCCCCATTGTTAAACCTTTAAAGGAAATTATTTGTAAATTTCGACAAGTAGAACAATGAATGGATCAGGTAGACGGTTGAAATCATTGTATATATTGCTTCTATATAATCTAAGAAACATATATGCAAAGCATCCAAACAGTACAATTCGCCAATTTTTTGTTCTTCAAGTTTAAGTGAACTACGAGCCCCATTGTTAATCCTTTAACGGAAATTATTTGTAACTTTCGACAAGTAGAACAATGAATGGAACAGGTAGACTGTTGAAATCATTGTATATATTGCTTCTATATAGTCTAAGAAACATATATGCAAAGCATCCAAACAGTACAATTCGCCAATTTATTGTTCTTCAAGTTTAAGTGAACAACGAGCCCCATTGTTAATCCCTTAACGGAAATTATTTGTAACTTTCGACAAGTAGAACAGTGAATGGAACTGGTAGACGGTTGAAATCTTTTTATATATTGCTTCTAAATAGTCTAAGAAACATATATGCAAAGCATCCAAACAGTACAATTCGCCAATTTTTTGTTCTTCAAGTTTAAGTGAACAATGAGCCCCAATGGTTAATCCGTTATCGGAAATTATTTGTAAATTTCGACAAGTAGAACAATGAATGGAACAGGTAGACGGTTGAAATCTTAGTATATATTGCTTCTATATAGTCTAAGAAACATATATGCAAAGCATCCAAACAGTACAATTCGCCAATTTTTTGTTCTTCAAGTTTAAGTGAACAATGAGCCCCATTGTTAATCCTTTAAAGGAAATTATTTGTAACTTTCGACAAGTAGAACAATGAATGGAACAGGTAGACGGTTGAAATCTTTGTATATATTGCTTCTATATAGTCTAAGAAACATATATGCAAAGCATCCAAACAGTACCATTCGCCAATTTTTTGTTTTTCAAGTTTAAGTGAACAATGAGCCCCATTGTTAATCCTTTATCGGAAATTATTTGTAACTTTCGACAAGTAGAACAATGAATGGAATAGGTAGACGGTTGAAATCATTGTATATATTGCTTCTATATAGTCTAAGAAACATGTATGCAAAGCATCCAAACAGTACAATTCGCCAATTTTTTGTTCTTCAAGTTTAAGTAATCTACGATCCCCATTGTTAATCCCTTAACGGAAATTATTTGTAACTTTCGACAAGTAGAACAATGAATGGAACAGGTAGACTGTTGAAATCATTTTATATATTGCTTCTATATAGTCTAAGAAACATATATGCAAAGCATCCAAACAGTACAATTCGCCAATTTTTTGTTCTTCAAGTTTAAGTGAACAATGAGCCCCATTGTTAATCCTTTATCGGAAATTATTTGTAACTTTCGACAAGTAGAACAATGAATCGAACAGGTAGACGGTTGAAATCTTTGTATATATTGCTTCTATATAGTCTAAGAAACATATATGCAAAGCATCCAAACAGTACAATTCGCCAATTTTTTGTTCTTCAAGTTTAAGTGAACAATGAGCCCCAATGGTTAATCCTTTATCGGTAATTATTTGTAACTTTCGACAAGTAGAACAATGAATGGAACTGGTAGACGGTTGAAATCTTTGTATATATTGCTTCGATATAATCTAAGAAACATATATGCAAAGCAACTAAACAGTAACAATCGCCAATTTTTTGATCTTCAAGTTTAAGTGAACAGCGAGCCCCATTGATAATCATGAAATGGAAACTATTTGTAAATTTCTACAAGTAGAACAATGAATAGTACAGGTAGACGGGTGAAATCTTTCTATATATTGCTTCTAAATAGTCTAAGAAACATCTATGCAAAGCATCCAAACAGTACAATTCGCCAATTTTTTGTTCTTCAAGTTTAAGTAAACTACGATCCCCATTGTTAATCCCTTAACGGAAATTATTTGTAACTTTCGACAAGTAGAACAATGAATGGAACAGGTAGACGGTTGAAATCATTGTATATATTGCTTCTATATAGTCTAAGAAACATATATGCAAAGCATCGAAACAGTACAATTCGCCAATTTTTTGTTCTTCAAGTTTAAGTGAACAATGAGCCCCATTGTTAATCCTTTAAAGGAAATTATTTGTAACTTTCGACAAGTAGAACAATGAATGGAACAGTTAGACCGTTGAAATCTTTGTATATATTGCTTCTATATAGTCTAAGAAACATATATGCAAATCATCCAAACAGTACAATTCGCCAATTTTTTGTTCTTCAAGTTTAAGTAAACTACGATCCCCATTGTTAATCCCTTAACGGAAATTATTTGTAACTTTCGACAAGTAGAACAATGAATGGAACAGGTAGACGGTTGAAATCATTGTATATATTGCTTCTATATAGTCTAAGAAACATATATGCAAAGCATCCAAACAGTACCATTCGCCAATTTTTTGTTCTTCAAGTTTAAGTGAACAATGAGCCCCATTGTTAATCCTTTATCGGAAATTATTTGTAACTTTCGACAAGTAGAACAATGAATGGAACAGGTAGACGGTTGAAATCTTTGTATATATTGCTTCTATATAGTCTAAGAAACATATATGCAAAGCATCCAAACAGTAC
Source organism: Cerceris ruficornis (assembly GCA_963989415.1). Lineage (NCBI taxonomy): Eukaryota > Metazoa > Arthropoda > Insecta > Hymenoptera > Crabronidae > Cerceris > Cerceris ruficornis. Next base: position 365,865 of record CAXDIW010000101.1, read on the forward strand.
CATTCGCCAATTTTTTGTTCTTCAAGTTTAAGTAAACTACGATCCCCATTGTTAATCCCTTAACGGAAATTATTTGTAACATTCGACAAGTAGAACAATGAATGGAACAAGTAGACGGTTGAAATCATTGTATATATTGCTTCTATATATTCTAAGAAACATATATGCAAAGCATCCAAACAGTACAATTCGCCAATTTTTTGTTCTTCAAGTTTAAGTGAACAATGAGCCCCATTGTTAATCCTTTATCGGAAATTATTTGTAAATTTCGACAAGTAGAACAATGAATGGAACAGGTAGCCGGTTGAAATCTTTGTATATATTGCTTCTATATAGTCTAAGAAACATATATGCAAAGCATCCAAACAGTACAATTCGCCAATTTATTGTTCTTCAAGTTTAAGTAAACTACGATCCCCATTGTTAATCCCTTAACGGAAATTATTTGTAACTTTCGACAAGTAGAACAATGAATGGAACAGGTAGACGGTTGAAATCATTATATATATTGCTTCTATATAGTCTAAGAAACATATATGCAAAGCATCCAAACAGTACAATTCGCCAATTTTTTGTTCTTCAAGTTTAAGTAATCTACGATCCCCATTGTTAATCCCTTAACGGAAATTATTTGTAACTTTCGACAAGTAGAACAATGAATGGAACAGGTAGACTGTTGAAATCATTGTATATATTGCTTCTATATAGTCTAAGAAACATATATGCAAAGCATCCAAACAGTACAATTCGCCAATTTTTTGTTCTTCAAGTTTAAGTGAACAATGAGCCCCATTGTAAATCCTTTAAAGGAAATTATTTGTAACTTTCGACAAGTAGAACAATGAATGGAACAGGTAGACGGTTGAAATCTTTGTATATATTGCTTCTATATAGTCTAAGAAACATATATGCAAATCATCCAAACAGTACAATTCGCCAATTTTTTGTCCTTCAAGTTTAAGTGAACAATGAGCCCCATTGTTAATCCTTTATCGGAAATTATTAGTAACTTTCGACAAGTAGAACAATGAATGGAACAGGTAGACGGTTGAAATCTTTGTATATATTGCTTCTATATAGTCTAAGAAACATATATGCAAAGCATCCAAACAGTACAATTCGCCAATTTTTTGTTCTTCAAGTTTAAGTGAACAATGAGCCCCAATGGTTAATCCTTTATCGGTAATTATTTGTAACTTTCGACAAGTAGAACAATGAATGGAACTGGTAGACGGTTGAAATCTTTGTATATATTGCTTCGATATAATCTAAGAAACATATATGCAAAGCAACTAAACAGTAACAATCGCCAATTATTTGATCTTCAAGTTTAAGTGAACAGCGAGCCCCATTGATAATCATGAAATGGAAACTATTTGTAAATTTCTACAAGTAGAACAATGAATAGTACAGGTAGACGGGTGAAATCTTTCTATATATTGCTTCTAAATAGTCTAAGAAACATCTATGCAAAGCATCCAAACAGTACAATTCGCCAATTTTTTGTTCTTCAAGTTTAAGTAAACTACGAACCCCATTGTTAATCCCTTAACGGAAATTATTTGTAACTTTCGACAAGTAGAACAATGAATGGAACAGGTAGACGGTTGAAATCATTGTATATATTGCTTCTATATAGTCTAAGAAACATATATGCAAAGCATCCAAACAGTACAATTCGCCAATTTTTTGTTCTTCAAGTTTAAGTGAACAATGAGCCCCATTGTTAATCCTTTAAAGGAAATTATTTGTAACTTTCGACAAGTAGAACAATGAATGGAACAGTTAGACCGTTGAAATCTTTGTATATATTGCTTCTATATAGTCTAAGAAACATATATGCAAATCATCCAAACAGTACAATTCGCCAATTTTTTGTTCTTCAAGTTTAAGTAAACTACGATCCCCATTGTTAATCCCTTAACGGAAATTATTTGTAACTTTCGACAAGTAGAACAATGAATGGAACAGGTAGACGGTTGAAATCATTGTATATATTGCTTCTATATAGTCTAAGAAACATATATGCAAAGCATCCAAACAGTACCATTCGCCAATTTTTTGTTCTTCAAGTTTAAGTGAACAATGAGCCCCATTGTTAATCCTTTATCGGAAATTATTTGTAACTTTCGACAAGTAGAACAATGAATGGAACAGGTAGACGGTTGAAATCTTTGTATATATTGCTTCTATATAGTCTAAGAAACATATATGCAAAGCATCCAAACAGTACCATTCGCCAATTTTTTGTTCTTCAAGTTTAAGTAAACTACGATCCCCATTGTTAATCCCTTAACGGAAATTATTTGTAACATTCGACAAGTAGAACAATGAATGGAACAAGTAGACGGTTGAAATCATTGTATATATTGCTTCTATATATTCTAAGAAACATATATGCAAAGCATCCAAACAGTACAATTCGCCAATTTTTTGTTCTTCAAGTTTAAGTGAACAATGAGCCCCATTGTTAATCCTTTATCGGAAATTATTTGTAAATTTCGACAAGTAGAACAATGAATGGAACAGGTAGCCGGTTGAAATCTTTGTATATATTGCTTCTATATAGTCTAAGAAACATATATGCAAAGCATCCAAACAGTACAATTCGCCAATTTATTGTTCTTCAAGTTTAAGTAAACTACGATCCCCATTGTTAATCCCTTAACGGAAATTATTTGTAACTTTCGACAAGTAGAACAATGAATGGAACAGGTAGACGGTTGAAATCATTGTATATATTGCTTCTATATAGTCTAAGAAACATATATGCAAAGCATCCAAACAGTACAATTCGCCAATTTTTTGTTCTTCAAGTTTAAGTGAACAATGAGCCCCATTGTTAATCCTTTAAAGGAAATTATTTGTTATTTTCGACAAGTAGAACAATGAATCGAACAGGTAGACGGTTGAAATCTTTGTATATGTTGCTTCTATATAGTCTAAGAAACATATATGCAAAGCATCCAAACAGTACCATTCGCCAATTTTTTGTTCTTCAAGATTAAGTGAACAATGAGCCCCATTGTTAATCCTTTAAAGGAAATTATTTGTAACTTTCGACAAGTAGAACAATGAATGGAACAGGTAGACGGTTGAAATCTTTGTATATATTGCTTCTATATAGTCTAAGAAACATATATGCAAAGCATCCAAACAGTACCATTCGCCAATTTTTTGTTCTTCAAGTTTAAGTGAACAATGAGCCCCATTGTTAATCCTTTATCGGAAATTATTTGTAACTTTCGACAAGTAGAACAATGAATGGAACAGGTAGACCGTTGAAATCTTTGTATATATTGCTTCTATATAGTCTAAGAAACATATATGCAAAGCATCCAAACAGTACCATTCGCCAATTTTTTGTTCTTCAAGTTTAAGTGAACAATGAGCCCCATTGTTAATCCTTTATCGGAAATTATTTGTAACTTTCGACAAGTAGAACAATGAATGGAACAGGTAGACGGTTGAAATCTTTGTATATATTGCTTCTATATAGTCTAAGAAACATATATGCAAAGCATCCAAACAGTACCATTCGCCACTTTTTTGTTCTTCAAGTTTAAGTGAACAACGAGCCCCAATGGTTAATCCTTTATCGGAAATTATTTGTAAATTTCGACAAGTAGAACAATGAATGGAACAGGTAGCCGGTTGAAATCTTTGTATATATTGCTTCTATATAGTCTAAGAAACATATATGCAAAGCATCCAAACAGTACAATTCGCCAATTTATTGTTCTTCAAGTTTAAGTAAACTACGATCCCCATTGTTAATCCCTTAACGGAAATTATTTGTAACTTTCGACAAGTAGAACAATGAATGGAACAGGTAGACGGTTGAAATCATTGTATATATTGCTTCTATATAGTCTAAGAAACATATATGCAAAGCATCCAAACAGTACAATTCGCCAATTTATTTTTCTTCAAGTTTAAGAGAACAACGAGCCCCATTGTTAATCCTTTAAAGGAAATTATTTGTAAATTTCGACAAGTAGAACAATGAATGGAACAGGTAGACGGTTGAAATCTTTGTATATATTGCTTCTATATAATCTAAGAAACATATATGCAAAGCATCCAAACAGTACCATTCGCCAATTTTTTGTTCTTCAAGTTTAAGTGAACTACGAGCCCCATTGTTAATCCTTTAACGGAAATTAATTGTAACTTTCTACAAGTAGAACAATGATTGGAACACGTAGACGGTTGAAATCTTTGTATATATTGCTTCCATATAGTCTAAGAAACATATATGCAAAGAATCCAAACAGTACCATTCTCCAATTTTTTGTCCTTCAAGTTTAAGTGAACAATGAGCCCCATTGTTAATCCTTTATCGGAAATTATTTGTAACTTTCGACAAGTAGAACAATGAATGGAACAGGTGGACGGTTGAAATCTTTGTATATATTGCTTCTATATAGTCTAAGAAACATATATGCAAAGCATCCAAACAGTACAATTCGCCAATTTATTTTTCTTCAAGTTTAAGTGAACAACGAGCCCCATTGTTAATCCTTTAAAGGAAATTATTTGTAAATTTCGACAAGTAGAACAATGAATGGAACAGGTAGACGGTTGAAATCTTTGCATATATTGCTTCTATATAATCTAAGAAACATATATGCAAAGCATCCAAACAGTACCATTCGCAAATTTTTTGTTCATCAAGTTTAAGTGAACTACGAGCCCCATTGTTAATCCTTTAAAGGAAATTATTTGTAAATTTCGACAAACAGAACAATGAATGGAACAGGTAGACTGTTGAAATCATTGTATATATTGCTTCTATATAGTCTAAGAAACATATATGCAAAGCGTCCAAACAGTACAATTCGCCAATTATTTGATCTTCAAGTTTAAGTGAACTACGAGCCCCATTGTTAATACTTTAACGGAAATTATTTGTAACTTGCGACAAGTAGAACAATGAATGGAACAGGTAGCCGGTTGAAATCAATGTATATATTGCTTCTATATAGTCTAAGAAACATATATGCAAAGCATCCAAACAGTACCATTCGGCAATTTTTTGTTCTTCAAGTTTAAGTGAACTACGAGCCCCATTGTTAATCCTTTATAGGAAATTATTTGTAAATTTCGACAAGTAGAACAATGAATGGAACAGGTAGACGGTTGAAATCAATGTATATATTGCTTCTATAAAGTCTAAGAAACATATATGCAAAGCATCCAAACAGTACCATTCGCCAATTTTATGTTTTTCAAGTTTAAGTGAACAATGAGCCCCAATGGTTAATCCTTTATCGGAAATTATTTGTAACTTTCGACAAGTAGAACAATGAATGGAACAGGTAGACGGTTGAATTCTTCGTATATATTGCTCCTATATAGTCTAAGAAACATATACGCAAAGCATCCAAACAGTACAATTCGCCAATTTATTGTTCTTCAAGTTTAAGTGAACAACGAGCCCCATTGTTAATCCTTTATCGGAAATTATTTGTAACTTTCGACAAGTAGAACAATGAATGGAACAGGTAGACGGTTGAATTCTTTGTATATATTGCTTCTATATAGTCTAAGAAACATATATGCAAAGCATCCAAACAGTACAATTCGCCAATTTATTGTCCTTTAAGTTTATGTGAACAATGAGCCCCATTGTTAATCCTTTATCGGAAATTATTTGTAACTTTCGACAAGTAGAACAATGAATGGAACAGGTGGACGGTTGAAATCTTTGTATATATTGCTTCTATATAGTCTAAGAAACATATATGCAAAGCATCCAAACAGTACAATTCGCCAATTTATTTTTCTTCAAGTTTAAGAGAACAACGAGCCCCATTGTTAATCCTTTAAAGGAAATTATTTGTAACTTTCGACAAGTAGAACAATGAATGGAACAGGTAGACGGTTGAAATCTTTGTATATATTGCTTCTATATAGTCTAAGAAACATATATGCAAAGCATCCAAACAGTACCATTCGCCAATTTTTTGTTTTTCAAGTTTAAGTGAACAATGAGCCCCATTGTTAATCCTTTATCGGAAATTATTTGTAACTTTCGACAAGTAGAACAATGAATGGAACAGGTAGACGGTTGAAATCTTTGTATATGTTGCTTCTATATAGTCTAAGAAACATATATGCAAAGCATCCAAACAGTACCATTCGCCACTTTTTTGTTCTTCAAGTTTAAGTAAACTACGATCCCCATTGTTAATCCCTTAACGGAAATTATTTGTAACATTCGACAAGTAGAACAATGAATGGAACAGGTAGCCGGTTGAAATCAATGTATATATTGCTTCTATATAGTCTAAGAAACATATATGCAAAGCATCCAAACAGTACCATTCGCCAATTTTTTGTTTTTCAAGTTTAAGTGAACAATGAGCCCCAATGGTTAATCCTTTTTCGGAAATTATTTGTAATTTTCGACAAGTAGAACAATGAATGGAACAGGTAGACGGTTGAAATCTTTGTATATATTGCTTCCATATAGTCTCAGAAACATGTACGCAAAGCATCCAAACAGTACCATTCGCCAATTTTTTGTTCTTCAAGTTTAAGTGAACTACGAGCCCCATTGTTAATCCTTTAACGGAAATTAATTGTAACTTTCTACAAGTAGAACAATGATTGGAACACGTAGACGGTTGAAATCTTTGTATATATTGCTTCCATATAGTCTAAGAAACATATATGCAAAGAATCCAAACAGTACCATTCTCCAATTTTTTGTCCTTCAAGTTTAAGTGAACAATGAGCCCCATTGTTAATCCTTTATCGGAAATTATTTGTAACTTTCGACAAGTAGAACAATGAATGGAACAGGTGGACGGTTGAAATCTTTGTATATATTGCTTCTATATAGTCTAAGAAACATATATGCAAAGCATCCAAACAGTACAATTCGCCAATTTATTTTTCTTCAAGTTTAAGTGAACAACGAGCCCCATTGTTAATCCTTTAAAGGAAATTATTTGTAAATTTCGACAAGTAGAACAATGAATGGAACAGGTAGACGGTTGAAATCTTTGCATATATTGCTTCTATATAATCTAAGAAACATATATGCAAAGCATCCAAACAGTACCATTCGCCATTTTTTTGTTCATCAAGTTTAAGTGAACTACGAGCCCCATTGTTAATCCTTTAAAGGAAATTATTTGTAAATTTCGACAAACAGAACAATGAATGGAACAGGTAGACTGTTGAAATCATTGTATATATTGCTTCTATATAGTCTAAGAAACATATATGCAAAGCGTCCAAACAGTACAATTCGCCAATTATTTGATCTTCAAGTTTAAGTGAACTACGAGCCCCATTGTTAATACTTTAACGGAAATTATTTGTAACTTGCGACAAGTAGAACAATGAATGGAACAGGTAGCCGGTTAAAATCAATGTATATATTGCTTCTATATAGTCTAAGAAACATATATGCAAAGCATCCAAACAGTACCATTCGGCAATTTTTTGTTCTTCAAGTTTAAGTGAACTACGAGCCCCATTGTTAATCCTTTATAGGAAATTATTTGTAAATTTCGACAAGTAGAACAATGAATGGAACAGGTAGACGGTTGAAATCAATGTATATATTGCTTCTATAAAGTCTAAGAAACATATATGCAAAGCATCCAAACAGTACCATTCGCCAATTTTATGTTTTTCAAGTTTAAGTGAACAATGAGCCCCAATGGTTAATCCTTTATCGGAAATTATTTGTAACTTTCGACAAGTAGAACAATGAATGGAACAGGTAGACGGTTGAATTCTTCGTATATATTGCTCCTATATAGTCTAAGAAACATATACGCAAAGCATCCAAACAGTACAATTCGCCAATTTATTGTTCTTCAAGTTTAAGTGAACAACGAGCCCCATTGTTAATCCTTTATCGGAAATTATTTGTAACTTTCGACAAGTAGAACAATGAATGGAACAGGTAGACGGTTGAATTCTTTGTATATATTGCTTCTATATAGTCTAAGAAACATATATGCAAAGCATCCAAACAGTACAATTCGCCAATTTATTGTCCTTTAAGTTTATGTGAACAATGAGCCCCATTGTTAATCCTTTATCGGAAATTATTTGTAACTTTCGACAAGTAGAACAATGAATGGAACAGGTGGACGGTTGAAATCTTTGTATATATTGCTTCTATATAGTCTAAGAAACATATATGCAAAGCATCCAAACAGTACAATTCGCCAATTTATTTTTCTTCAAGTTTAAGAGAACAACGAGCCCCATTGTTAATCCTTTAAAGGAAATTATTTGTAAATTTCGACAAGTAGAACAATGAATGGAACAGGTAGACGGTTGAAATCTTTGTATATATTGCTTCTATATAATCTAAGAAACATATATGCAAAGCATCCAAACAGTACCATTCGCCAATTTTTTGATCTTCAAGTTTAAGTGAACTACGAGCCCCATTGTTAATACTTTAACGGAAATTATTTGTAACTTGCGACAAGTAGAACAATGAATGGAACAGGTAGCCGGTTGAAATCATTGTATATATTGCTTCTATATATTCTAAGAAACATATATGCAAAGCATCCAAACAGTACAATTCGCCAATTTTTTGTTCTTCAAGTTTAAGTGAACAGCGAGCCCCATTGATAATCATGAAATGGAAATTATTTGTAACTTTCTACAAGTAGAACAATGAATAGTACAGGTAGACGGGTGAAATCTTTCTATATATTGCTTCCATATAGTCTAAGAAACATATATGCAAAGCATCCAAACAGTACCATTCGCCAATTTTTTGATCTTCAAGTTTAAGTGAACAGCGAGCCCCATTGATAATCATGAAATGGAAATTATTTGTAACTTTCTACAAGTAGAACAATGAATAGTACAGGTAGACGGGTGAAATCTTTCTATATATTGCTTCCATATAGTCTAAGAAACATATATGCAAAGCATCCAAACAGTACCATTCGCCAATTTTTTGATCTTCAAGTTTAAGTGAACAGCGAGCCCCATTGATAATCATGAAATGGAAATTATTTGTAACTTTCTACAAGTAGAACAATGAATAGTACAGGTAGACGGGTGAAATCTTTCTATATATTGCTTCTAAATAGTCTAAGAAACATATATGCAAAGCATCCAAAGAGTACAATTCGCCAATTTTTTGTTCTTCAAGTTTAAGTGAACTACGAGCCCAATTGTTAATCCTTTAAAGGAAATTATTTGCAAATTTCGACAAGTAGAACAATGAATGGATCATGTAGACGGTTGAAATCATTGTACATATTGCTTCTATATAGTCTACGAAACATATATGCAAAGCATCCAAACAGTACAATTCGCCAATTTTTTGTTGTTCAAGTTTAAGTGAACTACGAGCCCCATTGTTAATCCTTTAACGGAAATTAATTGTAACTTTCTACAAGTAGAACAATGATTGGAACACGTAGACGGTTGAAATCTTTGTATATATTGCTTCCATATAGTCTAAGAAACATATATGCAAAGCATCCAAACAGTACCATTCGCCAATTTTTTGTCCTTCAAGTTTAAGTGAACAATGAGCCCCATTGTTAATCCTTTATCAGAAATCATTTGTAACTTTCGACAAGTAGAACAATGAATGGAACAGGTAGACGGTTGAAATCATTGTATATATTGCTTCTATATAGTCTAAGAAACATATATGCAAAGCATCCAAACAGTACAATTCGCCAATTTTTTGTTCTTCAAGTTTAAGTGAACAATGAGCCCCATTGTTAATCCTTTAAAGGAAATTATTTGTTATTTTCGACAAGTAGAACAATGAATCGAACAGGTAGACGGTTGAAATCTTTGTATATGTTGCTTCTATATAGTCTAAGAAACATATATGCAAAGCATCCAAACAGTACCATTCGCCAATTTTTTGTTCTTCAAGATTAAGTGAACAATGAGCCCCATTGTTAATCCTTTAAAGGAAATTATTTGTAACTTTCGACAAGTAGAACAATGAATGGAACAGGTAGACGGTTGAAATCTTTGTATATATTGCTTCTATATAGTCTAAGAAACATATATGCAAAGCATCCAAACAGTACCATTCGCCAATTTTTTGTTCTTCAAGTTTAAGTGAACAATGAGCCCCATTGTTAATCCTTTATCGGAAATTATTTGTAACTTTCGACAAGTAGAACAATGAATGGAACAGGTAGACCGTTGAAATCTTTGTATATATTGCTTCTATATAGTCTAAGAAACATATATGCAAAGCATCCAAACAGTACCATTCGCCAATTTTTTGTTCTTCAAGTTTAAGTGAACAATGAGCCCCATTGTTAATCCTTTATCGGAAATTATTTGTAACTTTCGACAAGTAGAACAATGAATGGAACAGGTAGACGGTTGAAATCTTTGTATATATTGCTTCTATATAGTCTAAGAAACATATATGCAAAGCATCCAAACAGTACCATTCGCCACTTTTTTGTTCTTCAAGTTTAAGTGAACAACGAGCCCCAATGGTTAATCCTTTATCGGAAATTATTTGTAAATTTCGACAAGTAGAACAATGAATGGAACAGGTAGCCGGTTGAAATCTTTGTATATATTGCTTCTATATAGTCTAAGAAACATATATGCAAAGCATCCAAACAGTACAATTCGCCAATTTATTGTTCTTCAAGTTTAAGTAAACTACGATCCCCATTGTTAATCCCTTAACGGAAATTATTTGTAACTTTCGACAAGTAGAACAATGAATGGAACAGGTAGACGGTTGAAATCATTGTATATATTGCTTCTATATAGTCTAAGAAACATATATGCAAAGCATCCAAACAGTACAATTCGCCAATTTATTTTTCTTCAAGTTTAAGAGAACAACGAGCCCCATTGTTAATCCTTTAAAGGAAATTATTTGTAAATTTCGACAAGTAGAACAATGAATGGAACAGGTAGACGGTTGAAATCTTTGTATATATTGCTTCTATATAATCTAAGAAACATATATGCAAAGCATCCAAACAGTACCATTCGCCAATTTTTTGTTCTTCAAGTTTAAGTGAACTACGAGCCCCATTGTTAATCCTTTAACGGAAATTAATTGTAACTTTCTACAAGTAGAACAATGATTGGAACACGTAGACGGTTGAAATCTTTGTATATATTGCTTCCATATAGTCTAAGAAACATATATGCAAAGAATCCAAACAGTACCATTCTCCAATTTTTTGTCCTTCAAGTTTAAGTGAACAATGAGCCCCATTGTTAATCCTTTATCGGAAATTATTTGTAACTTTCGACAAGTAGAACAATGAATGGAACAGGTGGACGGTTGAAATCTTTGTATATATTGCTTCTATATAGTCTAAGAAACATATATGCAAAGCATCCAAACAGTACAATTCGCCAATTTATTTTTCTTCAAGTTTAAGTGAACAACGAGCCCCATTGTTAATCCTTTAAAGGAAATTATTTGTAAATTTCGACAAGTAGAACAATGAATGGAACAGGTAGACGGTTGAAATCTTTGCATATATTGCTTCTATATAATCTAAGAAACATATATGCAAAGCATCCAAACAGTACCATTCGCAAATTTTTTGTTCATCAAGTTTAAGTGAACTACGAGCCCCATTGTTAATCCTTTAAAGGAAATTATTTGTAAATTTCGACAAACAGAACAATGAATGGAACAGGTAGACTGTTGAAATCATTGTATATATTGCTTCTATATAGTCTAAGAAACATATATGCAAAGCGTCCAAACAGTACAATTCGCCAATTATTTGATCTTCAAGTTTAAGTGAACTACGAGCCCCATTGTTAATACTTTAACGGAAATTATTTGTAACTTGCGACAAGTAGAACAATGAATGGAACAGGTAGCCGGTTGAAATCAATGTATATATTGCTTCTATATAGTCTAAGAAACATATATGCAAAGCATCCAAACAGTACCATTCGGCAATTTTTTGTTCTTCAAGTTTAAGTGAACTACGAGCCCCATTGTTAATCCTTTATAGGAAATTATTTGTAAATTTCGACAAGTAGAACAATGAATGGAACAGGTAGACGGTTGAAATCAATGTATATATTGCTTCTATAAAGTCTAAGAAACATATATGCAAAGCATCCAAACAGTACCATTCGCCAATTTTATGTTTTTCAAGTTTAAGTGAACAATGAGCCCCAATGGTTAATCCTTTATCGGAAATTATTTGTAACTTTCGACAAGTAGAACAATGAATGGAACAGGTAGACGGTTGAATTCTTCGTATATATTGCTCCTATATAGTCTAAGAAACATATACGCAAAGCATCCAAACAGTACAATTCGCCAATTTATTGTTCTTCAAGTTTAAGTGAACAACGAGCCCCATTGTTAATCCTTTATCGGAAATTATTTGTAACTTTCGACAAGTAGAACAATGAATGGAACAGGTAGACGGTTGAATTCTTTGTATATATTGCTTCTATATAGTCTAAGAAACATATATGCAAAGCATCCAAACAGTACAATTCGCCAATTTATTGTCCTTTAAGTTTATGTGAACAATGAGCCCCATTGTTAATCCTTTATCGGAAATTATTTGTAACTTTCGACAAGTAGAACAATGAATGGAACAGGTGGACGGTTGAAATCTTTGTATATATTGCTTCTATATAGTCTAAGAAACATATATGCAAAGCATCCAAACAGTACAATTCGCCAATTTATTTTTCTTCAAGTTTAAGAGAACAACGAGCCCCATTGTTAATCCTTTAAAGGAAATTATTTGTAACTTTCGACAAGTAGAACAATGAATGGAACAGGTAGACGGTTGAAATCTTTGTATATATTGCTTCTATATAGTCTAAGAAACATATATGCAAAGCATCCAAACAGTACCATTCGCCAATTTTTTGTTTTTCAAGTTTAAGTGAACAATGAGCCCCATTGTTAATCCTTTATCGGAAATTATTTGTAACTTTCGACAAGTAGAACAATGAATGGAACAGGTAGACGGTTGAAATCTTTGTATATGTTGCTTCTATATAGTCTAAGAAACATATATGCAAAGCATCCAAACAGTACCATTCGCCACTTTTTTGTTCTTCAAGTTTAAGTAAACTACGATCCCCATTGTTAATCCCTTAACGGAAATTATTTGTAACATTCGACAAGTAGAACAATGAATGGAACAGGTAGCCGGTTGAAATCAATGTATATATTGCTTCTATATAGTCTAAGAAACATATATGCAAAGCATCCAAACAGTACCATTCGCCAATTTTTTGTTTTTCAAGTTTAAGTGAACAATGAGCCCCAATGGTTAATCCTTTTTCGGAAATTATTTGTAATTTTCGACAAGTAGAACAATGAATGGAACAGGTAGACGGTTGAAATCTTTGTATATATTGCTTCCATATAGTCTCAGAAACATGTACGCAAAGCATCCAAACAGTACCATTCGCCAATTTTTTGTTCTTCAAGTTTAAGTGAACTACGAGCCCCATTGTTAATCCTTTAACGGAAATTAATTGTAACTTTCTACAAGTAGAACAATGATTGGAACACGTAGACGGTTGAAATCTTTGTATATATTGCTTCCATATAGTCTAAGAAACATATATGCAAAGAATCCAAACAGTACCATTCTCCAATTTTTTGTCCTTCAAGTTTAAGTGAACAATGAGCCCCATTGTTAATCCTTTATCGGAAATTATTTGTAACTTTCGACAAGTAGAACAATGAATGGAACAGGTGGACGGTTGAAATCTTTGTATATATTGCTTCTATATAGTCTAAGAAACATATATGCAAAGCATCCAAACAGTACAATTCGCCAATTTATTTTTCTTCAAGTTTAAGTGAACAACGAGCCCCATTGTTAATCCTTTAAAGGAAATTATTTGTAAATTTCGACAAGTAGAACAATGAATGGAACAGGTAGACGGTTGAAATCTTTGCATATATTGCTTCTATATAATCTAAGAAACATATATGCAAAGCATCCAAACAGTACCATTCGCCATTTTTTTGTTCATCAAGTTTAAGTGAACTACGAGCCCCATTGTTAATCCTTTAAAGGAAATTATTTGTAAATTTCGACAAACAGAACAATGAATGGAACAGGTAGACTGTTGAAATCATTGTATATATTGCTTCTATATAGTCTAAGAAACATATATGCAAAGCGTCCAAACAGTACAATTCGCCAATTATTTGATCTTCAAGTTTAAGTGAACTACGAGCCCCATTGTTAATACTTTAACGGAAATTATTTGTAACTTGCGACAAGTAGAACAATGAATGGAACAGGTAGCCGGTTAAAATCAATGTATATATTGCTTCTATATAGTCTAAGAAACATATATGCAAAGCATCCAAACAGTACCATTCGGCAATTTTTTGTTCTTCAAGTTTAAGTGAACTACGAGCCCCATTGTTAATCCTTTATAGGAAATTATTTGTAAATTTCGACAAGTAGAACAATGAATGGAACAGGTAGACGGTTGAAATCAATGTATATATTGCTTCTATAAAGTCTAAGAAACATATATGCAAAGCATCCAAACAGTACCATTCGCCAATTTTATGTTTTTCAAGTTTAAGTGAACAATGAGCCCCAATGGTTAATCCTTTATCGGAAATTATTTGTAACTTTCGACAAGTAGAACAATGAATGGAACAGGTAGACGGTTGAATTCTTCGTATATATTGCTCCTATATAGTCTAAGAAACATATACGCAAAGCATCCAAACAGTACAATTCGCCAATTTATTGTTCTTCAAGTTTAAGTGAACAACGAGCCCCATTGTTAATCCTTTATCGGAAATTATTTGTAACTTTCGACAAGTAGAACAATGAATGGAACAGGTAGACGGTTGAATTCTTTGTATATATTGCTTCTATATAGTCTAAGAAACATATATGCAAAGCATCCAAACAGTACAATTCGCCAATTTATTGTCCTTTAAGTTTATGTGAACAATGAGCCCCATTGTTAATCCTTTATCGGAAATTATTTGTAACTTTCGACAAGTAGAACAATGAATGGAACAGGTGGACGGTTGAAATCTTTGTATATATTGCTTCTATATAGTCTAAGAAACATATATGCAAAGCATCCAAACAGTACAATTCGCCAATTTATTTTTCTTCAAGTTTAAGAGAACAACGAGCCCCATTGTTAATCCTTTAAAGGAAATTATTTGTAAATTTCGACAAGTAGAACAATGAATGGAACAGGTAGACGGTTGAAATCTTTGTATATATTGCTTCTATATAATCTAAGAAACATATATGCAAAGCATCCAAACAGTACCATTCGCCAATTTTTTGATCTTCAAGTTTAAGTGAACTACGAGCCCCATTGTTAATACTTTAACGGAAATTATTTGTAACTTGCGACAAGTAGAACAATGAATGGAACAGGTAGCCGGTTGAAATCATTGTATATATTGCTTCTATATATTCTAAGAAACATATATGCAAAGCATCCAAACAGTACAATTCGCCAATTTTTTGTTCTTCAAGTTTAAGTGAACAGCGAGCCCCATTGATAATCATGAAATGGAAATTATTTGTAACTTTCTACAAGTAGAACAATGAATAGTACAGGTAGACGGGTGAAATCTTTCTATATATTGCTTCCATATAGTCTAAGAAACATATATGCAAAGCATCCAAACAGTACCATTCGCCAATTTTTTGATCTTCAAGTTTAAGTGAACAGCGAGCCCCATTGATAATCATGAAATGGAAATTATTTGTAACTTTCTACAAGTAGAACAATGAATAGTACAGGTAGACGGGTGAAATCTTTCTATATATTGCTTCCATATAGTCTAAGAAACATATATGCAAAGCATCCAAACAGTACCATTCGCCAATTTTTTGATCTTCAAGTTTAAGTGAACAGCGAGCCCCATTGATAATCATGAAATGGAAATTATTTGTAACTTTCTACAAGTAGAACAATGAATAGTACAGGTAGACGGGTGAAATCTTTCTATATATTGCTTCTAAATAGTCTAAGAAACATATATGCAAAGCATCCAAAGAGTACAATTCGCCAATTTTTTGTTCTTCAAGTTTAAGTGAACTACGAGCCCAATTGTTAATCCTTTAAAGGAAATTATTTGCAAATTTCGACAAGTAGAACAATGAATGGATCATGTAGACGGTTGAAATCATTGTACATATTGCTTCTATATAGTCTACGAAACATATATGCAAAGCATCCAAACAGTACAATTCGCCAATTTTTTGTTGTTCAAGTTTAAGTGAACTACGAGCCCCATTGTTAATCCTTTAACGGAAATTAATTGTAACTTTCTACAAGTAGAACAATGATTGGAACACGTAGACGGTTGAAATCTTTGTATATATTGCTTCCATATAGTCTAAGAAACATATATGCAAAGCATCCAAACAGTACCATTCGCCAATTTTTTGTCCTTCAAGTTTAAGTGAACAATGAGCCCCATTGTTAATCCTTTATCAGAAATCATTTGTAACTTTCGACAAGTAGAACAATGAATGGAACAGGTAGACGGTTGAAATCTTTGTATATATTGCTTCTATATAGTCTAAGAAACATATATGCAAAGCATCCAAACAGTACAATTCGCCAATTTTTTGTTCTTCAAGTTTAAGTGAACAACGAGCCCCAATGGTTAATCCTTTATCGGAAATTATTTGTAACTTTCGACAAGTAGAACAATGAATGGAACAGTTAGCCGGTTGAAATCAATGTATATATTGCTTCTATATAGTCTAAGAAACATATATGCAAAGCATCCAAACAGTACCATTCGCCAATTTTTCTTTCTTCAAGTTTAAGTGAACAACGAGCCCCAATGGTTAATCCTTTATCGGAAATTATTTGTAACTTTCTACAAGTAGAACAATGAATAGTACAGGTAAACGGGTGAAGTCTTTTTATATATTGCTTCTAAATAGTCTAAGAAACATATATGCAAAGCATCCAAATAGTACAATTCGCCATTTTTTTGTTCTTCAAGTTTAAGTGAACTACCAGCCCCATTGTTAATCCTTTAACGGAAATTAATTGTAACTATCTACAAGTAGAACAATGATTGGAACACGTAGACGGTTGAATTCTTTGTATATATTGCTTCTATATAGTCTAAGAAACCTATATGCAAAGCATCTAAACAGTAACAATCGCCAATTTTTTGATCTTCAAGTTTAAGTGAACAGCGAGCCCCATTGATAATCATGAAATGGAAATTATTTGTAACTTTCTACAAGTAGAACAATGAATAGTACAGGTAGACGGGTGAAATCTTTCTATATATTGCTTCTAAATAGTCTAAGAAACATATATGCAAAGTATCCAAACAGTACAATTCGCCAATTTTTTGTTCTTCAAGTTTAAGTGAACTACGAGCCCAATTGTTAATCCTTTAAAGGAAATTATTTGTAAATATCGACAAGTAGAACAATGAATGGATCATGTAGACGGTTGAAGTCATTGTATATATTGCTTCTATATAGTCTACGAAACATATATGCAAAGCATCCAAACAGTACAATTCGCCAATTTTTTGTTCTTCAAGTTTATGTGAACTACGAGCCCCATTGTTAATCCTTTAACGGAAATTAATTGTAACTTTCTACAAGTAGAACAATGATTGGAACACGTAGACGGTTGAAATCTTTGTATATATTGCTTCCATATAGTCTAAGAAACATATATGCAAAGCATCCAAACAGTACCATTCGCCAATTTTTTGTCCTTCAAGTTTAAGTGAACAATGAGCCCCATTGTTAATCCTTTATCGGAAATTATTTGTAACTTTCGACAAGTAGAACAATGAATGGAACAGGTAGCCGGTTGAAATCAATGTATATATTGCTTCTATATAGTCTAAGAAACATATATGCAAAGCATCCAAACAGTACCATTCGCCAATTTTTCTTTCTTCAAGTTTAAGTGAACAACGAGCCCCAATGGTTAATCCTTTATAGGAAATTATTTGTAACTTTCTACAAGTAGAACAATGAATAGTACAGGTAAACGGGTGAAGTCTTTTTATATATTGCTTCTAAATAGTCTAAGAAACATATATGCAAAGCATCCAAATAGTACAATTCGCCATTTTTTTGTTCTTCAAGTTTAAGTGAACTACCAGCCCCATTGTTAATCCTTTAACGGAAATTAATTGTAACTATCTACAAGTAGAACAATGATTGGAACACGTAGACGGTTGAATTCTTTGTATATATTGCTTCTATATAGTCTAAGAAACATATATGCAAAGAATCCAAACAGTACAATTCGCCAATTTTTTGTTCTTCAAGTTTAAGAGAACTACGAGCCCCATTGTTAATCCTTTAAAGGAAATTATTTGTAACTTTCGACAAGTAGAACAATGAATGGAACAGGTAGACTGTTGAAATCATTGTATATATTGCTTCTATATAGTCTAAGAAACATATATGCAAAGCATCCAAACAGTACAATTCGACAATTTATTGTTCTTCAAGTTTAAGTGAACTACGAGCCCCATTGTTAATCCTTTAAAGGAAATTATTTGTAAATTTCGACAAGTAGAACAATGAATGGAACAGGTAGACGGTTGAAATCAATGTATATATTGCTTCCATATAGTCTAAGAAACATATATGCAAATCATCCAAACAGTACAATTCGCCAATTATTTGATCTTCAAGTTTAAGTGAACTACGAGCCCCATTGTTAATACTTTAACGGTAATTATTTGTAACTTGCGACAAGTAGAACAATGAATGGAACAGGCAGACGATTGAAATCAATGTATATATTGCTTCTATATAGTCTAAGAAACATATATGCAAAGCATCCAAACAGTACCATTCGCCACTTTTTTGTTCTTCAAGTTTAAGTAAACTACGATCCCCATTGTTAATCCCTTAACGGAAATTATTTGTAACATTCGACAAGTAGAACAATGAATGGAACAGGTAGCCGGTTGAAATCAATGTATACATTGCTTCTATATATTCTAAGAAACATATATGCAAAGCATCCAAACAGTACATTTCGCCAATTTTTTGTTCTTCAAGTTTAAGTGAACAATGAGCCCCATTGTTAATCCTTTAAAGGAAATTATTTGTAACTTTCGGCAAGTAGAACAATGAATGGAACAGGTAGACGGTTGAAATCTTTGTATATATTGCTTCTATATAGTCTAAGAAACATATATGCAAAGCATCCAAACAGTACCATTCGCCTATTTTTTGTTCTTCAAGTTTAAGTAAACTACGATCCCCATTGTTAATCCCTTAACGGAAATTATTTGTAACATTCGACAAGTAGAACAATGAATGGAACAAGTAGACGGTTGAAATCATTGTATATATTGCTTCTATATATTCTAAGAAACATATATGCAAAGCATCCATACAGTACAATTCGCCAATTTTTTGTTCTTCAAGTTTAAGTGAACAATGAGCCCCATTGTTAATCCTTTAAAGGAAATTATTTGTAACTTTCGACAAGTAGAACAATGAATGGAACAGGTAGACGGTTGAAATCTTTGTATATATTGCTTCTATATAGTCTAAGAAACATATATGCAAAGCATCCAAACAGTACCATTCGCCAATTTTTTGTTCTTCAAGTTTAAGTGAACAATGAGCCACATTGTTAATCCTTTATCGGAAATTATTTGTAACTTTCGACAAGTAGAACAATGAATGGAACAGGTAGACGGTTGAAATCATTGTATATATTGCTTCTATATAGTCTAAGAAACATATATGCAAAGCATCCAAACAGTACAATTCGCCAATTTTTTGTTCTTCAAGTTTAAGTGAACAATGAGCCCCAATGGTTAATCCTTTATCGGTAATTATTTGTAACTTTCGACAAGTAGAACAATGAATGGAACTGGTAGACGGTTGAAATCTTTGTATATATTGCTTCGATATAATCTAAGAAACATATATGCAAAGCAACTAAACAGTAACAATCGCCAATTTTTTGATCTTTAAGTTTAAGTGAACAGCGAGCCCCATTGATAATCATGAAATGGAAACTATTTGTAAATTTCTACAAGTAGAACAATGAATAGTACAGGTAGACGGGTGAAATCTTTCTATATATTGCTTCTAAATAGTCTAAGAAACATCTATGCAAAGCATCCAAACAGTACAATTCGCCAATTTTTTGTTCTTCGAGTTTAAGTAAACTACGATCCCCATTGTTAATCCCTTAACGGAAATTATTTGTAACTTTCGACAAGTAGAACAATGAATGGAACAGGTAGACGGTTGAAATCATTGTATATATTGCTTCTATATAGTCTAAGAAACATATATGCAAAGCATCCAAACAGTACAATTCGCCAATTTTTTGTTCTTCAAGTTTAAGTGAACAATGAGCCCCATTGTTAATCCTTTAAAGGAAATTATTTGTAACTTTCGACAAGTAGAACAATGAATGGAACAGTTAGACCGTTGAAATCTTTGTATATATTGCTTCTATATAGTCTAAGAAACATATATGCAAATCATCCAAACAGTACAATTCGCCAATTTTTTGTTCTTCAAGTTTAAGTAAACTACGATCCCCATTGTTAATCCCTTAACGGAAATTATTTGTAACTTTCGACAAGTAGAACAATGAATGGAACAGGTAGACGGTTGAAATCATTGTATATATTGCTTCTATATAGTCTAAGAAACATATATGCAAAGCATCCAAACAGTACCATTCGCCAATTTTTTGTTCTTCAAGTTAAAGTGAACAATGAGCCCCATTGTTAATCCTTTATCGGAAATTATTTGTAACTTTCGACAAGTAGAACAATGAATGGAACAGGTAGACGGTTGAAATCTTTGTATATATTGCTTCTATATAGTCTAAGAAACATATATGCAAAGCATCCAAACAGTACCATTCGCCAATTTTTTGTTCTTCAAGTTTAAGTAAACTACGATCCCCATTGTTAATCCCTTAACGGAAATTATTTGTAACATTCGACAAGTAGAACAATGAATGGAACAAGTAGACGGTTGAAATCATTGTATATATTGCTTCTATATATTCTAAGAAACATATATGCAAAGCATCCAAGCAGTACAATTCGCCAATTTTTTGTTCTTCAAGTTTAAGTAAACTACGATCCCCATTGTTAATCCCTTAACGGAAATTATTTGTAACTTTCGACAAATAGAACAATGAATGGAATAGGTAGACGGTTGAAATCATTGTATATATTGCTTCTATATAGTCTAAGAAGCATATATGCAAAGCATCCAAACAGTACAATTCGCCAATTTTTTGTTCTTCAAGTTTAAGTGAACAATGAGCCCCAATGGTTAATCCTTTATCGGTAATTATTTGTAACTTTCGACAAGTAGAACAATGAATGGAACAGGTAGACGGTTGAAATCCTTGTATATATTGCTTCCATATAGTCTAAGGAACATGTACGCAAAGCATCCAAACAGTACCATTCGCCAATTTTTTGTCCTTCAAGTTTAAGTGAACAATGAGCCCCATTGTTAATCCTTTATCGGAAATTATTTGTAACTTTCGATAAGTAGAACAATGAATGGAACAGGTAGACGGTTGAAATCTTTGTATATATTGCTTCTATATAGTCTAAGAAACATATATGCAAAGCATCCAAATAGTACAATTCGCCAATTTTTTGTTCTTCAAGTTTAAGTGAACAATGAGCCCCAATGGTTAATCCTTTATCGGTAATTATTTGTAACTTTCGACAAGTAGAACAATGAATGGAACTGGTAGACGGTTGAAATCTTTGTATATATTGCTTCGATATAATCTAAGAAACATATATGCAAAGCAACTAAACAGTAACAATCGCCAATTTTTTGATCTTCAAGTTTAAGTGAACAGCGAGCCCCATTGATAATCATGAAATGGAAACTATTTGTAACTTTCTACAAGTAGAACAATGAATAGTACAGGTAGAAGGGTGAAATCTTTCTATATATTGCTTCTAAATAGTCTAAGAAACATCTATGCAAAGCATCCAAACAGTACAATTCGCCAATTTTTTGTTCTTCAAGTTTAAGTAAACTACGATCCCCATTGTTAATCCCTTAACGGAAATTATTTGTAACTTTCGACAAGTAGAACAATGAATGGAACAGGTAGACGGTTGAAATCATTGTATATATTGCTTCTATATAGTCTAAGAAACATATATGCAAAGCATCCAAACAGTACAATTCGCCAATTTTTTGTTCTTCAAGTTTAAGTGAACAATGAGCCCCATTGTTAATCCTTTAAAGGAAATTATTTGTAACTTTCGACAAGTAGAACAATGAATGGAACAGGTAGACGGTTGAAATCTTTGTATATATTGCTTCTATATAGTCTAAGAAACATATATGCAAAGCATCCAAACAGTACCATTCGCCAATTTTTTGTTTTTCAAGTTTAAGTGAACAATGAGCCCCATTGTTAATCCTTTATCGGAAATTATTTGTAACTTTCGACAAGTAGAACAATGAATGGAATAGGTAGACGGTTGAAATCATTGTATATATTGCTTCTATATAGTCTAAGAAACATGTATGCAAAGCATCCAAACAGTACAATTCGCCAATTTTTTGTTCTTCAAGTTTAAGTGAACTACGATCCCCATTGTTAATCCCTTAACGGAAATTATTTGTAACTTTCGACAAGTAGAACAATGAATCGAACAGGTAGACTGTTGAAATCTTTGTATATATTGCTTCTATATAGTCTAAGAAACATATATGCAAAGCATCCAAACAGTACCATTCGCCAATTTTTTGTTCTTCAAGATTAAGTGAACAATGAGCCCCATTGTTAATCCTTTAAAGGAAATTATTTGTAACTTTCGACAAGTAGAACAATGAATGGAACAGGTAGACGGTTGAAATCTTTGTATATATTGCTTCTATATAGTCTAAGAAACATATATGCAAAGCATCCAAACAGTACCATTCGCCAATTTTTTGTTCTTCAAGTTTAAGTGAACAATGAGCCCCATTGTTAATCCTTTATCGGAAATTATTTGTAACTTTCGACAAGTAGAACAATGAATGGAACAGGTAGACGGTTGAAATCTTTGTATATATTGCTTCTATATAGTCTAAGAAACATATATGCAAAGCATCCAAACAGTACCATTCGCCTATTTTTTGTTCTTCAAGTTTAAGTAAACTACGATCCCCATTGTTAATCCCTTAACGGAAATTATTTGTAACATTCGACAAGTAGAACAATGAATGGAACAAGTAGACGGTTGAAATCATTGTATATATTGCTTCTATATATTCTAAGAAACATATATGCAAAGCATCCAAACAGTACAATTCGCCAATTTTTTGTTCTTCAAGTTTAAGTGAACAATGAGCCCCATTGTTAATCCTTTAAAGGAAATTATTTGTAACTTTCGACAAGTAGAACAATGAATGGAACAGGTAGACGGTTGAAATCTTTGTATATATTGCTTCTATATAGTCTAAGAAACATATATGCAAAGCATCCAAACAGTACCATTCGCCAATTTTTTGTTCTTCAAGTTTAAGTGAACAATGAGCCACATTGTTAATCCTTTATCGGAAATTATTTGTAACTTTCGACAAGTAGAACAATGAATGGAACAGGTAGACGGTTGAAATCATTGTATATATTGCTTCTATATAGTCTAAGAAACATATATGCAAAGCATCCAAACAGTACAATTCGCCAATTTTTTGTTCTTCAAGTTTAAGTGAACAATGAGCCCCAATGGTTAATCCTTTATCGGTAATTATTTGTAACTTTCGACAAGTAGAACAATGAATGGAACTGGTAGACGGTTGAAATCTTTGTATATATTGCTTCGATATAATCTAAGAAACATATATGCAAAGCAACTAAACAGTAACAATCGCCAATTTTTTGATCTTCAAGTTTAAGTGAACAGCGAGCCCCATTGATAATCATGAAATGGAAACTATTTGTAAATTTCTACAAGTAGAACAATGAATAGTACAGGTAGACGGGTGAAATCTTTCTATATATTGCTTCTAAATAGTCTAAGAAACATCTATGCAAAGCATCCAAACAGTACAATTCGCCAATTTTTTGTTCTTCAAGTTTAAGTAAACTACGATCCCCATTGTTAATCCCTTAACGGAAATTATTTGTAACTTTCGACAAGTAGAACAATGAATGGAACAGGTAGACGGTTGAAATCATTGTATATATTGCTTCTATATAGTCTAAGAAACATATATGCAAAGCATCCAAACAGTACAATTCGCCAATTTTTTGTTCTTCAAGTTTAAGTGAACAATGAGCCCCATTGTTAATCCTTTAAAGGAAATTATTTGTAACTTTCGACAAGTAGAACAATGAATGGAACAGTTAGACCGTTGAAATCTTTGTATATATTGCTTCTATATAGTCTAAGAAACATATATGCAAATCATCCAAACAGTACCATTCGCCAATTTTTTGTTCTTCAAGTTTAAGTAAACTACGATCCCCATTGTTAATCCCTTAACGGAAATTATTTGTAACATTCGACAAGTAGAACAATGAATGGAACAAGTAGACGGTTGAAATCATTGTATATATTGCTTCTATATATTCTAAGAAACATATATGCAAAGCATCCAAGCAGTACAATTCGCCAATTTTTTGTTCTTCAAGTTTAAGTAAACTACGATCCCCATTGTTAATCCCTTAACGGAAATTATTTGTAACTTTCGACAAATAGAACAATGAATGGAATAGGTAGACGGTTGAAATCATTGTATATATTGCTTCTATATAGTCTAAGAAGCATATATGCAAAGCATCCAAACAGTACAATTCGCCAATTTTTTGTTCTTCAAGTTTAAGTGAACAATGAGCCCCAATGGTTAATCCTTTATCGGTAATTATTTGTAACTTTCGACAAGTAGAACAATGAATGGAACAGGTAGACGGTTGAAATCCTTGTATATATTGCTTCCATATAGTCTAAGGAACATGTACGCAAAGCATCCAAACAGTACCATTCGCCAATTTTTTGTCCTTCAAGTTTAAGTGAACAATGAGCCCCATTGTTAATCCTTTATCGGAAATTATTTGTAACTTTCGATAAGTAGAACAATGAATGGAACAGGTAGACGGTTGAAATCTTTGTATATATTGCTTCTATATAGTCTAAGAAACATATATGCAAAGCATCCAAATAGTACAATTCGCCAATTTTTTGTTCTTCAAGTTTAAGTGAACAATGAGCCCCAATGGTTAATCCTTTATCGGTAATTATTTGTAACTTTCGACAAGTAGAACAATGAATGGAACTGGTAGACGGTTGAAATCTTTGTATATATTGCTTCGATATAATCTAAGAAACATATATGCAAAGCAACTAAACAGTAACAATCGCCAATTTTTTGATCTTCAAGTTTAAGTGAACAGCGAGCCCCATTGATAATCATGAAATGGAAACTATTTGTAACTTTCTACAAGTAGAACAATGAATAGTACAGGTAGAAGGGTGAAATCTTTCTATATATTGCTTCTAAATAGTCTAAGAAACATCTATGCAAAGCATCCAAACAGTACAATTCGCCAATTTTTTGTTCTTCAAGTTTAAGTAAACTACGATCCCCATTGTTAATCCCTTAACGGAAATTATTTGTAACTTTCGACAAGTAGAACAATGAATGGAACAGGTAGACGGTTGAAATCATTGTATATATTGCTTCTATATAGTCTAAGAAACATATATGCAAAGCATCCAAACAGTACAATTCGCCAATTTTTTGTTCTTCAAGTTTAAGTGAACAATGAGCCCCATTGTTAATCCTTTAAAGGAAATTATTTGTAACTTTCGACAAGTAGAACAATGAATGGAACAGGTAGACGGTTGAAATCTTTGTATATATTGCTTCTATATAGTCTAAGAAACATATATGCAAAGCATCCAAACAGTACCATTCGCCAATTTTTTGTTTTTCAAGTTTAAGTGAACAATGAGCCCCATTGTTAATCCTTTATCGGAAATTATTTGTAACTTTCGACAAGTAGAACAATGAATGGAATAGGTAGACGGTTGAAATCATTGTATATATTGCTTCTATATAGTCTAAGAAACATGTATGCAAAGCATCCAAACAGTACAATTCGCCAATTTTTTGTTCTTCAAGTTTAAGTGAACTACGATCCCCATTGTTAATCCCTTAACGGAAATTATTTGTAACTTTCGACAAGTAGAACAATGAATCGAACAGGTAGACGGTTGAAATCTTTGTATATATTGCTTCTATATAGTCTAAGAAACATATATGCAAAGCATCCAAACAGTACCATTCGCCAATTTTTTGTTCTTCAAGATTAAGTGAACAATGAGCCCCATTGTTAATCCTTTAAAGGAAATTATTTGTAACTTTCGACAAGTAGAACAATGAATGGAACAGGTAGACGGTTGAAATCTTTGTATATATTGCTTCTATATAGTCTAAGAAACATATATGCAAAGCATCCAAACAGTACCATTCGCCAATTTTTTGTTCTTCAAGTTTAAGTGAACAATGAGCCCCATTGTTAATCCTTTATCGGAAATTATTTGTAACTTTCGACAAGTAGAACAATGAATGGAACAGGTAGACGGTTGAAATCTTTGTATATATTGCTTCTATATAGTCTAAGAAACATATATGCAAAGCATCCAAACAGTACCATTCGCCAATTTTTTGTTCTTCAAGTTTAAGTAAACTACGATCCCCATTGTTAATCCCTTAACGGAAATTATTTGTAACATTCGACAAGTAGAACAATGAATGGAACAAGTAGACGGTTGAAATCATTGTATATATTGCTTCTATATATTCTAAGAAACATATATGCAAAGCATCCAAACAGTACAATTCGCCAATTTTTTGTTCTTCAAGTTTAAGTGAACAATGAGCCCAATTGTTAATCCTTTAAAGGAAATTATTTGTAACTTTCGACAAGTAGAACAATGAATGGAACAGGTAGACGGTTGAAATCTTTGTATAGATTGCTTCTATATAGTCTAAGAAACATATATGCAAAGCATCCAAACAGTACCATTCGCCAATTTTTTGTTCTTCAAGTTTAAGTGAACAATGAGCCACATTGTTAATCCTTTATCGGAAATTATTTGTAACTTTCGACAAGTAGAACAATGAATGGAACAGGTAGACGGTTGAAATCTTTGTATATATTGCTTCTATATAGTCTAAGAAACATATATGCAAAGCATCCAAACAGTACCATTCGCCACTTTTTTGTTCTTCAAGTTTAAGTGAACAACGAGCCCCAATGGTTAATCCTTTATCGGAAATTATTTGTAAATTTCGACAAGTAGAACAATGAATGGAACAGGTAGCCGGTTGAAATCTTTGTATATATTGCTTCTATATAGTCTAAGAAACATATATGCAAAGCATCCAAAGAGTACAATTCGCCAATTTATTGTTCTTCAAGTTTAAGTAAACTACGATCCCCATTGTTAATCCCTTAACGGAAATTATTTGTAACTTTCGACAAGTAGAACAATGAATGGAACAGGTAGACGGTTGAAATCATTGTATATATTGCTTCTATATAGTCTAAGAAACATATATGCAAAGCATCCAAACAGTACAATTCGCCAATTTTTTGTTCTTCAAGTTTAAGTAAACTACGATCCCCATTGTTAATCCCTTAACGGAAATTATTTGTAACTTTCGACAAGTAGAACAATGAATGGAACAGGTAGACGGTTGAAATCATTGTATATATTGCTTCTATATAGTCTAAGAAACATATATGCAAAGCATCCAAACAGTACAATTCGCCAATTTTTTGTTCTTCAAGTTTAAGTGAACAATGAGCCCCAATGGTTAATCCTTTATCGGTAATTATTTGTAACTTTCGACAAGTAGAACAATTAATGGAACTGGTAGACGGTTGAAATCTTTGTATATATTGCTTCGATATAATCTAAGAAACATATATGCAAAGCAACTAAACAGTAACAATCGCCAATTTTTTGATCTTCAAGTTTAAGTGAACAGCGAGCCCCATTGATAATCATGAAATGGAAACTATTTGTAAATTTCTACAAGTAGAACAATGAATAGTACAGGTAGACGGGTGAAATCTTTCTATATATTGCTTCTAAATAGTCTAAGAAACATCTATGCAAAGCATCCAAACAGTACAATTCGCCAATTTTTTGTTCTTCAAGTTTAAGTAAACTACGATCCCCATTGTTAATCCCTTAACGGAAATTATTTGTAACTTTCGACAAGTAGAACAATGAATGGAACAGGTAGACGGTTGAAATCATTGTATATATTGCTTCTATATAGTCTAAGAAACATATATGCAAATCATCCAAACAGTACAATTCGCCAATTTTTTGTTCTTCAAGTTTAAGTAAACTACGATCCCCATTGTTAATCCCTTAACGGAAATTATTTGTAACTTTCGACAAGTAGAACAATGAATGGAACAGGTAGACGGTTGAAATCATTGTATATATTGCTTCTATATAGTCTAAGAAACATATATGCAAAGCATCCAAACAGTACCATTCGCCAATTTTTTGTTCTTCAAGTTAAAGTGAACAATGAGCCCCATTGTTAATCCTTTATCGGAAATTATTTGTAACTTTCGACAAGTAGAACAATGAATGGAACAGGTAGACGGTTGAAATCTTTGTATATATTGCTTCTATATAGTCTAAGAAACATATATGCAAAGCATCCAAACAGTACCATTCGCCAATTTTTTGTTCTTCAAGTTTAAGTAAACTACGATCCCCATTGTTAATCCCTTAACGGAAATTATTTGTAACATTCGACAAGTAGAACAATGAATGGAACAAGTAGACGGTTGAAATCATTGTATATATTGCTTCTATATATTCTAAGAAACATATATGCAAAGCATCCAAACAGTACAATTCGTCAATTTTTTGTTCTTCAAGTTTAAGTGAACAATGAGCCCCATTGTTAATCCTTTATCGGAAATTATTTGTAAATTTCGACAAGTAGAACAATGAATGGAACAGGTAGCCGGTTGAAATCTTTGTATATATTGCTTCTATATAGTCTAAGAAACATATATGCAAAGCATCCAAACAGTACAATTCGCCAATTTATTGTTCTTCAAGTTTAAGTAAACTACGATCCCCATTGTTAATCCCTTAACGGAAATTATTTGTAACTTTCGACAAGTAGAACAATGAATGGAACAGGTAGACGGTTGAAATCATTGTATATATTGCTTCTATATAGTCTAAGAAACATATATGCAAAGCATCCAAACAGTACAATTCGCCAATTTTTTGTTCTTCAAGTTTAAGTGAACAATGAGCCCCATTGTTAATCCTTTAAAGGAAATTATTTGTTATTTTCGACAAGTAGAACAATGAATCGAACAGGTAGACGGTTGAAATCTTTGTATATGTTGCTTCTATATAGTCTAAGAAACATATATGCAAAGCATCCAAACAGTACCATTCGCCAATTTTTTGTTCTTCAAGATTAAGTGAACAATGAGCCCCATTGTTAATCCTTTAAAGGAAATTATTTGTAACTTTCGACAAGTAGAACAATGAATGGAACAGGTAGACGGTTGAAATCTTTGTATATGTTGCTTCTATATAGTCTAAGAAACATATATGCAAAGCATCCAAACAGTACCATTCGCCAATTTTTTGTTCTTCAAGTTTAAGTGAACAATGAGCCCCATTGTTAATCCTTTATCGGAAATTATTTGTAACTTTCGACAAGTAGAACAATGAATGGAACAGGTAGACCGTTGAAATCTTTGTATATATTGCTTCTATATAGTCTAAGAAACATATATGCAAAGCATCCAAACAGTACCATTCGCCAATTTTTTGTTCTTCAAGTTTAAGTGAACAATGAGCCCCATTGTTAATCCTTTATCGGAAATTATTTGTAACTTTCGACAAGTAGAACAATGAATGGAACAGGTAGACGGTTGAAATCTTTGTATATATTGCTTCTATATAGTCTAAGAAACATATATGCAAAGCATCCAAACAGTACCATTCGCCACTTTTTTGTTCTTCAAGTTTAAGTGAACAACGAGCCCCAATGGTTAATCCTTTATCGGAAATTATTTGTAAATTTCGACAAGTAGAACAATGAATGGAACAGGTAGCCGGTTGAAATCTTTGTATATATTGCTTCTATATAGTCTAAGAAACATATATGCAAAGCATCCAAACAGTACAATTCGCCAATTTATTGTTCTTCAAGTTTAAGTAAACTACGATCCCCATTGTTAATCCCTTAACGGAAATTATTTGTAACTTTCGACAAGAAGAACAATGAATGGAACAGGTAGACGGTTGAAATCATTGTATATATTGCTTCTATATAGTCTAAGAAACATATATGCAAAGCATCCAAACAGTACAATTCGCCAATTTTTTGTTCTTCAAGTTTAAGTAAACTACGATCCCCATTGTTAATCCCTTAACGGAAATTATTTGTAACTTTCGACAAGTAGAACAATGAATGGAACAGGTAGACGGTTGAAATCATTGTATATATTGCTTCTATATAGTCTAAGAAACATATATGCAAAGCATCCAAACAGTACAATTCGCCAATTTTTTGTTCTTCAAGTTTAAGTAATCTACGATCCCCATTGTTAATCCCTTAACGGAAATTATTTGTAACTTTCGACAAGTAGAACAATGAATGGAACAGGTAGACGGGTGAAATCTTTCTATATATTGCTTCCATATAGTCTAAGAAACATATATGCAAAGCATCCAAAGAGTACAATTCGCCAATTTTTTGTTCTTCAAGTTTAAGTGAACTACGAGCCCAATTGTTAATCCTTTAAAGGAAATTATTTGCAAATTTCGACAAGTAGAACAATGAATGGATCATGTAGACGGTTGAAATCATTGTACATATTGCTTCTATATAGTCTACGAAACATATATGCAAAGCATCCAAACAGTACAATTCGCCAATTTTTTGTTGTTCAAGTTTAAGTGAACTACGAGCCCCATTGTTAATCCTTTAACGGAAATTAATTGTAACTTTCTACAAGTAGAACAATGATTGGAACACGTAGACGGTTGAAATCTTTGTATATATTGCTTCCATATAGTCTAAGAAACATATATGCAAAGCATCCAAACAGTACCATTCGCCAATTTTTTGTCCTTCAAGTTTAAGTGAACAATGAGCCCCATTGTTAATCCTTTATCAGAAATCATTTGTAACTTTCGACAAGTAGAACAATGAATGGAACAGGTAGACGGTTGAAATCTTTGTATATATTGCTTCTATATAGTCTAAGAAACATATATGCAAAGCATCCAAACAGTACAATTCGCCAATTTTTTGTTCTTCAAGTTTAAGTGAACAACGAGCCCCAATGGTTAATCCTTTATCGGAAATTATTTGTAACTTTCGACAAGTAGAACAATGAATGGACCAGTTAGCCGGTTGAAATCAATGTATATATTGCTTCTATATAGTCTAAGAAACATATATGCAAAGCATCCAAACAGTACCATTCGCCAATTTTTCTTTCTTCAAGTTTAAGTGAACAACGAGCCCCAATGGTTAATCCTTTATCGGAAATTATTTGTAACTTTCTACAAGTAGAACAATGAATAGTACAGGTAAACGGGTGAAGTCTTTTTATATATTGCTTCTAAATAGTCTAAGAAACATATATGCAAAGCATCCAAATAGTACAATTCGCCATTTTTTTGTTCTTCAAGTTTAAGTGAACTACCAGCCCCATTGTTAATCCTTTAACGGAAATTAATTGTAACTATCTACAAGTAGAACAATGATTGGAACACGTAGACGGTTGAATTCTTTGTATATATTGCTTCTATATAGTCTAAGAAACATATATGCAAAGAATCCAAACAGTACAATTCGC
Source organism: Cerceris ruficornis (assembly GCA_963989415.1). Taxonomy (NCBI): domain Eukaryota; kingdom Metazoa; phylum Arthropoda; class Insecta; order Hymenoptera; family Crabronidae; genus Cerceris; species Cerceris ruficornis. The sequence goes on from CAXDIW010000101.1 coordinate 397,701, forward strand.
CAATTTTTTGTTCTTCAAGTTTAAGAGAACTACGAGCCCCATTGTTAATCCTTTAAAGGAAATTATTTGTAACTTTCGACAAGTAGAACAATGAATGGAACAGGTAGACTGTTGAAATCATTGTATATATTGCTTCTATATAGTCTAAGAAACATATATGCAAAGCATCCAAACAGTACAATTCGACAATTTATTGTTCTTCAAGTTTAAGTGAACTACGAGCCCCATTGTTAATCCTTTAAAGGAAATTATTTGTAAATTTCGACAAGTAGAACAATGAATGGAACAGGTAGACGGTTGAAATCAATGTATATATTGCTTCTATATAGTCTAAGAAACCTATATGCAAAGCATCTAAACAGTAACAATCGCCAATTTTTTGATCTTCAAGTTTAAGTGAACAGCGAGCCCCATTGATAATCATGAAATGGAAATTATTTGTAACTTTCTACAAGTAGAACAATGAATAGTACAGGTAGACGGGTGAAATCTTTCTATATATTGCTTCTAAATAGTCTAAGAAACATATATGCAAAGTATCCAAACAGTACAATTCGCCAATTTTTTGTTCTTCAAGTTTAAGTGAACTACGAGCCCAATTGTTAATCCTTTAAAGGAAATTATTTGTAAATATCGACAAGTAGAACAATGAATGGATCATGTAGACGGTTGAAGTCATTGTATATATTGCTTCTATATAGTCTACGAAACATATATGCAAAGCATCCAAACAGTACAATTCGCCAATTTTTTGTTCTTCAAGTTTATGTGAACTACGAGCCCCATTGTTAATCCTTTAACGGAAATTAATTGTAACTTTCTACAAGTAGAACAATGATTGGAACACGTAGACGGTTGAAATCTTTGTATATATTGCTTCCATATAGTCTAAGAAACATATATGCAAAGCATCCAAACAGTACCATTCGCCAATTTTTTGTCCTTCAAGTTTAAGTGAACAATGAGCCCCATTGTTAATCCTTTATCGGAAATTATTTGTAACTTTCGACAAGTAGAACAATGAATGGAACAGGTAGCCGGTTGAAATCAATGTATATATTGCTTCTATATAGTCTAAGAAACATATATGCAAAGCATCCAAACAGTACCATTCGCCAATTTTTCTTTCTTCAAGTTTAAGTGAACAACGAGCCCCAATGGTTAATCCTTTATAGGAAATTATTTGTAACTTTCTACAAGTAGAACAATGAATAGTACAGGTAAACGGGTGAAGTCTTTTTATATATTGCTTCTAAATAGTCTAAGAAACATATATGCAAAGCATCCAAATAGTACAATTCGCCATTTTTTTGTTCTTCAAGTTTAAGTGAACTACCAGCCCCATTGTTAATCCTTTAACGGAAATTAATTGTAACTATCTACAAGTAGAACAATGATTGGAACACGTAGACGGTTGAATTCTTTGTATATATTGCTTCTATATAGTCTAAGAAACATATATGCAAAGAATCCAAACAGTACAATTCGCCAATTTTTTGTTCTTCAAGTTTAAGAGAACTACGAGCCCCATTGTTAATCCTTTAAAGGAAATTATTTGTAACTTTCGACAAGTAGAACAATGAATGGAACAGGTAGACTGTTGAAATCATTGTATATATTGCTTCTATATAGTCTAAGAAACATATATGCAAAGCATCCAAACAGTACAATTCGACAATTTATTGTTCTTCAAGTTTAAGTGAACTACGAGCCCCATTGTTAATCCTTTAAAGGAAATTATTTGTAAATTTCGACAAGTAGAACAATGAATGGAACAGGTAGACGGTTGAAATCAATGTATATATTGCTTCCATATAGTCTAAGAAACATATATGCAAATCATCCAAACAGTACAATTCGCCAATTATTTGATCTTCAAGTTTAAGTGAACTACGAGCCCCATTGTTAATACTTTAACGGTAATTATTTGTAACTTGCGACAAGTAGAACAATGAATGGAACAGGCAGACGATTGAAATCAATGTATATATTGCTTCTATATAGTCTAAGAAACATATATGCAAAGCATCCAAACAGTACCATTCGCCACTTTTTTGTTCTTCAAGTTTAAGTAAACTACGATCCCCATTGTTAATCCCTTAACGGAAATTATTTGTAACATTCGACAAGTAGAACAATGAATGGAACAGGTAGCCGGTTGAAATCAATGTATACATTGCTTCTATATAGTCTAAGAAACATATATGCAAAGCATCCAAACAGTACCATTCGACAATTTTTTGTTTTTCAAGTTTAAGTGAACAATGAGCCCCAATGGTTAATCCTTTATCGGAAATTATTTGTAACTTTCGACAAGTAGAACAATGTATGGATCAGGTAGACGGTTGAAATCTTTGTATATATTGCTTCTATATAGTCTAAGAAACATATATGCAAAGCATCCAAACAGTACCATTCGCCAATTTTTTGTTCTTCAAGTTTAAGTGAACTACGAGCCCCATTGTTAATCCTTTAAAGGAAATTATTTGTAAATTTCGGCGAGTAGAACAATGAATGGAATAGGTAGACGGTTGAAATCATTGTATATATTGCTTCTATATAGTCTAAGAAACATATATGCAAAGCATCCAAACAGTACAATTCGCCAATTTTTTGTTCTACAAGTTTAAGTAAACTACGATCCCCATTGTTAATCCCTTAACGGAAACTATTTGTAACATTCGACAAGTAGAACAATGAATGGAACAGGTAGACGGTTGAAATCATTGTATATATTGCTTCTATATAGTCTAAGAAACATATATGCAAAGCATCCAAGCAGTACAATTCGCCAATTTTTTGTTCTTCAAGTTTAAGTAAACTACGATCCCCATTGTTAATCCCTTAACGGAAATTATTTGTAACTTTCGACAAATAGAACAATGAATGGAATAGGTAGACGGTTGAAATCATTGTATATATTGCTTCTATATAGTCTAAGAAGCATATATGCAAAGCATCCAAACAGTACAATTCGCTAATTTTTTGTTCTTCAAGTTTAAGTGAACAATGAGCCCCAATGGTTAATCCTTTATCGGTAATTATTTGTAACTTTCGACAAGTAGAACAATGAATGGAACAGGTAGACGGTTGAAATCCTTGTATATATTGCTTCCATATAGTCTAAGGAACATGTACGCAAAGCATCCAAACAGTACCATTCGCCAATTTTTTGTCCTTCAAGTTTAAGTGAACAATGAGCCCCATTGTTAATCCTTTATCGGAAATTATTTGTAACTTTCGATAAGTAGAACAATGAATGGAACAGGTAGACGGTTGAAATCTTTGTATATATTGCTTCTATATAGTCTAAGAAACATATATGCAAAGCATCCAAATAGTACAATTCGCCAATTTTTTGTTCTTCAAGTTTAAGTGAACAATGAGCCCCAATGGTTAATCCTTTATCGGTAATTATTTGTAACTTTCGACAAGTAGAACAATGAATGGAACTGGTAGACGGTTGAAATCTTTGTATATATTGCTTCGATATAATCTAAGAAACATATATGCAAAGCAACTAAACAGTAACAATCGCCAATTTTTTGATCTTCAAGTTTAAGTGAACAGCGAGCCCCATTGATAATCATGAAATGGAAACTATTTGTAACTTTCTACAAGTAGAACAATGAATAGTACAGGTAGAAGGGTGAAATCTTTCTATATATTGCTTCTAAATAGTCTAAGAAACATCTATGCAAAGCATCCAAACAGTACAATTCGCCAATTTTTTGTTCTTCAAGTTTAAGTAAACTACGATCCCCATTGTTAATCCCTTAACGGAAATTATTTGTAACTTTCGACAAGTAGAACAATGAATGGAACAGGTAGACGGTTGAAATCATTGTATATATTGCTTCTATATAGTCTAAGAAACATATATGCAAAGCATCCAAACAGTACAATTCGCCAATTTTTTGTTCTTCAAGTTTAAGTGAACAATGAGCCCCATTGTTAATCCTTTAAAGGAAATTATTTGTAACTTTCGACAAGTAGAACAATGAATGGAACAAGTAGACGGTTGAAATCTTTGTATATATTGCTTCTATATAGTCTAAGAAACATATATGCAAAGCATCCAAACAGTACCATTCGCCAATTTTTTGTTTTTCAAGTTTAAGTGAACAATGAGCCCCATTGTTAATCCTTTATCGGAAATTATTTGTAACTTTCGACAAGTAGAACAATGAATGGAATAGGTAGACGGTTGAAATCATTGTATATATTGCTTCTATATAGTCTAAGAAACATGTATGCAAAGCATCCAAACAGTACAATTCGCCAATTTTTTGTTCTTCAAGTTTAAGTGAACTACGATCCCCATTGTTAATCCCTTAACGGAAATTATTTGTAACTTTCGACAAGTAGAACAATGAATCGAACAGGTAGACGGTTGAAATCTTTGTATATATTGCTTCTATATAGTCTAAGAAACATATATGCAAAGCATCCAAACAGTACCATTCGCCAATTTGTTGTTCTTCAAGATTAAGTGAACAATGAGCCCCATTGTTAATCCTTTAAAGGAAATTATTTGTAACTTTCGACAAGTAGAACAATGAATGGAACAGGTAGACGGTTGAAATCTTTGTATATATTGCTTCTATATAGTCTAAGAAACATATATGCAAAGCATCCAAACAGTACCATTCGCCAATTTTTTGTTCTTCAAGTTTAAGTGAACAATGAGCCCCATTGTTAATCCTTTATCGGAAATTATTTGTAACTTTCGACAAGTAGAACAATGAATGGAACAGGTAGACGGTTGAAATCTTTGTATATATTGCTTCTATATAGTCTAAGAAACATATATGCAAAGCATCCAAACAGTACCATTCGCCTATTTTTTGTTCTTCAAGTTTAAGTAAACTACGATCCCCATTGTTAATCCCTTAACGGAAATTATTTGTAACATTCGACAAGTAGAACAATGAATGGAACAAGTAGACGGTTGAAATCATTGTATATATTGCTTCTATATATTCTAAGAAACATATATGCAAAGCATCCAAACAGTACAATTCGCCAATTTTTTCTTCTTCAAGTTTAAGTGAACAATGAGCCCCATTGTTAATCCTTTAAAGGAAATTATTTGTAACTTTCGACAAGTAGAACAATGAATGGAACAGGTAGACGGTTGAAATCTTTGTATATATTGCTTCTATATAGTCTAAGAAACATATATGCAAAGCATCCAAACAGTACCATTCGCCAATTTTTTGTTCTTCAAGTTTAAGTGAACAATGAGCCACATTGTTAATCCTTTATCGGAAATTATTTGTAACTTTCGACAAGTAGAACAATGAATGGAACAGGTAGACGGTTGAAATCATTGTATATATTGCTTCTATATAGTCTAAGAAACATATATGCAAAGCATCCAAACAGTACAATTCGCCAATTTTTTGTTCTTCAAGTTTAAGTGAACAATGAGCCCCAATGGTTAATCCTTTATCGGTAATTATTTGTAACTTTCGACAAGTAGAACAATGAATGGAACTGGTAGACGGTTGAAATCTTTGTATATATTGCTTCGATATAATCTAAGAAACATATATGCAAAGCAACTAAACAGTAACAATCGCCAATTTTTTGATCTTCAAGTTTAAGTGAACAGCGAGCCCCATTGATAATCATGAAATGGAAACTATTTGTAAATTTCTACAAGTAGAACAATGAATAGTACAGGTAGACGGGTGAAATCTTTCTATATATTGCTTCTAAATAGTCTAAGAAACATCTATGCAAAGCATCCAAACAGTACAATTCGCCAATTTTTTGTTCTTCGAGTTTAAGTAAACTACGATCCCCATTGTTAATCCCTTAACGGAAATTATTTGTAACTTTCGACAAGTAGAACAATGAATGGAACAGGTAGACGGTTGAAATCATTGTATATATTGCTTCTATATAGTCTAAGAAACATATATGCAAAGCATCCAAACAGTACAATTCGCCAATTTTTTGTTCTTCAAGTTTAAGTGAACAATGAGCCCCATTGTTAATCCTTTAAAGGAAATTATTTGTAACTTTCGACAAGTAGAACAATGAATGGAACAGTTAGACCGTTGAAATCTTTGTATATATTGCTTCTATATAGTCTAAGAAACATATATGCAAATCATCCAAACAGTACAATTCGCCAATTTTTTGTTCTTCAAGTTTAAGTAAACTACGATCCCCATTGTTAATCCCTTAACGGAAATTATTTGTAACTTTCGACAAGTAGAACAATGAATGGAACAGGTAGACGGTTGAAATCATTGTATATATTGCTTCTATATAGTCTAAGAAACATATATGCAAAGCATCCAAACAGTACCATTCGCCAATTTTTTGTTCTTCAAGTTAAAGTGAACAATGAGCCCCATTGTTAATCCTTTATCGGAAATTATTTGTAACTTTCGACAAGTAGAACAATGAATGGAACAGGTAGACGGTTGAAATCTTTGTATATATTGCTTCTATATAGTCTAAGAAACATATATGCAAAGCATCCAAACAGTACCATTCGCCAATTTTTTGTTCTTCAAGTTTAAGTAAACTACGATCCCCATTGTTAATCCCTTAACGGAAATTATTTGTAACATTCGACAAGTAGAACAATGAATGGAACAAGTAGACGGTTGAAATCATTGTATATATTGCTTCTATATATTCTAAGAAACATATATGCAAAGCATCCAAGCAGTACAATTCGCCAATTTTTTGTTCTTCAAGTTTAAGTAAACTACGATCCCCATTGTTAATCCCTTAACGGAAATTATTTGTAACTTTCGACAAATAGAACAATGAATGGAATAGGTAGACGGTTGAAATCATTGTATATATTGCTTCTATATAGTCTAAGAAGCATATATGCAAAGCATCCAAACAGTACAATTCGCCAATTTTTTGTTCTTCAAGTTTAAGTGAACAATGAGCCCCAATGGTTAATCCTTTATCGGTAATTATTTGTAACTTTCGACAAGTAGAACAATGAATGGAACAGGTAGACGGTTGAAATCCTTGTATATATTGCTTCCATATAGTCTAAGGAACATGTACGCAAAGCATCCAAACAGTACCATTCGCCAATTTTTTGTCCTTCAAGTTTAAGTGAACAATGAGCCCCATTGTTAATCCTTTATCGGAAATTATTTGTAACTTTCGATAAGTAGAACAATGAATGGAACAGGTAGACGGTTGAAATCTTTGTATATATTGCTTCTATATAGTCTAAGAAACATATATGCAAAGCATCCAAATAGTACAATTCGCCAATTTTTTGTTCTTCAAGTTTAAGTGAACAATGAGCCCCAATGGTTAATCCTTTATCGGTAATTATTTGTAACTTTCGACAAGTAGAACAATGAATGGAACTGGTAGACGGTTGAAATCTTTGTATATATTGCTTCGATATAATCTAAGAAACATATATGCAAAGCAACTAAACAGTAACAATCGCCAATTTTTTGATCTTCAAGTTTAAGTGAACAGCGAGCCCCATTGATAATCATGAAATGGAAACTATTTGTAACTTTCTACAAGTAGAACAATGAATAGTACAGGTAGAAGGGTGAAATCTTTCTATATATTGCTTCTAAATAGTCTAAGAAACATCTATGCAAAGCATCCAAACAGTACAATTCGCCAATTTTTTGTTCTTCAAGTTTAAGTAAACTACGATCCCCATTGTTAATCCCTTAACGGAAATTATTTGTAACTTTCGACAAGTAGAACAATGAATGGAACAGGTAGACGGTTGAAATCATTGTATATATTGCTTCTATATAGTCTAAGAAACATATATGCAAAGCATCCAAACAGTACAATTCGCCAATTTTTTGTTCTTCAAGTTTAAGTGAACAATGAGCCCCATTGTTAATCCTTTAAAGGAAATTATTTGTAACTTTCGACAAGTAGAACAATGAATGGAACAGGTAGACGGTTGAAATCTTTGTATATATTGCTTCTATATAGTCTAAGAAACATATATGCAAAGCATCCAAACAGTACCATTCGCCAATTTTTTGTTTTTCAAGTTTAAGTGAACAATGAGCCCCATTGTTAATCCTTTATCGGAAATTATTTGTAACTTTCGACAAGTAGAACAATGAATGGAATAGGTAGACGGTTGAAATCATTGTATATATTGCTTCTATATAGTCTAAGAAACATGTATGCAAAGCATCCAAACAGTACAATTCGCCAATTTTTTGTTCTTCAAGTTTAAGTGAACTACGATCCCCATTGTTAATCCCTTAACGGAAATTATTTGTAACTTTCGACAAGTAGAACAATGAATCGAACAGGTAGACGGTTGAAATCTTTGTATATATTGCTTCTATATAGTCTAAGAAACATATATGCAAAGCATCCAAACAGTACCATTCGCCAATTTTTTGTTCTTCAAGATTAAGTGAACAATGAGCCCCATTGTTAATCCTTTAAAGGAAATTATTTGTAACTTTCGACAAGTAGAACAATGAATGGAACAGGTAGACGGTTGAAATCTTTGTATATATTGCTTCTATATAGTCTAAGAAACATATATGCAAAGCATCCAAACAGTACCATTCGCCAATTTTTTGTTCTTCAAGTTTAAGTGAACAATGAGCCCCATTGTTAATCCTTTATCGGAAATTATTTGTAACTTTCGACAAGTAGAACAATGAATGGAACAGGTAGACGGTTGAAATCTTTGTATATATTGCTTCTATATAGTCTAAGAAACATATATGCAAAGCATCCAAACAGTACCATTCGCCTATTTTTTGTTCTTCAAGTTTAAGTAAACTACGATCCCCATTGTTAATCCCTTAACGGAAATTATTTGTAACATTCGACAAGTAGAACAATGAATGGAACAAGTAGACGGTTGAAATCATTGTATATATTGCTTCTATATATTCTAAGAAACATATATGCAAAGCATCCAAACAGTACAATTCGCCAATTTTTTGTTCTTCAAGTTTAAGTGAACAATGAGCCCCATTGTTAATCCTTTAAAGGAAATTATTTGTAACTTTCGACAAGTAGAACAATGAATGGAACAGGTAGACGGTTGAAATCTTTGTATATATTGCTTCTATATAGTCTAAGAAACATATATGCAAAGCATCCAAACAGTACCATTCGCCAATTTTTTGTTCTTCAAGTTTAAGTGAACAATGAGCCACATTGTTAATCCTTTATCGGAAATTATTTGTAACTTTCGACAAGTAGAACAATGAATGGAACAGGTAGACGGTTGAAATCATTGTATATATTGCTTCTATATAGTCTAAGAAACATATATGCAAAGCATCCAAACAGTACAATTCGCCAATTTTTTGTTCTTCAAGTTTAAGTGAACAATGAGCCCCAATGGTTAATCCTTTATCGGTAATTATTTGTAACTTTCGACAAGTAGAACAATGAATGGAACTGGTAGACGGTTGAAATCTTTGTATATATTGCTTCGATATAATCTAAGAAACATATATGCAAAGCAACTAAACAGTAACAATCGCCAATTTTTTGATCTTCAAGTTTAAGTGAACAGCGAGCCCCATTGATAATCATGAAATGGAAACTATTTGTAAATTTCTACAAGTAGAACAATGAATAGTACAGGTAGACGGGTGAAATCTTTCTATATATTGCTTCTAAATAGTCTAAGAAACATCTATGCAAAGCATCCAAACAGTATAATTCGCCAATTTTTTGTTCTTCAAGTTTAAGTAAACTACGATCCCCATTGTTAATCCCTTAACGGAAATTATTTGTAACTTTCGACAAGTAGAACAATGAATGGAACAGGTAGACGGTTGAAATCATTGTATATATTGCTTCTATATAGTCTAAGAAACATATATGCAAAGCATCCAAACAGTACAATTCGCCAATTTTTTGTTCTTCAAGTTTAAGTGAACAATGAGCCCCATTGTTAATCCTTTAAAGGAAATTATTTGTAACTTTCGACAAGTAGAACAATGAATGGAACAGTTAGACCGTTGAAATCTTTGTATATATTGCTTCTATATAGTCTAAGAAACATATATGCAAATCATCCAAACAGTACCATTCGCCAATTTTTTGTTCTTCAAGTTTAAGTAAACTACGATCCCCATTGTTAATCCCTTAACGGAAATTATTTGTAACATTCGACAAGTAGAACAATGAATGGAACAAGTAGACGGTTGAAATCATTGTATATATTGCTTCTATATATTCTAAGAAACATATATGCAAAGCATCCAAGCAGTACAATTCGCCAATTTTTTGTTCTTCAAGTTTAAGTAAACTACGATCCCCATTGTTAATCCCTTAACGGAAATTATTTGTAACTTTCGACAAATAGAACAATGAATGGAATAGGTAGACGGTTGAAATCATTGTATATATTGCTTCTATATAGTCTAAGAAGCATATATGCAAAGCATCCAAACAGTACAATTCGCCAATTTTTTGTTCTTCAAGTTTAAGTGAACAATGAGCCCCAATGGTTAATCCTTTATCGGTAATTATTTGTAACTTTCGACAAGTAGAACAATGAATGGAACAGGTAGACGGTTGAAATCCTTGTATATATTGCTTCCATATAGTCTAAGGAACATGTACGCAAAGCATCCAAACAGTACCATTCGCCAATTTTTTGTCCTTCAAGTTTAAGTGAACAATGAGCCCCATTGTTAATCCTTTATCGGAAATTATTTGTAACTTTCGATAAGTAGAACAATGAATGGAACAGGTAGACGGTTGAAATCTTTGTATATATTGCTTCTATATAGTCTAAGAAACATATATGCAAAGCATCCAAATAGTACAATTCGCCAATTTTTTGTTCTTCAAGTTTAAGTGAACAATGAGCCCCAATGGTTAATCCTTTATCGGTAATTATTTGTAACTTTCGACAAGTAGAACAATGAATGGAACTGGTAGACGGTTGAAATCTTTGTATATATTGCTTCGATATAATCTAAGAAACATATATGCAAAGCAACTAAACAGTAACAATCGCCAATTTTTTGATCTTCAAGTTTAAGTGAACAGCGAGCCCCATTGATAATCATGAAATGGAAACTATTTGTAACTTTCTACAAGTAGAACAATGAATAGTACAGGTAGAAGGGTGAAATCTTTCTATATATTGCTTCTAAATAGTCTAAGAAACATCTATGCAAAGCATCCAAACAGTACAATTCGCCAATTTTTTGTTCTTCAAGTTTAAGTAAACTACGATCCCCATTGTTAATCCCTTAACGGAAATTATTTGTAACTTTCGACAAGTAGAACAATGAATGGAACAGGTAGACGGTTGAAATCATTGTATATATTGCTTCTATATAGTCTAAGAAACATATATGCAAAGCATCCAAACAGTACAATTCGCCAATTTTTTGTTCTTCAAGTTTAAGTGAACAATGAGCCCCATTGTTAATCCTTTAAAGGAAATTATTTGTAACTTTCGACAAGTAGAACAATGAATGGAACAGGTAGACGGTTGAAATCTTTGTATATATTGCTTCTATATAGTCTAAGAAACATATATGCAAAGCATCCAAACAGTACCATTCGCCAATTTTTTGTTTTTCAAGTTTAAGTGAACAATGAGCCCCATTGTTAATCCTTTATCGGAAATTATTTGTAACTTTCGACAAGTAGAACAATGAATGGAATAGGTAGACGGTTGAAATCATTGTATATATTGCTTCTATATAGTCTAAGAAACATGTATGCAAAGCATCCAAACAGTACAATTCGCCAATTTTTTGTTCTTCAAGTTTAAGTGAACTACGATCCCCATTGTTAATCCCTTAACGGAAATTATTTGTAACTTTCGACAAGTAGAACAATGAATCGAACAGGTAGACGGTTGAAATCTTTGTATATATTGCTTCTATATAGTCTAAGAAACATATATGCAAAGCATCCAAACAGTACCATTCGCCAATTTTTTGTTCTTCAAGATTAAGTGAACAATGAGCCCCATTGTTAATCCTTTAAAGGAAATTATTTGTAACTTTCGACAAGTAGAACAATGAATGGAACAGGTAGACGGTTGAAATCTTTGTATATATTGCTTCTATATAGTCTAAGAAACATATATGCAAAGCATCCAAACAGTACCATTCGCCAATTTTTTGTTCTTCAAGTTTAAGTGAACAATGAGCCCCATTGTTAATCCTTTATCGGAAATTATTTGTAACTTTCGACAAGTAGAACAATGAATGGAACAGGTAGACGGTTGAAATCTTTGTATATATTGCTTCTATATAGTCTAAGAAACATATATGCAAAGCATCCAAACAGTACCATTCGCCAATTTTTTGTTCTTCAAGTTTAAGTAAACTACGATCCCCATTGTTAATCCCTTAACGGAAATTATTTGTAACATTCGACAAGTAGAACAATGAATGGAACAAGTAGACGGTTGAAATCATTGTATATATTGCTTCTATATATTCTAAGAAACATATATGCAAAGCATCCAAACAGTACAATTCGCCAATTTTTTGTTCTTCAAGTTTAAGTGAACAATGAGCCCCATTGTTAATCCTTTAAAGGAAATTATTTGTAACTTTCGACAAGTAGAACAATGAATGGAACAGGTAGACGGTTGAAATCTTTGTATAGATTGCTTCTATATAGTCTAAGAAACATATATGCAAAGCATCCAAACAGTACCATTCGCCAATTTTTTGTTCTTCAAGTTTAAGTGAACAATGAGCCACATTGTTAATCCTTTATCGGAAATTATTTGTAACTTTCGACAAGTAGAACAATGAATGGAACAGGTAGACGGTTGAAATCTTTGTATATATTGCTTCTATATAGTCTAAGAAACATATATGCAAAGCATCCAAACAGTACCATTCGCCACTTTTTTGTTCTTCAAGTTTAAGTGAACAACGAGCCCCAATGGTTAATCCTTTATCGGAAATTATTTGTAAATTTCGACAAGTAGAACAATGAATGGAACAGGTAGCCGGTTGAAATCTTTGTATATATTGCTTCTATATAGTCTAAGAAACATATATGCAAAGCATCCAAAGAGTACAATTCGCCAATTTATTGTTCTTCAAGTTTAAGTAAACTACGATCCCCATTGTTAATCCCTTAACGGAAATTATTTGTAACTTTCGACAAGTAGAACAATGAATGGAACAGGTAGACGGTTGAAATCATTGTATATATTGCTTCTATATAGTCTAAGAAACATATATGCAAAGCATCCAAACAGTACAATTCGCCAATTTTTTGTTCTTCAAGTTTAAGTAAACTACGATCCCCATTGTTAATCCCTTACCGGAAATTATTTGTAACTTTCGACAAGTAGAACAATGAATGGAACAGGTAGACGGTTGAAATCATTGTATATATTGCTTCTATATAGTCTAAGAAACATATATGCAAAGCATCCAAACAGTACAATTCGCCAATTTTTTGTTCTTCAAGTTTAAGTGAACAATGAGCCCCAATGGTTAATCCTTTATCGGTAATTATTTGTAACTTTCGACAAGTAGAACAATTAATGGAACTGGTAGACGGTTGAAATCTTTGTATATATTGCTTCGATATAATCTAAGAAACATATATGCAAAGCAACTAAACAGTAACAATCGCCAATTTTTTGATCTTCAAGTTTAAGTGAACAGCGAGCCCCATTGATAATCATGAAATGGAAACTATTTGTAAATTTCTACAAGTAGAACAATGAATAGTACAGGTAGACGGGTGAAATCTTTCTATATATTGCTTCTAAATAGTCTAAGAAACATCTATGCAAAGCATCCAAACAGTACAATTCGCCAATTTTTTGTTCTTCAAGTTTAAGTAAACTACGATCCCCATTGTTAATCCCTTAACGGAAATTATTTGTAACTTTCGACAAGTAGAACAATGAATGGAACAGGTAGACGGTTGAAATCATTGTATATATTGCTTCTATATAGTCTAAGAAACATATATGCAAATCATCCAAACAGTACAATTCGCCAATTTTTTGTTCTTCAAGTTTAAGTAAACTACGATCCCCATTGTTAATCCCTTAACGGAAATTATTTGTAACTTTCGACAAGTAGAACAATGAATGGAACAGGTAGACGGTTGAAATCATTGTATATATTGCTTCTATATAGTCTAAGAAACATATATGCAAAGCATCCAAACAGTACCATTCGCCAATTTTTTGTTCTTCAAGTTAAAGTGAACAATGAGCCCCATTGTTAATCCTTTATCGGAAATTATTTGTAACTTTCGACAAGTAGAACAATGAATGGAACAGGTAGACGGTTGAAATCTTTGTATATATTGCTTCTATATAGTCTAAGAAACATATATGCAAAGCATCCAAACAGTACCATTCGCCAATTTTTTGTTCTTCAAGTTTAAGTAAACTACGATCCCCATTGTTAATCCCTTAACGGAAATTATTTGTAACATTCGACAAGTAGAACAATGAATGGAACAAGTAGACGGTTGAAATCATTGTATATATTGCTTCTATATATTCTAAGAAACATATATGCAAAGCATCCAAACAGTACAATTCGTCAATTTTTTGTTCTTCAAGTTTAAGTGAACAATGAGCCCCATTGTTAATCCTTTATCGGAAATTATTTGTAAATTTCGACAAGTAGAACAATGAATGGAACAGGTAGCCGGTTGAAATCTTTGTATATATTGCTTCTATATAGTCTAAGAAACATATATGCAAAGCATCCAAACAGTACAATTCGCCAATTTATTGTTCTTCAAGTTTAAGTAAACTACGATCCCCATTGTTAATCCCTTAACGGAAATTATTTGTAACTTTCGACAAGTAGAACAATGAATGGAACAGGTAGACGGTTGAAATCATTGTATATATTGCTTCTATATAGTCTAAGAAACATATATGCAAAGCATCCAAACAGTACAATTCGCCAATTTTTTGTTCTTCAAGTTTAAGTGAACAATGAGCCCCATTGTTAATCCTTTAAAGGAAATTATTTGTTATTTTCGACAAGTAGAACAATGAATCGAACAGGTAGACGGTTGAAATCTTTGTATATGTTGCTTCTATATAGTCTAAGAAACATATATGCAAAGCATCCAAACAGTACCATTCGCCAATTTTTTGTTCTTCAAGATTAAGTGAACAATGAGCCCCATTGTTAATCCTTTAAAGGAAATTATTTGTAACTTTCGACAAGTAGAACAATGAATGGAACAGGTAGACGGTTGAAATCTTTGTATATGTTGCTTCTATATAGTCTAAGAAACATATATGCAAAGCATCCAAACAGTACCATTCGCCAATTTTTTGTTCTTCAAGTTTAAGTGAACAATGAGCCCCATTGTTAATCCTTTATCGGAAATTATTTGTAACTTTCGACAAGTAGAACAATGAATGGAACAGGTAGACCGTTGAAATCTTTGTATATATTGCTTCTATATAGTCTAAGAAACATATATGCAAAGCATCCAAACAGTACCATTCGCCAATTTTTTGTTCTTCAAGTTTAAGTGAACAATGAGCCCCATTGTTAATCCTTTATCGGAAATTATTTGTAACTTTCGACAAGTAGAACAATGAATGGAACAGGTAGACGGTTGAAATCTTTGTATATATTGCTTCTATATAGTCTAAGAAACATATATGCAAAGCATCCAAACAGTACCATTCGCCACTTTTTTGTTCTTCAAGTTTAAGTGAACAACGAGCCCCAATGGTTAATCCTTTATCGGAAATTATTTGTAAATTTCGACAAGTAGAACAATGAATGGAACAGGTACCCGGTTGAAATCTTTGTATATATTGCTTCTATATAGTCTAAGAAACATATATGCAAAGCATCCAAACAGTACAATTCGCCAATTTATTGTTCTTCAAGTTTAAGTAAACTACGATCCCCATTGTTAATCCCTTAACGGAAATTATTTGTAACTTTCGACAAGTAGAACAATGAATGGAACAGGTAGACGGTTGAAATCATTGTATATATTGCTTCTATATAGTCTAAGAAACATATATGCAAAGCATCCAAACAGTACAATTCGCCAATTTTTTGTTCTTCAAGTTTAAGTAAACTACGATCCCCATTGTTAATCCCTTAACGGAAATTATTTGTAACTTTCGACAAGTAGAACAATGAATGGAACAGGTAGACGGTTGAAATCATTGTATATATTGCTTCTATATAGTCTAAGAAACATATATGCAAAGCATCCAAACAGTACAATTCGCCAATTTTTTGTTCTTCAAGTTTAAGTAATCTACGATCCCCATTGTTAATCCCTTAACGGAAATTATTTGTAACTTTCGACAAGTAGAACAATGAATGGAACAGGTAGACTGTTGAAATCATTGTATATATTGCTTCTATATAGTCTAAGAAACATATATGCAAAGCGTCCAAACAGTACAATTCGCCAATTATTTGATCTTCAAGTTTAAGTGAACTACGAGCCCCATTGTTAATACTTTAACGGAAATTATTTGTAACTTGCGACAAGTAGAACAATGAATGGAACAGGTAGCCGGTTAAAATCAATGTATATATTGCTTCTATAAAGTCTAAGAAACATATATGCAAAGCATCCAAACAGTACCATTCGCCAATTTTATGTTTTTCAAGTTTAAGTGAACAATGAGCCCCAATGGTTAATCCTTTATCGGAAATTATTTGTAACTTTCGACAAGTAGAACAATGAATGGAACAGGTAGACGGTTGAATTCTTCGTATATATTGCTCCTATATAGTCTAAGAAACATATACGCAAAGCATCCAAACAGTACAATTCGCCAATTTATTGTTCTTCAAGTTTAAGTGAACAACGAGCCCCATTGTTAATCCTTTATCGAAAATTATTTGTAACTTTCGACAAGTAGAACAATGAATGGAACAGGTAGACGGTTGAATTCTTTGTATATATTGCTTCTATATAGTCTAAGAAACATATATGCAAAGCATCCAAACAGTACAATTCGCCAATTTATTGTCCTTTAAGTTTATGTGAACAATGAGCCCCATTGTTAATCCTTTATCGGAAATTATTTGTAACTTTCGACAAGTAGAACAATGAATGGAACAGGTGGACGGTTGAAATCTTTGTATATATTGCTTCTATATAGTCTAAGAAACATATATGCAAAGCATCCAAACAGTACAATTCGCCAATTTATTTTTCTTCAAGTTTAAGAGAACAACG
Source organism: Cerceris ruficornis (assembly GCA_963989415.1). Lineage (NCBI taxonomy): Eukaryota > Metazoa > Arthropoda > Insecta > Hymenoptera > Crabronidae > Cerceris > Cerceris ruficornis. The sequence continues at coordinate 414,861 of CAXDIW010000101.1, forward strand.
AGCCCCATTGTTAATCCTTTAAAGGAAATTATTTGTAAATTTCGACAAGTAGAACAATGAATGGAACAGGTAGACGGTTGAAATCTTTGTATATATTGCTTCTATATAATCTAAGAAACATATATGCAAAGCATCCAAACAGTACCATTCGCCAATTTTTTGATCTTCAAGTTTAAGTGAACTACGAGCCCCATTGTTAATACTTTAACGGAAATTATTTGTAACTTGCGACAAGTAGAACAATGAATGGAACAGGTAGCCGGTTGAAATCATTGTATATATTGCTTCTATATATTCTAAGAAACATATATGCAAAGCATCCAAACAGTACAATTCGCCAATTTTTTGTTCTTCAAGTTTAAGTGAACAGCGAGCCCCATTGATAATCATGAAATGGAAATTATTTGTAACTTTCTACAAGTAGAACAATGAATAGTACAGGTAGACGGGTGAAATCTTTCTATATATTGCTTCCATATAGTCTAAGAAACATATATGCAAAGCATCCAAACAGTACCATTCGCCAATTTTTTGATCTTCAAGTTTAAGTGAACAGCGAGCCCCATTGATAATCATGAAATGGAAATTATTTGTAACTTTCTACAAGTAGAACAATGAATAGTACAGGTAGACGGGTGAAATCTTTCTATATATTGCTTCCATATAGTCTAAGAAACATATATGCAAAGCATCCAAACAGTACCATTCGCCAATTTTTTGATCTTCAAGTTTAAGTGAACAGCGAGCCCCATTGATAATCATGAAATGGAAATTATTTGTAACTTTCTACAAGTAGAACAATGAATAGTACAGGTAGACGGGTGAAATCTTTCTATATATTGCTTCTAAATAGTCTAAGAAACATATATGCAAAGCATCCAAAGAGTACAATTCGCCAATTTTTTGTTCTTCAAGTTTAAGTGAACTACGAGCCCAATTGTTAATCCTTTAAAGGAAATTATTTGCAAATTTCGACAAGTAGAACAATGAATGGATCATGTAGACGGTTGAAATCATTGTACATATTGCTTCTATATAGTCTACGAAACATATATGCAAAGCATCCAAACAGTACAATTCGCCAATTTTTTGTTGTTCAAGTTTAAGTGAACTACGAGCCCCATTGTTAATCCTTTAACGGAAATTAATTGTAACTTTCTACAAGTAGAACAATGATTGGAACACGTAGACGGTTGAAATCTTTGTATATATTGCTTCCATATAGTCTAAGAAACATATATGCAAAGCATCCAAACAGTACCATTCGCCAATTTTTTGTCCTTCAAGTTTAAGTGAACAATGAGCCCCATTGTTAATCCTTTATCAGAAATCATTTGTAACTTTCGACAAGTAGAACAATGAATGGAACAGGTAGACGGTTGAAATCTTTGTATATATTGCTTCTATATAGTCTAAGAAACATATATGCAAAGCATCCAAACAGTACAATTCGCCAATTTTTTGTTCTTCAAGTTTAAGTGAACAACGAGCCCCAATGGTTAATCCTTTATCGGAAATTATTTGTAACTTTCGACAAGTAGAACAATGAATGGAACAGGTAGCCGGTTGAAATCAATGTATATATTGCTTCTATATAGTCTAAGAAACATATATGCAAAGCATCCAAACAGTACCATTCGCCAATTTTTCTTTCTTCAAGTTTAAGTGAACAACGAGCCCCAATGGTTAATCCTTTATCGGAAATTATTTGTAACTTTCTACAAGTAGAACAATGAATAGTACAGGTAAACGGGTGAAGTCTTTTTATATATTGCTTCTAAATAGTCTAAGAAACATATATGCAAAGCATCCAAATAGTACAATTCGCCATTTTTTTGTTCTTCAAGTTTAAGTGAACTACCAGCCCCATTGTTAATCCTTTAACGGAAATTAATTGTAACTATCTACAAGTAGAACAATGATTGGAACACGTAGACGGTTGAATTCTTTGTATATATTGCTTCTATATAGTCTAAGAAACATATATCCAAAGAGTCCAAACAGTACAATTCGCCAATTTTTTGTTCTTCAAGTTTAAGAGAACTACGAGCCCCATTGTTAATCCTTTAAAGGAAATTATTTGTAACTTTCGACAAGTAGAACAATGAATGGAACAGGTAGACTGTTGAAATCATTGTATATATTGCTTCTATATAGTCTAAGAAACATATATGCAAAGCATCCAAACAGTACAATTCGACAATTTATTGTTCTTCAAGTTTAAGTGAACTACGAGCCCCATTGTTAATCCTTTAAAGGAAATTATTTGTAAATTTCGACAAGTAGAACAATGAATGGAACAGGTAGACGGTTGAAATCAATGTATATATTGCTTCTATATAGTCTAAGAAACCTATATGCAAAGCATCTAAACAGTAACAATCGCCAATTTTTTGATCTTCAAGTTTAAGTGAACTACGAGGCCCATTGATAATCATGAAACGGAAATTATTTGTAACTTTCGACAAGATGAACAATGAATAGAACAGGTAGACGGTTGAAATCTTTGTATATATTGCTTCTATATAGTCTAAGAAACATATATGCAAAGCATCCAAACAGTACCAGTCGCCAATTTTTTGTTCTTCAAGTTTAAGTGAAGAACGAGGCCCATTGTTAATCCTTTATCGGAAATTATTTCTAACTTTCGACAAGTAGAACAATGAATGGAACAGGTAGACTGTTGAAATCATTGTATATATTGCGTCTATATAGTCTAAGAAACATATATGCAAAGCATCCAAACAGTACAATTCGCCAATTTTTTGTTCTTCAAGTTTAAGTGAACAATGAGCCCCATTGTTAATCCTTTAAAGGAAATTATTTGTAACTTTCGACAAGTAGAACAATGAATGGAACAGGTAGACGGTTGAAATCTTTGTATATATTGCTTCTATATAGTCTAAGAAACATATATGCAAAGCATCCAAACAGTACCATTCGCCAATTTTTTGTTCTTCAAGTTTAAGTGAACTTCGAGCCCCATTGTTAATCCTTTAAAGGAAATTATTTGTAAATTTCGACAAGTAGAACAATGAATGGAACAGGTTGACTGTTGAAATCATTGTATACATTGCTTCTATATTGTCTAAGAAACATATATGCAGAGCATCCAGACAGTACCATTCGCCAATTTTTTGTTCTTCAAGTTTAAGTGAACAACGAGCCCCATTGTTAATCCTTTAAAGGTAATTATTTGTAATTTTCGAAAAGTAGAACAATGAATGGAACAGGTAGACTGTTGAAATCATTGTATATATTGCTTCTATATAGTCTAAGAAACATATATGCAGAGCATCCAGACAGTACCATTCGCCAATTTCTTGTTCTTCAAGTTTAAGTGAACTACGAGGCCCATTGATAATCATGAAACGGAAATTATTTGTAACTTTCGACAAGATGAACAATGAATAGAACAGGTAGACGGTTGAAATCTTTGTATATGTTGCTTCTATATAGTCTAAGAAACCTATATGCGAAGCATCTAAACAGTAACATTCGCCAATTTTTTGTTCTTCAAGTTTAAGTAAACTACGATCCCCATTGTTAATCCCTTAACGAAAATTATTTGTAACTTTCGACAAGTAGAACATTGAATGGAACAGGTAGACGGTTGAAATCTTTGTATCTATTGCTTCTATATAGTATAAGAAACATATATGCAGAGCATCCAGACAGTACCATTCGCCAATTTTTTGTTCTTCAAGTTTAAGTGAACAACGAGCCCCATTGTAAATCATTTAAAGGAAACTATTTGTATTTTTCGAAAAGTAGAACAATGAATGGAACAGGTAGACTGTTGAAATCATTGTATATATTGCTTCTATATAGTCTAAGAAACATATATGCAGAGCATCCAGACAGTACAATTCGCCAATTTTTTGTTCTTCAAGTTTAAGTAAACTACGATCCCCATTGTTAATCCCTTAACGGAAATTATTTGTAACTTTCGACAAGTAGAACAATGAATGGAACAGGTAGACGGTTGAAATATTTGTATATATTGCTTCTATATAATATAAGAAACATATATTCAAAGCAACCAAACAGTACCATTCGCCAATTTTTTGGTCTTCAACTTTAAGTGAACAATGAGCCCCAATGGTTAATCCTTTATCGGAAATTATTTGTAATTTTCGACAAGTAGAACAATGAATGGAACAGGTAGACGGTTGAAATATTTGTATATATTGCTTTTATATAATATAAGAAACATATATTCAAAGCATCCAAACAGTACCATTCGCCAATTTTTTGTTCTTCAAGTTTAAGTGAACAACGAGCCCCATTGTTAATCCTTAAAAGGAAATTATTTGTAAATTTCGACAAGTAGAACAATGAATGGAACAGGTAGACGGTCGAAATCTTTGTATATATTGCTTCTATATAGTCTTAGAAACATATATGCAAAGCATCCAAACAGTACCATTCGCCAATTTTTTGGTCTTCAACTTTAAGTGAACTACGAGCCCCATTGTTAATCATTTAAAAAAAATTATTTGTAAATTTCGACAAGTAGAACAATGAATGGAACAGGTAGACTGTTGAAATCATTGTATATATTGCTTCTATATAGTCTAAGAAACATATATGCAAAGCCTCCAAACAGTACAATTCGCCAATTATTTGATCTTCAAGTTTAAGTGAACTACGAGCTCCATTGTTAATACTTTAACGGAAATTATTTGTAACTTGCGACAAGAAGAACAATGAATGGAACAGGTAGCCGGTTGAAATCAATGTATATATTGCTTCTAAATAGTCTAAGAAACATATATGCAAAGAATCCAAACAGTACAATTCGCCAATTTTTTGTTCTTCAAGTTTAAGTGAACTACGAGCCCCATTGTTAATCCTTTAAAGGAAATTATTTGTAACTTTCGACAAGTGGAACAATGAATGGAACAGGTAGACTGTTGAAATCATTGTGTATATTGCTTCTATATAGTCTAAGAAACATATATGCAAAGCATCCAAACAGTACAATTCGCCAATTTATTGTTCTTCAAGTTTAAGTGAACAACGAGCCCCATTGTTAATCCTTTAAAGGAAATTATTTGTAAATTTCGACAAGTAGAACTATGAATGGAACAGGTAGACGGTTGAAATCTTAGTATATATTGCGTCTATATAGTCTAAGAACCATATATGCAAAGCATCCAAACAGTACCATTCGCCAATTTTTTGTTCTTCAAGTTTAAGTGAACTACGAGCCCCATTGTTAATCCTTTAAAGGAAATTATTTCTAAATTTCGACAAGTAGAACAATGATTGGAACACGTAGACGGTTGAAATCTTTGTATATATTGCTTCCATATAGTCTAAGAAACATGTACGCAAAGCATCTAAACAGTAACAATCGCCAATGTTTTGATCTTCAAGTTTAAGTGAACAGCGAGCCCCATTGATAATCATGAAATGGAAATTATTTGTAACTTTCTACAAGTAGAACAATGAATAGTACAGGTAGACGGGTGAAATCTTTCTATATATTGCTTCTAAATAGTCTATGAAACATATATGCAAAGCATCCAAACAGTACAATTCGCCAATTTTTTGTTCTTCAAGTTTAAGTGAACAATGAGCCCCATTGTTAATCCTTTATCGGAAATTATTTGTAAATATCGACAAGTAGAACAATGAATGGATCATGTAGACGGTTGAAGTCATTGTATATATTGCTTCTATATAGTCTACGAAACATATATGCAAAGCATCCAAACAGTACCATTCGCCAATTTTTTGTTCTTCAAGTTTAAGTGAACAACGAGCCCCATTGATAATTATGAAACGGAAATTATTTGTAACTTTCTACAAGTAGAACAATGAATGGAACAGGTAGACGGTTGAAATCAATGTATATATTGCTTCTATATAGTCTAAGAAACATTTATGCAAAGCATCCAAACAGTACAATTCGCCAATTTATTGTTCTTCAAGTTTAACTGAACAACGAGCCCCATTGTTAATCCTTTAAAGGAAATTATTTGTAAATTTCGACAAGTAGAACAATGAATGGAACAGGTAGACGGTCGAAATCTTTGTATATATTGCTTCTATATAATCTAAGAAACATATATGCAAAGCATCCAAACAGTACCATTCGCCAATTTTTTGTTCTTCAAGTTTAAGTGAACTACGAGCCCCATTGTTAATCCTTTAAAAGAAATTATTTGTAAATTTCGACAAGTAGAACAATGAATGGAACAGGTAGACTGTTGAAATCATTGTATATATTGCTTCTATATAGTCTAAGAAACATATATGCAAAGCGTCCAAACAGTACAATTCGCCAATTATTTGATCTTCAAGTTTAAGTGAACTACGAGCTCCATTGTTAATACTTTAACTGAAATTATTTGTAACTTGCGACAAGTAGAACAATGAATGGAACAGGTAGCCGGTTGAAATCAATGTATATATTGCTTCTAAATAGTCTAAGAGACATATATGCAAAGAATCCAAACTGTACAATTCGCCAATTTTTTGTTCTTCAAGTTTAAGTGAACTACGAGCCCCATTGTTAATCCTTTAAAGGAAATTATTTGTAAATTTCGACAAGTAGAACAATGAATGGAACAGGTAGACTGTTGAAATCATTGTATATATTGCTTCTATATAGTCGAAGAAACATATATGCAAAGCATCCAAACAGTACAATTCGCCAATTTATTGTTCTTCAAGTTTAAGTGAACAACGAGCCCCATTGTTAATCCTTTAAAGGAAATTATTTGTAAATTTCGACAAGTAGAACAATGAATGGAACAGGTAGACGTTCGAAATCTTTGTATATTTTGCTTCTATATAATGTAAGAAACATATATGCAAAGCATCCAAACAGTACCATTCGCCAATTTTTTGTTCTTCAAGTTTAAGTGAACTTTGAGCGCCAATGGTTAATCCTTTATCGGAAATTATTTGTAACTTTCGTCAAGTAGAACAATGAATGGAACAGGTAGACGGTTGAAATCTTTGTACATATTACTTCTATATAGTCTAAGAAACATATATGCAAAGCATCTAAACAGTAACAATCGCCAATTTTTTGATCTTCAAGTTTAAGTGAACAGCGAGCCCCATTGATAATCATGAAATGGAAATTATTTGTAAATTTCTACAAGTAGAACAATGAATGGAACAGGTAGACGGTTGAAATATTTGTATATATTGCTTCTATATAATATAAGAAACATATATTCAAAGCAACCAAACAGTACCATTCGCCAATTTTTTGGTCTTCAACTTTAAGTGAACAATGAGCCCCAATGGTTAATCCTTTATCGGAAATTATTTGTAATTTTCGACAAGTAGAACAATGAATGGAACAGGTAGACGGTTGAAATATTTGTATATATTGCTTTTATATAATATAAGAAACATATATTCAAAGCATCCAAACAGTACCATTCGCCAATTTTTTGTTCTTCAAGTTTAAGTGAACAACGAGCCCCATTGTTAATCCTTAAAAGGAAATTATTTGTAAATTTCGACAAGTAGAACAATGATTGGAACAGGTAGACTGTTGAAATCATTGTATATATTGCTTCTATATAGTCTAAGAAACATATATGCAGAGCATCCAGACAGTACCATTCGCCAATTTCTTGTTCTTCAAGTTTAAGTGAACTACGAGGCCCATTGATAATCATGAAACGGAAATTATTTGTAACTTTCGACAAGATGAACAATGAATAGAACAGGTAGACGGTTGAAATCTTTGTATATGTTGCTTCTATATAGTCTAAGAAACCTATATGCGAAGCATCTAAACAGTAACATTCGCCAATTTTTTGTTCTTCAAGTTTAAGTAAACTACGATCCCCATTGTTAATCCCTTAACGAAAATTATTTGTAACTTTCGACAAGTAGAACATTGAATGGAACAGGTAGACGGTTGAAATCTTTGTATCTATTGCTTCTATATAGTATAAGAAACATATATGCAGAGCATCCAGACAGTACCATTCGCCAATTTTTTGTTCTTCAAGTTTAAGTGAACAACGAGCCCCATTGTAAATCATTTAAAGGAAACTATTTGTATTTTTCGAAAAGTAGAACAATGAATGGAACAGGTAGACTGTTGAAATCATTGTATATATTGCTTCTATATAGTCTAAGAAACATATATGCAGAGCATCCAGACAGTACAATTCGCCAATTTTTTGTTCTTCAAGTTTAAGTAAACTACGATCCCCATTGTTAATCCCTTAACGGAAATTATTTGTAACTTTCGACAAGTAGAACAATGAATGGAACAGGTAGACGGTTGAAATATTTGTATATATTGCTTCTATATAATATAAGAAACATATATTCAAAGCAACCAAACAGTACCATTCGCCAATTTTTTGGTCTTCAACTTTAAGTGAACAATGAGCCCCAATGGTTAATCCTTTATCGGAAATTATTTGTAATTTTCGACAAGTAGAACAATGAATGGAACAGGTAGACGGTTGAAATATTTGTATATATTGCTTTTATATAATATAAGAAACATATATTCAAAGCATCCAAACAGTACCATTCGCCAATTTTTTGTTCTTCAAGTTTAAGTGAACAACGAGCCCCATTGTTAATCCTTAAAAGGAAATTATTTGTAAATTTCGACAAGTAGAACAATGAATGGAACAGGTAGACGGTCGAAATCTTTGTATATATTGCTTCTATATAGTCTTAGAAACATATATGCAAAGCATCCAAACAGTACCATTCGCCAATTTTTTGGTCTTCAACTTTAAGTGAACTACGAGCCCCATTGTTAATCATTTAAAAAAAATTATTTGTAAATTTCGACAAGTAGAACAATGAATGGAACAGGTAGACTGTTGAAATCATTGTATATATTGCTTCTATATAGTCTAAGAAACATATATGCAAAGCCTCCAAACAGTACAATTCGCCAATTATTTGATCTTCAAGTTTAAGTGAACTACGAGCTCCATTGTTAATACTTTAACGGAAATTATTTGTAACTTGCGACAAGAAGAACAATGAATGGAACAGGTAGCCGGTTGAAATCAATGTATATATTGCTTCTAAATAGTCTAAGAAACATATATGCAAAGAATCCAAACAGTACAATTCGCCAATTTTTTGTTCTTCAAGTTTAAGTGAACTACGAGCCCCATTGTTAATCCTTTAAAGGAAATTATTTGTAACTTTCGACAAGTAGAACAATGAATGGAACAGGTAGACTGTTGAAATCATTGTGTATATTGCTTCTATATAGTCTAAGAAACATATATGCAAAGCATCCAAACAGTACAATTCGCCAATTTATTGTTCTTCAAGTTTAAGTGAACAACGAGCCCCATTGTTAATCCTTTAAAGGAAATTATTTGTAAATTTCGACAAGTAGAACTATGAATGGAACAGGTAGACGGTTGAAATCTTAGTATATATTGCGTCTATATAGTCTAAGAACCATATATGCAAAGCATCCAAACAGTACCATTCGCCAATTTTTTGTTCTTCAAGTTTAAGTGAACTACGAGCCCCATTGTTAATCCTTTAAAGGAAATTATTTCTAAATTTCGACAAGTAGAACAATGATTGGAACACGTAGACGGTTGAAATCTTTGTATATATTGCTTCCATATAGTCTAAGAAACATGTACGCAAAGCATCCAAACAGTACCATTCGCCAATTTTTTGTTCTTCAAGTTTAAGTTAACAATGAGCCCCAATGGTTAATCCTTTATCGGAAATTATTTGTAACTTTCGACAAGTAGAACAATGAATGGAACAGGTAGACGGTTGAAATCTTTGTATATATTGCATCTATATAATCTAAGAAACATATATGCAAAGCATCTAAACAGTAACAATCGCCAATGTTTTGATCTTCAAGTTTAAGTGAACAGCGAGCCCCATTGATAATCATGAAATGGAAATTATTTGTAACTTTCTACAAGTAGAACAATGAATAGTACAGGTAGACGGGTGAAATCTTTCTATATATTGCTTCTAAATAGTCTATGAAACATATATGCAAAGCATCCAAACAGTACAATTCGCCAATTTTTTGTTCTTCAAGTTTAAGTGAACAATGAGCCCCATTGTTAATCCTTTATCGGAAATTATTTGTAAATATCGACAAGTAGAACAATGAATGGATCATGTAGACGGTTGAAATCTTAGTATATATTGCGTCTATATAGTCTAAGAACCATATATGCAAAGCATCCAAACAGTACCATTCGCCAATTTTTTGTTCTTCAAGTTTAAGAGAACTACGAGCCCCATTGTTAATCCTTTAAAGGAAATTATTTCTAAATTTCGACAAGTAGAACAATGATTGGAACACGTAGACGGTTGAAATCTTTGTATATATTGCTTCCATATAGTCTAAGAAACATGTACGCAAAGCATCCAAACAGTACCATTCGCCAATTTTTTGTTCTTCAAGTTTAAGTTAACAATGAGCCCCAATGGTTAATCCTTTATCGGAAATTATTTGTAACTTTCGACAAGTAGAACAATGAATGGAACAGGTAGACGGTTGAAATCTTTGTATATATTGCATCTATATAATCTAAGAAACATATATGCAAAGCATCTAAACAGTAACAATCGCCAATGTTTTGATCTTCAAGTTTAAGTGAACAGCGAGCCCCATTGATAATCATGAAATGGAAATTATTTGTAACTTTCTACAAGTAGAACAATGAATAGTACAGGTAGACGGGTGAAATCTTTCTATATATTGCTTCTAAATAGTCTATGAAACATATATGCAAAGCATCCAAACAGTACAATTCGCCAATTTTTTGTTCTTCAAGTTTAAGTGAACAATGAGCCCCATTGTTAATCCTTTATCGGAAATTATTTGTAAATATCGACAAGTAGAACAATGAATGGATCATGTAGACGGTTGAAGTCATTGTATATATTGCTTCTATATAGTCTACGAAACATATATGCAAAGCATCCAAACAGTACCATTCGCCAATTTTTTGTTCTTCAAGTTAAAGTGAACAACGAGCCCCATTGATAATTATGAAACGGAAATTATTTGTAACTTTCTACAAGTAGAACAATGAATGGAACAGGTAGACGGTTGAAATCTTTGTATATATTGCATCTATATAATCTAAGAAACATATATGCAAAGCATCTAAACAGTAACAATCGCCAATGTTTTGATCTTCAAGTTTAAGTGAACAGCGAGCCCCATTGATAATCATGAAATGGAAATTATTTGTAACTTTCTACAAGTAGAACAATGAATAGTACAGGTAGACGGGTGAAATCTTTCTATATATTGCTTCTAAATAGTCTATGAAACATATATGCAAAGCATCGAAACAGTACAATTCGCCAGTTTTTTGTTTTTCAAGTTTAAGTGAACTACGAGCCCCATTGTTAATACTTTAACGGAAATTATTTGTAATTTTCGACAAGTAGAACAATGAATGGCGCAGGTATGCGGTTGAAATCTTTGTATATATTGCTTCTATATAGTATACGAAACATATATGCAAAGCATCCAAACAGTACAATTCGCCAATTTTTTGTTCTTCAAGTTTAAGTGAACAATGAGCCCCAATGGTTAATCCGTTTTCGGAAATTATTTGTAACTTTCGACAAGTAGAACAGTGATTGGAACACGTAGACGGTTGAAATCTTTGTATATATTGCTTCCATACAGTCTAAGAAACATGTACGCAAAGCATCCAAACAGTACCATTCGCCAATTTTTTGTTCTTCAAGTTTAAGTGAACAATGAACCCCAATGGTTAATCCTTTATCGGAAATTATTTGTAACTTTCAACAAGTAGAACAATGAATGGAACAGGTAGACGGTTGAAATCAATGTATATATTGCGTCTATATAGTCTATGAAACATATATGCAAAGCATCCAAACAGTACCATTCGCCAATTTTTTGTTCTTCAAGTTTAAGTGAACTACGAGCCCCATTGTTAATCCTTTAAAGGAAATTATTTGTAAATTTCGACAAGTAGAACAATGAATGGAACAGGTAGACGGTTGAAATCAATGTATATATTGCTTCCATATAGTCTAAGAAACATGTACGTAAACCATCCAAACAGTACCATTCGCCAATTTTTTGATCTTCAAGTTTAAGTGAACAGCGAGCCCCATTGATAATCATGAAATGGAAATTATTTGTAACTTTCTACAAGTAGAACAATGAATAGTACAGGTAGACGGGTGAAATCTTTCTATATATTGCTTCTAAATAGTCTAAGAAACTTATATGCAAAGTATCCAAACAGTACAATTCGCCAATTTTTTGTTCTTCAAGTTTAAGTGAACTACGAGCCCAATTGTTAATCCTTTAAAGGAAATTATTTGTAAATATCGACAAGTAGAACAATGAATGGATCATGTAGACGGTTGAAGTCATTGTATATATTGCTTCTATATAGTCTAAGAAACATATATGCAAATCATCCAAACAGTACAATTCGCCAATTATTTGATCTTCAAGTTTAAGTGAACTACGAGCCCCATTGTTAATACTTTAACGGAAATTATTTGTAACTTGCGACAAGTAGAACAATGAATGGAACAGGTAGTCGGTTGAAATCAATGTATATATTGCTTCTATATAGTCTAAGAAACATATATGCAAAGCATCCAAACAGTACCATTCATCAATTTCTTGTTCTTCAAGTTTAAGTGAACAACGAGCCCCATTGTTAATCCTTTATCGGAAATTATTTGTAACTTTCAACAAGTAGAACAATGAATGGAACAGGTAGACCGTTGAAATCAATGTATATATTGCTTCTATATAGTCTAAGAAACATATATGCAAAGCATCGAAACATTACAATTCGCTAATTTTTTGATCTTCAAGTTTAAGTGAACAACGAGCCCCATTGATAATCATGAAATGGAAATTATTTGTAAATTTCTACAAGTAGAACAATGAATAGTACAGGTAGACGGGTGAAATCTTTCTATATATTGCTTCCATATAACTTCTTTAACGGAAATTATTTGTAACTTTCGACAAGTAGAACAATGATTGGAACAGGTAGACGGTTGAAATCAATGTATATATTGCTTCTATATAGTCTAAGAAACATATATGCAAAGCATCGAAACAGTACAATTCGCCAGTTTTTTGTTTTTCAAGTTTAAGTGAACTACGAGCCCCATTGTTAATACTTTAACGGAAATTATTTGTAATTTTCGACAAGTAGAACAATGAATGGCGCAGGTATGCGGTTGAAATCTTTGTATATATTGCTTCTATATAGTATACGAAACATATATGCAAAGCATCCAAACAGTACAATTCGCCAATTTTTTGTTCTTCAAGTTTAAGTGAACAATGAGCCCCAATGGTTAATCCGTTTTCGGAAATTATTTGTAACTTTCGACAAGTAGAACAATGATTGGAACACGTAGACGGTTGAAATCTTTGTATATATTGCTTCCATACAGTCTAAGAAACATGTACGCAAAGCATCCAAACAGTACCATTCGCCAATTTTTTGTTCTTCAAGTTTAAGTGAACAATGAACCCCAATGGTTAATCCTTTATCGGAAATTATTTGTAACTTTCAACAAGTAGAACAATGAATGGAACAGGTAGACGGTTGAAATCAATGTATATATTGCGTCTATATAGTCTATGAAACATATATGCAAAGCATCCAAACAGTACCATTCGCCAATTTTTTGTTCTTCAAGTTTAAGTGAACTACGAGCCCCATTGTTAATCCTTTAAAGGAAATTATTTGTAAATTTCGACAAGTAGAACAATGAATGGAACAGGTAGACGGTTGAAATCAATGTATATATTGCTTCCATATAGTCTAAGAAACATGTACGTAAAGCATCCAAACAGTACCATTCGCCAATTTTTTGATCTTCAAGTTTAAGTGAACAGCGAGCCCCATTGATAATCATGAAATGGAAATTATTTGTAACTTTCTACAAGTAGAACAATGAATAGTACAGGTAGACGGGTGAAATCTTTCTATATATTGCTTCTAAATAGTCTAAGAAACTTATATGCAAAGTATCCAAACAGTACAATTCGCCAATTTTTTGTTCTTCAAGTTTAAGTGAACTACGAGCCCAATTGTTAATCCTTTAAAGGAAATTATTTGTAAATATCGACAAGTAGAACAATGAATGGATCATGTAGACGGTTGAAGTCATTGTATATATTGCTTCTATATAGTCTAAGAAACATATATGCAAATCATCCAAACAGTACAATTCGCCAATTATTTGATCTTCAAGTTTAAGTGAACTACGAGCCCCATTGTTAATACTTTAACGGAAATTATTTGTAACTTGCGACAAGTAGAACAATGAATGGAACAGGTAGTCGGTTGAAATCAATGTATATATTGCTTCTATATAGTCTAAGAAACATATATGCAAAGCATCCAAACAGTACCATTCATCAATTTCTTGTTCTTCAAGTTTAAGTGAACAACGAGCCCCATTGTTAATCCTTTATCGGAAATTATTTGTAATTTTCGAAAAGTAGAACAATGAATGGAACAGGCATACTGTTGAAATCATTGTATATATTGCTTCTATATAGTCTAAGAAACATATATGCAGAGCATCCAGACAGTACCATTCGCCAATTTCTTGTTCTTCAAGTTTAAGTGAACAATGAGCCCCAATGGTTAATCCGTTATCGGAAATTATTTGTAACTTTCGACAAGTAGAACAATGAATGGAACAGGTAGACGGTTGAAATCTTTGTATATATTGCTTCTATATAGTCTAAGAAACATATATGCAAAGCATCCAAACAGTACCAGTCGCCAATTTTTTGTTCTTCAAGTTTAAGTGAAGAACGAGGCCCATTGTTAATCCTTTATCGGAAATTATTTCTAACTTTCGACAAGTAGAACAATGAATGGAACAGGTAGACTGTTGAAATCATTGTATATATTGCGTCTATATAGTCTAAGAAACATATATGCAAAGCATCCAAACAGTACAATTCGCCAATTTTTTGTTCTTCAAGTTTAAGTGAACAATGAGCCCCATTGTTAATCCTTTATCGGAAATTATTTGTAAATATCGACAAGTAGAACAATGAATGGATCATGTAGACGGTTGAAATCTTAGTATATATTGCGTCTATATAGTCTAAGAACCATATATGCAAAGCATCCAAACAGTACCATTCGCCAATTTTTTGTTCTTCAAGTTTAAGGGAACTACGAGCCCCATTGTTAATCCTTTAAAGGAAATTATTTCTAAATTTCGACAAGTAGAACAATGATTGGAACACGTAGACGGTTGAAATCTTTGTATATATTGCTTCCATATAGTCTAAGAAACATGTACGCAAAGCATCCAAACAGTACCATTCGCCAATTTTTTGTTCTTCAAGTTTAAGTTAACAATGAGCCCCAATGGTTAATCCTTTATCGGAAATTATTTGTAACTTTCGACAAGTAGAACAATGAATGGAACAGGTAGACGGTTGAAATCTTTGTATATATTGCATCTATATAATCTAAGAAACATATATGCAAAGCATCTAAACAGTAACAATCGCCAATGTTTTGATCTTCAAGTTTAAGTGAACAGCGAGCCCCATTGATAATCATGAAATGGAAATTATTTGTAACTTTCTACAAGTAGAACAATGAATAGTACAGGTAGACGGGTGAAATCTTTCTATATATTGCTTCTAAATAGTCTATGAAACATATATGCAAAGCATCCAAACAGTACAATTCGCCAATTTTTTGTTCTTCAAGTTTAAGTGAACAATGAGCCCCATTGTTAATCCTTTATCGGAAATTATTTGTAAATATCGACAAGTAGAACAATGAATGGATCATGTAGACGGTTGAAGTCATTGTATATATTGCTTCTATATAGTCTACGAAACATATATGCAAAGCATCCAAACAGTACCATTCGCCAATTTTTTGTTCTTCAAGTTTAAGTGAACAACGAGCCCCATTGATAATTATGAAACGGAAATTATTTGTAACTTTCTACAAGTAGAACAATGAATGGAACAGGTAGACGGTTGAAATCAATGTATATATTGCTTCTATATAGTCTAAGAAACATTTATGCAAAGCATCCAAACAGTACAATTCGCCAATTTATTGTTCTTCAAGTTTAACTGAACAACGAGCCCCATTGTTAATCCTTTAAAGGAAATTATTTGTAAATTTCGACAAGTAGAACAATGAATGGAACAGGTAGACGGTCGAAATCTTTGTATATATTGCTTCTATATAATCTAAGAAACATATATGCAAAGCATCCAAACAGTACCATTCGCCAATTTTTTGTTCTTCAAGTTTAAGTGAACTACGAGCCCCATTGTTAATCCTTTAAAAGAAATTATTTGTAAATTTCGACAAGTAGAACAATGAATGGAACAGGTAGACTGTTGAAATCATTGTATATATTGCTTCTATATAGTCTAAGAAACATATATGCAAAGCGTCCAAACAGTACAATTCGCCAATTATTTGATCTTCAAGTTTAAGTGAACTACGAGCTCCATTGTTAATACTTTAACTGAAATTATTTGTAACTTGCGACAAGTAGAACAATGAATGGAACAGGTAGCCGGTTGAAATCAATGTATATATTGCTTCTAAATAGTCTAAGAGACATATATGCAAAGAATCCAAACTGTACAATTCGCCAATTTTTTGTTCTTCAAGTTTAAGTGAACTACGAGCCCCATTGTTAATCCTTTAAAGGAAATTATTTGTAAATTTCGACAAGTAGAACAATGAATGGAACAGGTAGACTGTTGAAATCATTGTATATATTGCTTCTATATAGTCGAAGAAACATATATGCAAAGCATCCAAACAGTACAATTCGCCAATTTATTGTTCTTCAAGTTTAAGTGAACAACGAGCCCCATTGTTAATCCTTTAAAGGAAATTATTTGTAAATTTCGACAAGTAGAACAATGAATGGAACAGGTAGACGTTCGAAATCTTTGTATATTTTGCTTCTATATAATGTAAGAAACATATATGCAAAGCATCCAAACAGTACCATTCGCCAATTTTTTGTTCTTCAAGTTTAAGTGAACTACGAGCCCCATTGTTAATCATTTAAAAAAAATTATTTGTAAATTTCGACAAGTAGAACAATGAATGGAACAGGTAGACTGTTGAAATCATTGTATATATTGCTTCTATATAGTCTAAGAAACATATATGCAAAGCATCCAAACAGTACAATTCGCCAATTATTTGATCTTCAAGTTTAAGTGAACTACGAGCTCCATTGTTAATACTTTAACTGAAATTATTTGTAACTTGCGACAAGTAGAACAATGAATGGAACAGGTAGCCGGTTGAAATCAATGTATATATTGCTTCTAAATAGTCTAAGAGACATATATGCAAAGAATCCAAACTGTACAATTCGCCAATTTTTTGTTCTTCAAGTTTAAGTGAACTACGAGCCCCATTGTTAATCCTTTAAAGGAAATTATTTGTAAATTTCGACAAGTAGAACAATGAATGGAACAGGTAGACTGTTGAAATCATTGTATATATTGCTTCTATATAGTCGAAGAAACATATATGCAAAGCATCCAAACAGTACAATTCGCCAATTTATTGTTCTTCAAGTTTAAGTGAACAACGAGCCCCATTGTTAATCCTTTAAAGGAAATTATTTGTAAATTTCGACAAGTAGAACAATGAATGGAACAGGTAGACGTTCGAAATCTTTGTATATTTTGCTTCTATATAATGTAAGAAACATATATGCAAAGCATCCAAACAGTACCATTCGCCAATTTTTTGTTCTTCAAGTTTAAGTGAACTACGAGCCCCATTGTTAATCATTTAAAAAAAATTATTTGTAAATTTCGACAAGTAGAACAATGAATGGAACAGGTAGACTGTTGAAATCATTGTATATATTGCTTCTATATAGTCTAAGAAACATATATGCAAAGCCTCCAAACAGTACAATTCGCCAATTATTTGATCTTCAAGTTTAAGTGAACTACGAGCTCCATTGTTAATACTTTAACGGAAATTATTTGTAACTTGCGACAAGTAGAACAATGAATGGAACAGGTAGCCGGTTGAAATCAATGTATATATTGCTTCTAAATAGTCTAAGAAACATATATGCAAAGAATCCAAACAGTACAATTCGCCAATTTTTTGTTCTTCAAGTTTAAGTGAACTACGAGCCCCATTGTTAATCCTTTAAAGGAAATTATTTGTAACTTTCGACAAGTAGAACAATGAATGGAACAGGTAGACTGTTGAAATCATTGTATATATTGCTTCTATATAGTCTAAGAAACATATATGCAAAGCATCCAAACAGTACAATTCGCCAATTTATTGTTCTTCAAGTTTAAGTGAACAACGAGCCCCATTGTTAATCCTTTAAAGGAAATTATTTGTAAATTTCGACAAGTAGAACAATGAATGGAACAGGTAGACGGTTGAAATCTTAGTATATATTGCGTCTATATAGTCTAAGAACCATATATGCAAAGCATCCAAACAGTACCATTCGCCAATTTTTTGTTCTTCAAGTTTAAGTGAACTACGAGCCCCATTGTTAATCCTTTAAAGGAAATTATTTCTAAATTTCGACAAGTAGAACAATGATTGGAACACGTAGACGGTTGAAATCTTTGTATATATTGCTTCCATATAGTCTAAGAAACATGTACGCAAAGCATCCAAACAGTACCATTCGCCAATTTTTTGTTCTTCAAGTTTAAGTTAACAATGAGCCCCAATGGTTAATCCTTTATCGGAAATTATTTGTAACTTTCGACAAGTAGAACAATGAATGGAACAGGTAGACGGTTGAAATCTTTGTATATATTGCATCTATATAATCTAAGAAACATATATGCAAAGCATCTAAACAGTAACAATCGCCAATTTTTTGATCTTCAAGTTTAAGTGAACAGCGAGCCCCATTGATAATCATGAAATGGAAATTATTTGTAACTTTCTACAAGTAGAACAATGAATAGTACAGGTAGACGGGTGAAATCTTTCTATATATTGCTTCTAAATAGTCTATGAAACATATATGCAAAGCATCCAAACAGTACAATTCGCCAATTTTTTGTTCTTCAAGTTTAAGTGAACAATGAGCCCCATTGTTAATCCTTTATCGGAAATTATTTGTAAATATCGACAAGTAGAACAATGAATGGATCATGTAGACGGTTGAAGTCATTGTATATATTGCTTATATATAGTCTACGAAACATATATGCAAAGCATCCAAACAGTACCATTCGACAATTTTTTGTTCTTCTAGTTTAAGTGAACAACGAGCCCCAATGGTTAATCCTTTATCGGAAATTATTTGTAACTTCCGACAAGTAGAACAATGAATGGAAGAGGTAGACTGTTGAAATCTTTGTGTATATTGCGTCTATATAGTCTAAGAAACATATATGCAAAGCATCCAAACAGTACCATTCGCCAATTTTTTGTTCTTCAAGTTTAAGTGAACTACGAGGCCCATTGATAATCATGAAACGGAAATTATTTGTAACTTTCGACAAGATGAACAATGAATAGAACAGGTAGACGGTTGAAATCTTTGTATATGTTGCTTCTATATAGTCTAAGAAACCTATATGCGAAGCATCTAAACAGTAACATTCGCCAATTTTTTGTTCTTCAAGTTTAAGTAAACTACGATCCCCATTGTTAATCCCTTAACGAAAATTATTTGTAACTTTCGACAAGTAGAACAATGAATGGAACAGGTAGACGGTTCAAATCATTGTATATATTGCTTCTATATAGTCTAAGAAACATATATGCAAAGCATCCAAACAGTACAATTCGCCAATTTTTTGTTCTTCAAGTTTAAGTAAACTACGATCCCCATTGTTAATCCCTTAACGGAAATTATTTGTAACTTTCGACAAGTAGAACAATGAATGGAACAGGTAGACGGTTGAAATATTTGTATA
Source organism: Cerceris ruficornis (assembly GCA_963989415.1). Taxonomy (NCBI): domain Eukaryota; kingdom Metazoa; phylum Arthropoda; class Insecta; order Hymenoptera; family Crabronidae; genus Cerceris; species Cerceris ruficornis. The sequence goes on from CAXDIW010000101.1 coordinate 434,782, forward strand.
TATTGCTTCTATATAATATAAGAAACATATATTCAAAGCAACCAAACAGTACCATTCGCCAATTTTTTGGTCTTCAACTTTAAGTGAACAATGAGCCCCAATGGTTAATCCTTTATCGGAAATTATTTGTAATTTTCGACAAGTAGAACAATGAATGGAACAGGTAGACTGTTGAAATCATTGTATATATTGCTTCTATATAGTCTAAGAAACATATATGCAAAGCCTCCAAACAGTACAATTCGCCAATTATTTGATCTTCAAGTTTAAGTGAACTACGAGCTCCATTGTTAATACTTTAACGGAAATTATTTGTAACTTGCGACAAGTAGAACAATGAATGGAACAGGTAGCCGGTTGAAATCAATGTATATATTGCTTCTAAATAGTCTAAGAAACATATATGCAAAGAATCCAAACAGTACAATTCGCCAATTTTTTGTTCTTCAAGTTTAAGTGAACTACGAGCCCCATTGTTAATCCTTTAAAGGAAATTATTTGTAACTTTCGACAAGTAGAACAATGAATGGAACAGGTAGACTGTTGAAATCATTGTATATATTGCTTCTATATAGTCTAAGAACCATATATGCAAAGCATCCAAACAGTACCATTCGCCAATTTTTTGTTCTTCAAGTTTAAGTGAACTTCGAGCCCCATTGTTAATCCTTTAAAGGAAATTATTTCTAAATTTCGACAAGTAGAACAATGATTGGAACACGTAGACGGTTGAAATCTTTGTATATATTGCTTCCATATAGTCTAAGAAACATGTACGCAAAGCATCCAAACAGTACCATTCGCCAATTTTTTGTTCTTCAAGTTTAAGTTAACAATGAGCCCCAATGGTTAATCCTTTATCGGAAATTGTTTGTAACTTTCGACAAGTAGAACAATGAATGGAACAGGTAGACGGTTGAAATCTTTGTATATATTGCATCTATATAATCTAAGAAACATATATGCAAAGCATCTAAACAGTAACAATCGCCAATTTTTTGATCTTCAAGTTTAAGTGAACAGCGAGCCCCATTGATAATCATGAAATGGAAATTATTTGTAACTTTCTACAAGTAGAACAATGAATAGTACAGGTAGACGGGTGAAATCTTTCTATATATTGCTTCTAAATAGTCTATGAAACATATATGCAAAGCATCCAAACAGTACAATTCGCCAATTTTTTGTTCTTCAAGTTTAAGTGAACAATGAGCCCCATTGTTAATCCTTTATCGGAAATTATTTGTAAATATCGACAAGTAGAACAATGAATGGATCATGTAGACGGTTGAAGTCATTGTATATATTGCTTCTATATAGTCTACGAAACATATATGCAAAGCATCCAAACAGTACCATTCGCCAATTTTTTGTTCTTCTAGTTTAAGTGAACAACGAGCCCCAATGGTTAATCCTTTATCGGAAATTATTTGTAACTTCCGACAAGTAGAACAATGAATGGAAGAGGTAGACTGTTGAAATCTTTGTATATATTGCGTCTATATAGTCTAAGAAACATATATGCAAAGCATCCAAACAGTACCATTCGCCAATTTTTTGTTCTTCAAGTTTAAGTGAACTACGAGGCCCATTTATAATCATGAAACGGAAATTATTTGTAACTTTCGACAAGATGAACAATGAATAGAACAGGTAGACGGTTGAAATCATTGTATATATTGCTTCTATATAGTCTAAGAAACATATATGCAAAGCATCCAAACAGTACAATTCGACAATTTTTTGCTCTTCAAGTTTAAGTGAACTACGAGCCCCATTGTTAATCCTTTAAAGGAAATTATTTGTAAATTTCGGCAAGTAGTACAATGAATGGAATTGGTAAACGGTTGAAATCATTGTATATATTGCTTCTATATAGTCTAAGAAACATATATGCAAAGCATCCAAACAGTACAATTCGCCAATTTTTTGTTCTTCAAGTTTAAGTAAACTACGATCCCCATTGTTAATCCCTTAACGGAAATTATTTGTAACTTTCGACAAGTAGAACAATGAATGGAACAGGTAGACGGTTGAAATATTTGTATATATTGCTTCTATATAATATAAGAAACATATATTCAAAGCAACCAAACAGTACCATTCGCCAATTTTTTGGTCTTCAACTTTAAGTGAACAATGAGCCCCAATGGTTAATCCTTTATCGGAAATTATTTGTAATTTTCGACAAGTAGAACAATGAATGGAACAGGTAGACTGTTGAAATCATTGTATATATTGCTTCTATATAGTCTAAGAAACATTTATGCAAAGCCTCCAAACAGTACAATTCGCCAATTATTTGATCTTCAAGTTTAAGTGAACTACGAGCTCCATTGTTAATACTTTAACGGAAATTATTTGTAACTTGCGACAAGTAGAACAATGAATGGAACAGGTAGCCGGTTGAAATCAATGTATATATTGCTTCTAAATAGTCTAAGAAACATATATGCAAAGAATCCAAACAGTACAATTCGCCAATTTTTTGTTCTTCAAGTTTAAGTGAACTACGAGCCCCATTGTTAATCCTTTAAAGGAAATTATTTGTAACTTTCGACAAGTAGAACAATGAATGGAACAGGTAGACTGTTGAAATCATTGTATATATTGCTTCTATATAGTCTAAGAAACATATATGCAAAGCATCCAAACAGTACAATTCGCCAATTTATTGTTCTTCAAGTTTAAGTGAACAACGAGCCCCATTGTTAATCCTTTAAAGGAAATTATTTGTAAATTTCGACAAGTAGAACAATGAATGGAACAGGTAGACGGTTGAAATCTTAGTATATATTGCGTCTATATAGTCTAAGAACCATATATGCAAAGCATCCAAACAGTACCATTCGCCAATTTTTTGTTCTTCAAGTTTAAGTGAACTACGAGCCCCATTGTTAATCCTTTAAAGGAAATTATTTCTAAATTTCGACAAGTAGAACAATGATTGGAACACGTAGACGGTTGAAATCTTTGTATATATTGCTTCCATATAGTCTAAGAAACATGTACGCAAAGCATCCAAACAGTACCATTCGCCAATTTTTTGTTCTTCAAGTTTAAGTTAACAATGAGCCCCAATGGTTAATCCTTTATCGGAAATTATTTGTAACTTTCGACAAGTAGAACAATGAATGGAAAGGTAGACGGTTGAAATCTTTGTATATATTGCATCTATATAATCTAAGAAACATATATGCAAAGCATCTAAACAGTAACAATCGCCAATTTTTTGATCTTCAACTTTAAGTGAACAATGAGCCCCAATGGTTAATCCTTTATCGGAAATTATTTGTAATTTTCGACAAGTAGAACAATGAATGGAACAGGTAGACGGTTGAAATATTTGTATATATTGCTTTTATATAATATAAGAAACATATATTCAAAGCATCCAAACAGTACCATTCGCCAATTTTTTGTTCTTCAAGTTTAAGTGAACAACGAGCCCCATTGTTAATCCTTAAAAGGAAATTATTTGTAAATTTCGACAAGTAGAACAATGATTGGAACACGTAGACGGTTGAAATCTTTGTATATATTGCTTCCATATAGTCTAAGAAACATGTACGCAAAGCATCCAAACAGTACCATTCGCCAATTTTTTGTTCTTCAAGTTTAAGTGAACTTTGAGCCCCAATGGTTAATCCTTTATCGGAAATTATTTGTAATTTTCGACAAGTAGAACAATGAATGGAACAGGTAGACGGTTGAAATATTTGTATATATTGCTTTTATATAATATAAGAAACATATATTCAAAGCATCCAAACAGTACCATTCGCCAATTTTTTGTTCTTCAAGGTTAAGTGAAAAATGAGCCCCATTGTTAACCCTTTATCGGAAATTATTTGTAATTTTCGACAAATAGAACAATGAATGGAACAGGTAGACGGTTGAAATCTTTGTATATATTGCTTCTATATAGTCTAAGAAACATATATGCAAAGCATCCAAACAGTACCATTCGCGAATTTATTGTTCTTCAAGTTTAAGTGAACAACGAGCCCCATTGATAATCATGAAAGGGAAATTATTTCTAAATTTCGACAAGTAGAACAATGATTGGAACAGGTAGACGGGTGAAATCCTTCTACATATTGCTTCTATATAGTCTAAGAAACATATATGCAAAGCATCCAAACAGTACAATTCGCCAATTTTTTTGTTCTTCAAGTTTAAGTGAACTACGAGCCCCATTGTTAATCCTTTATCGGAAATTATTTGTAATTTTCGACAAATAGAACAATGAATGGAATAGGTAGACGGTTGAAATCTTTGTATATATTGCTTCTATATAGTCTAAGAAACATATATGCAAAGCATCCAAACAGTACCATTCGCCAATTTTTTGTTCCTCAAGTTTATGTGAACAATGAGAGCCATTGTTAATCCTTTATCGGAAATTATTTGTAACTTTCGACAAGTAGAACAATGAATGGAACAGGTAGACGGGTGAAATCCTTCTATATATTGCTTCTATATAGTCTAAGAAACATATCTGCATATCATCCAAACAGTACAATTCGCCAATTATTTGATCTTCAAGTTTAAGTGAACTACGAGCCCCATTGATAATTATGAAACGGAAATTATTTGTAATTTTCTACAAGTAGAACAATGAATGGATCATGTAGACGGTTGAAGTCATTGTATATATTGCTTCTATATAGTCTACGAAACATATATGCAAAGCATCCAAACAGTACCATTCGCCAATTTTTTGTTCTTCAAGTTTAAGTGAACAACGAGCCCCATTGTTAATCCTTTAAATGAAATTATTTGTAAATTTCGACAAGTAGAACAATGAATGGAACAGGTAGACTGTTGAAATCATTGTATATATTGCTTCCATATAGTCCAAGAAATATATATGCAAAGCATCCAAACAGTACCATTCGCTAATTTTTTGTTCTTAAGTTTAAGTGAACTATGAGCCCCATTGTTAATCCTTTAACGGAAATTATTTGTAACTTTCGACAAGTAGAACAATGAATGGAACAGGTAGACGGTTGAAATCTTTGTATATATTGCTTCTATATAGTCTAAGAAACATATATGCAAAGCATCCAAACAGTACCATTCGCCAATTTTTTGTTCTTCAAGTTTAAGTGAACTACGAGCCCCATTGTTAATCCTTTAACGGAAATTAATTGTAATTTTCTACAAGTAGAACAATGAATGGACCAGGTAGACGGTGGAAATCAATGTATATATTGCTTCTATATAGTCAAAGAAACATATATGCAAAGCATCCAAACAGTACAATTCGCCAATTTTTTGTTCTTCAAGTTTAAGAGAACTACGAGCCCCATTGTTAATACTTTAACGGAAATTATTTGTAACTTTCGACAAGTAGAACAATGAATGGGACAGGTAGACGGTTGAAATCATGGTATATATTGCTTCTATATAGTCTAAGAAACATATATGCAAAGCATCCAAACAGTACAATTCGCCAATTTTTTGTTCTTCAAGTATAAGTGAACAATGAGACCCAATGGTTAATCCATTATCGGAAATTATTTGTAACTTTCGACAAGTAGAACAATGAATGGAACAGGTAGACGGTTGAAATCTTTGTATACATTGCTTCTAAATAGTCTAAGAAACATATATGCAAAGCATCCAAACAGTACAATTCGCCAATTTATTGTTCTTCAAGTTTAAGTGAACAACGAGCCCCATTGTTAATCCTTTAAATGGAAATTATTTGTAACTTTCTACATGTAGAACAATGAATGGAGCAGGAAGACGGTTGAAATCATTGTATGTATTGCTTCTATATAGTCTAAGAAACATATATGCAAAGCATCCAAACAGTACCATTCGCCAATTTTTTGTTCTTCAAGTTTAAGTGAACTACGAGCCCCATTGTTAATCCTTTAACGGAAATTAATTGTAACTTTCGACAAGTAGAACAATGAATGGAACAGGTAGACGGTTGAAATCTTTGTATATATTGCTTCTATATAGTCTAAGAAACATATATGCAAAGCATCCAAACAGTACAATTCGCCAATTTTTTGTTCTTCAAGTATAAGTGAACAATGAGACCTAATGGTTAATCCATTATCGGAAATTATTTGTAACTTTCGACAAATAGAACAATGAATGGAACAGGTAGACGGTTGAAATCTTTGTATACATTGCTTCTATATAGTCTAAGAAACATATATGCAAAGCATCCAAACAGTACAATTCGCCAATTTATTGTTCTTCAAGTTTAAGTGAACAACGAGCCCCATTGTTAATCCTTTAAATGAAATTATTTGTAAATTTCGACAAGTAGAACAATGAATGGGACAGGTAGACTGTTGAAATCATTGTATATATTGCTTCCATATAGTCCAAGAAATATATATGCAAAGCATCCAAACAGTACCATTCGCCAATTTTTTGTTCTTCAAGTTTAAGTGAACTACGAGCCCCATTGTTAATCCTTTAACGGAAATTAATTGTAACTTTCGACAAGTAGAACAATGAATGGAACAGGTAGACGGTTGAAATCTTTGTATATATTGCTTCTATATAGTCTAAGAAACATATATGCAAAGCATCCAAACAGTACCATTCGCCAATTTTTTGTTCTTCAAGTTTAAGTGAACAACGAGCCCCATTGATAATCATGAAGTGGTAATTATTTGTAACTTTCTACAAGTAGAACAATGAATAGTACAGGTAGACGAGTGAAATCCTTCTATATATTGCTTCTGTATAGTCTAAGAAACATATATGCAAAGCATCCAAACAGTACAATTCGACAATTTTTTGTACATCAAGTTTAAGTGAACTACGATTCCCATTGTTAATCCTTTAACAGAAATTATTTGTAACTTTCGACAAGTAGAACAATGAATGGAACAGGTAGACGGTTGAAATCATTGTATATATTGCTTCTATATAGTCTAAGAAACATATATGCAAAGCATCCAAACAGTACAATTCGCCAATTTTTTGTTCTTCAAGTATAAGTGAACAATGAGACCCAATGGTTAATCCATTATCGGAAATTATTTGTAACTTTCGACAAGTAGAACAATGAATGGAACAGGTAGACGGTTGAAATCTTTGTATACATTGCTTCTATATAGTCTAAGAAACATATATGCAAAGCATCCAAACAGTACAATTCGCCAATTTATTGTTCTGCAAGTTTAAGTGAACAACGAGCCCCATTGTTAATCCTTTAAATGAAATTATTTGTAAATTTCGACAAGTAGAACAATGAATGGAACAGGTAGACTGTTGAAATCATTGTATATATTGCTTCCATATAGTCCAAGAAATATATATGCAAAGCATCCAAACAGTACCATTCGCTAATTTTTTGTTCTTAAGTTTAAGTGAACTATGAGCCCCATTGTTAATCCTTTAACGGAAATTATTTGTAACTTTCGACAAGTAGAACAATGAATGGAACAGGTAGACGGTTGAAATCTTTGTATATATTGCTTCTATATAGTCTAAGAAACATATATGCAAAGCATCCAAACAGTACCATTCGCCAATTTTTTGTTCTTCAAGTTTAAGTGAACTACGAGCCCCATTGTTAATCCTTTAACGGAAATTAATTGTAATTTTCTACAAGTAGAACAATGAATGGAACAGGTAGACGGTTGAAATCTTTGTATATGATGCTTCTATGTAGGCTAAGAAACATATATGCAAAGCATCCAAATAGTACAATTCGCCAATTTATTGATCTTCAAGTTTAAGTGAACTACGAGCCCCATTGTTAATCCTTTAACGGAAATTAATTGTAATTTTCTACAAGTAGAACAATGAATGGACCAGGTAGACGGTGGAAATCAATGTATATATTGCTTCTATATAGTCAAAGAAACATATATGCAAAGCATCGAAACAGTACAATTCGCCAATTTTTTGTTCTTCAAGTTTAAGAGAACTACGAGCCCCATTGTTAATACTTTAACGGAAATTATTTGTAACTTTCGACAAGTAGAACAATGAATGGAACAGGTAGACGGTTGAAATCATGGTATATATTGCTTCTATATAGTCTAAGAAACATATATGCAAAGCATCCAAACAGTACAATTCGCCAATTTTTTGTTCTTCAAGTATAAGTGAACAATGAGACCCAATGGTTAATCCATTATCGGAAATTATTTGTAACTTTCGACAAGTAGAACAATGAATGGAACAGGTAGACGGTTGAAATCTTTGTATACATTGCTTCTATATAGTCTAAGAAACATATATGCAAAGCATCCAAACAGTACAATTCGCCAATTTATTGTTCTTCAAGTTTAAGTGAACAACGAGCCCCATTGTTAATCCTTTAAATGGAAATTATTTGTAACTTTCTACAAGTAGAACAATGAATGGAGCAGGAAGACGGTTGAAATCATTGTATGTGTTGCTTCTATATAGTCTAAGAAACATATATGCAAAGCATCCAAACAGTACCATTCGCCAATTTTTTGTTCTTCAAGTTTAAGTGAACTACGAGCCCCATTGTTAATCCTTTAACGGAAATTAATTGTAACTTTCGACAAGTAGAACAATGAATGGAACAGGTAGACGGTTGAAATCTTTGTATATATTGCTTCTATATAGTCTAAGAAACATATATGCAAAGTATCCAAACAGTACCATTCGCCAATTTTTTGTTCTTCAAGTTTAAGTGAACAACGAGCCCCATTGATAATCATGAAGTGGTAATTATTTGTAACTTTCTACAAGTAGAACAATGAATAGTACAGGTAGACGAGTGAAATCCTTCTATATATTGCTTCTGTATAGTCTAAGAAACATATATGCAAAGCATCCAAACAGTACAATTCGCCAATTTTTTGTACTTCAAGTTTAAGTGAACTACGATTCCCATTGTTAATCCTTTAACAGAAATTATTTGTAACTTTCGACAAGTAGAACAATGAATGGAACAGGTAGACGGTTGAAATCATTGTATATATTGCTTCTATATAGTCTAAGAAACATATATGCAAAGCATCCAAACAGTAAAATTCGCCAATTTTTTGTTCTTCAAGTATAAGTGAACAATGAGACCCAATGGTTAATCCATTATCGGAAATTATTTGTAACTTTCGACAAGTAGAACAATGAATGGAACAGGTAGACGGTTGAAATCTTTGTATATATTGCTTCTATATAGTCTAAGAAACATATATGCAAAGCATCCAAACAGTACAATTCGCCAATTTATTGTTCTTCAAGTTTAAGTGAACAACGAGCCCCATTGTTAATCCTTTAAATGGAAATTATTTGTAACTTTCTACAAGTAGAACAATGAATGGAGCAGGAAGACGGTTGAAATCATTGTATGTATTGCTTCTATATAGTCTAAGAAACATATATGCAAAGCATCCAAACAGTACCATTCGCCAATTTTTTGCTCTTCAAGTTTATGTGAACTACGAGCCCCATTGTTAATCCTTTAAAGGAAATTAATTGTAATTTTCTACAAGTAGAACAATGAATGGAACAGGTAGACGGTTGAAATCTTTGTATATGATGCTTCTATGTAGTCTAAGAAACATATATGCAAAGCATCCAAACAGTACAATTCGCCAATTTATTGATCTTCAAGTTTAAGTGAACTACGAGCCCCATTGTTAATCCTTTAACGGATATATTTGTAACTTTCGACAAGTAGAACAATGAATGGAACAGGTAGACGGTGGAAATCAATGTATATATTGCTTCTATATAGTCTAAGAAACATATATGCAAAGCATCCAAACAGTTCAATTCGCCAATATTTTGTTCTTCAAGTTTAAGTGAACTACGAGCCCCATTGTTAATCCTTTAAAGGAAATTATTTGTAAATTTCGGCAAGTAGAACAATGAATGGAACACGTAGACGTTGAAAACTTTGTATATATTGCTTCCATATAGTCTAAGAAACATATATGCAAAGCATCCAAACAGTACCATTCGCTAATTTTTTGTTCTTCAAGTTTAAGTGAACAACGAGCCCCATTGTTAATCCTTTAAAGGAAATTATTTGTAACTTTCGACAAGTAGAACAAGGAATGGAACAGGTAGACGGTTGAAATCTTTGTATATATTGCTTCTATATAGTCTAAGAAACATATATGCAAAGCATCCAAACAGTACCATTCGCCAATTTTTTGTTCTTCAAGTTTAAGTGAACTATGAGCCCCATTGTTAATCCTTTAAAGGAAATTATTTGTAAATTTCAACAAGTAGAACAATGAATGGAACAGGTAGACGGTTGAAATCATTGTATATATTGCTTCAGTAAAGCCTAAGAAACATATATGCAAAGCATCCAAACAGTACAAGTCGCCAATTCATTGTTCTTCAAGTTTAAGTGAACAACGAGCCGCATTGTTAATCCTTTAAAGGAAATTATTTGTAAATTTCGACAAGTAGAACAATGAATGGAACAGGTAGGCGGATGAAATCTTTGTAGATATTGCATCTATATAGTCCAAGAAACGTATATGCTAAGCATCCAAACAGTACAATTCGCCAATTTTTTGTTCTTCAAGATAAAGTAAACTACAATCCCCATTGTTAATCCTTTAACGGAAATTATTTGTAACTTTCGACAAGTGGAACAATGAATGGAACAGGTAGACGGTTGAAATCATTGTATATATTGCTTCTATATAGTCTAAGAAACATATATGCAAAGCATCCAAACAGTACCATTCACCAATTTATTGTTCTCCAAGTTTAAGAGAACAACGAGCCCCATTGATAATCATGAAAGGGAAATTATTTGTAACATTCTTCAAGTAGAACAATGAATAGAACAGTTAGACTGTTGAAATCTTTGTATATATTGCTTCTATATAGTTTAAGAAACATATATGCAAAGCATCCAAACAGTTCAATTCGCCAATTTATTGTCCTTCAAGTTTAAGTGAACAACGAGCCCCATTGTTAATCCTTTAAAGGAAATTATTTGTAAATTTCGACAAGTAGAACAATGATTGGAACACGTAGACGGTTGAAATCTTTGTATATATTGCTTCCATATAGTGTAAGAAACATGTACGCAAAGCATCCAAACAGTACCATTCGCCAATTTTTTGTTCTTCAAGTTTAAGTGAACAATGAGCCCCAATGGTTAATCCTTTATCGGAAATTATTTGTAATTTTCGACAAGTAGAACAATGAATGAAACAGGTAGACGGTTGAAATCTTTGAATATATTGCTTCTATATAATCTAAGAAACATATATGCAAAGCATCCAAACAGTACCATTCGCCAATTTTTTGTTCTTCAAGTTTAAGTGAACAACGAGCCCCATTGATAATCATGAAACGGAAATTATTTGTAACTTTCTACAAGTAGAACAATGAATAGAACAGTTAGACGGTTGAAATCTTTGTATATGTTGCTTCTATATAGTCTAAGAATCCTATATGCAAAGCATCTAAACAGTAACAATCGCCAATTTTTTGATCTTCAAGTTTAAGTGAACAGCGAGCCCCATTGATAATCATGAAATGGAAATTATTTGTAACTTTCTACAAGTAGAACAATGAATAGTAAAGGTAGACGGGTGCAATCTTTCTATATATTGCTTCTAAATAGTCTAAGAAACATATATGCAAAGCATCCAAACAGTACAATTCGCCAATTTTTTGTTCTTCAAGTTTAAGTGAACTACGAGCCCCATTGTTAATCCTTTAACGGAAATTAATTGTAACTTTCTACAAGTAGAACAATGATTGGAACATGTAGACGGTTGAAATCTTTGTATATATTGCTTCCATATAGTCTAAGAAACATATATGCAAAGCATCCAAACAGTACCATTCGCCAATTTTTTGTTCTTCAAGTTTAAGTGAACTACGAGCCCCATTGTTAATACTTTAACGGAAATTATTTGTAAATTTCGACAAGTAGAACAATGTATGGAACAGGTAGACTGTTGAAATCATTGTATATATTGCTTCTATATAGTCCAAGAAACTTATATGCAAAGCGTCCAAACAGTACAATTCGCCAATTACTTGATCTTCAAGTTTAAGTGAACTACGAGCCCCATTGTTAATACTTTAACGGAAATTATTTGTAACTTTCGACAAGTAGAACATTGAATGGAACAGGTAGACGGTTGAAATCTTTGTATATATTGCTTCTATATAGTATAAGAAACATATATGCAAAGCATCCAAACAGTACAATTCGCCAATTTCTTGTACTTCAAGTTTAAGTGAACAATGAGCCCCAATGGTTTATCCATTATCGGTAATTATTTGTAACTTTCGACAAGTAGAACAATGAATGGAACAGGTAGACGGTTGAAATCTTTGTATATATTGCTTCTATATAGTATAAGAAACATATATGCAAAGCATCCAAACAGTACAATTCGCCAATTTCTTGTACTTCAAGTTTAAGTGAACAATGAGCCCCAATGGTTTATCCATTATCGGTAATTATTTGTAACTTTCGACAAGTAGAACAATGAATGGAACAGGTAGACGGTTGAAATCCTTGTATATATTGCGTCTATATAATCTAAGAAACATATATGCAAAGCATCCAAACAGTACCATTCGCCAATTTTTTGTTCTTCAAGTTTAAGTGAAGTACGAGCCCCATTGTTAATCCTTTAAAGGAAATTATTTGTAAATTTCGACAAGTAGAACAATGAATGGAACAGGTAGACGGTTGAAATCATTGTATATATTGCTTCTATATAGTCTAAGAAACATATATGCAAAGCATCCAAACAGTACAATTCGACAATTTTTTGCTCTTCAAGTTTAAGTGAACTACGAGCCCCATTGTTAATCCTTTAAAGGAAATTATTTGTAAATTTCGGCAAGTAGTACAATGAATGGAATTGGTAAACGGTTGAAATCATTGTATATATTGCTTCTATATAGTCTAAGAAACATATATGCAAAGCATCCAAATAGTACAATTCGCCAATTTTTTGTTCTTCAAGTTTAAGTAAACTACGATCCCCATTGTTAATCCATTAACGGAAATTATTTGTAACTTTCGACAAGTAGAACAATGAATGGAACAGGTGTACGGTTGAAATCATTGTATATATTGCTTCTATATAGTCTAAGAAACATATATGCAAAGCATCCAAACAGTACAATTCGACAATTTTTTGCTCTTCAAGTTTAAGTGAACTAGGAGCCCCATTGTTAATCCTTTAAAGGAAATTATTTGTAAATTTCGGCAAGTAGAACAATGAATGGAATAGGTAGACGGTTGAAATCATTGTATATATTGCTTCTAAATAGTCTAAGTAACATATCTGCAGATCATCCAAACAGTACAATCCGCCTATTATTTGATCTTCAAGTTTAAGTGAACTACGAGCCCCATTGTCAATACTTTAACGGAAATTATTTGTAAATTTCGAAAAGTAGAACAATGAATGGAACAGGTAGACGGTTGAAATCATTGTACATATTGCTTCTATATAATCTAAGAAACATATATGCAAAGCATCCAAACAGAACAATTCACCAATTTTTTGTTCTTCAAATTTAAGTGAACAACGAGCCCCATTGATAATCATGAAACGGAAATTATTTGTAACTTTCTACAAGTAGAACAATGAATAGAACAGGTAGACGGTTGAAATCTTTGTATATGTTGCTTCTATATATTCTAAGAAACCTATATGCAAAGCATCTAAACAGTAACAATCGCCAATTTTTTGTTCTTCAAGTTTAAGTGAACTACGAGCCCCATTGTTAATCCTTTAACGGAAATTAATTGTAACTTTCTACAAGTAGAACAATGATTGGAACACATAGACGGTTGAAATCTTTGTATATATTGCTTCCGTATAGTCTAAGAAACATATATGCAAAGCATCCAAACAGTACCATTCGCAATTTTTTGTTCTTCAAGTTTAAGTGAACAACGAGCCCCATTGTTAATCCTTTAAAGGAAATTATTTGTAAATTTCGACAAGTAGAACAATGTATGGAACAGGTAGACTGTTGAAATCATTGTATATATTGCTTCTATATAGTCCAAGAAACTTATATGCAAAGCGTCCAAACAGTACAATTCGCCAATTATTTGATCTTCAAGTTTAAGTGAACTACGAGCCCCATTGTTAATACTTTAACGGAAATTATTTGTAACTTTCGCCAAGTAGAACATTGAATGGAACAGGTAGACGGTTGAAATCTTTGTATATATTGCTTCTATATAGTATAAGAAACATATATGCAATGCATACAAACAGTATCATTCGACAATTTTTTGTTCTTCAAGTTTAAGTGAACTACGAGCCCCATTGTTAATACTGTAACGGAAATTATTTGTAACTTGCGACAAGTAGAACAATGAATGGAACAGGTAGCCGGTTGAAATCTTTGCATATATTGCTTCTATATAGTCTAAGAAACATATATGCAAAGCATCCAAACAGTACAATTCGCCAATTTCTTGTACTTCAAGTTTAAGTGAACAATGAGCCCCAATGGTTTATCCATTATCGGTAATTATTTGTAACTTTCGACAAGTAGAACAATGAATGGAACAGGTAGACGGTTGAAATCCTTGTATATATTGCGTCTATATAATCTACGAAACATATATGCAAAGCATCCAAACAGTACCATTCGCCAATTTTTTGTTCTTCAAGTTTAAGTGAACAACGAGCCCCATTGTTAATCCTTTAAAGGAAATTATTTGTAAATTTCGACAAGTAGAACAATGAATGGAACAGGTAGACGGTTGAAATCATTGTATATATTGCTTCTATATAGTCCAAGAAACATATATGCAAAGCATCCAAACAGTACAATTCGACAATTTTTTGCTCTTCAAGTTTAAGTGAACTACGAGCCCCATTGTTAATCCTTTAAAGGAAATTATTTGTAAATTTCGGCAAGTAGAACAATGAATGGAATAGGTAGACGGTTGAAATCATTGTATATATTGCTTCTATATAGTCTAAGAAACATATATGCAAAGCATCCAAACAGTACAATTCGCCAATTTTTTGTTCTTCAAGTTTAAGTAAACTACGATCCCCATTGTTAATCCATTAACGGAAATTATTTGTAACTTTCGACAAGTAGAACAATGAATGGAACCGGTAGACGGTTGAAATCATTGTATATATTGCTTCTATATAATCTAAGAAACATATATGCAAAGCATCCAAACAGTACAATTCGACAATTTTTTGCTCTTCAAGTTTAAGTGAACTACGAGCCCCATTGTTAATCCTTTAAAGGAAATTATTTGTAAATTTCGGCAAGTAGAACAATGAATGGAACAGGTAGACGGTTGAAATCATTGTATATATTGCTTCTAAATAGTCTAAGAAACATATATGCAAAGCATCCAAACAGTACCATTCGCAATTTTTTGTTCTTCAAGTATAAGTGAACAACGAGCCCCATTGTTAATCCTTTAAAGGAAATTATTTGTAAATTTCGACAAGTAGAACAATGATTGGAACACGTAGACGGTTGAAATCTTTGTATATATTGCTTCCATATAGTCTAAGAAACAGGTACGCAAAGCATCCAAACAGTACCATTCGCCAATTTTTTGTTCTTCAAGTTTAAGTGAACTACGAGCCCCATTGTTAATCCTTCAAAGGAAGTTATTTGTAAATTTCGACAAGTAGAACAATGAATGGAACAGGTAGACTGTTGAAATCATTGTATATATTGATTCTATATAGTCTAAGAAACATATATGCAAAGCATCCAAACAGTACAATTCGCCAATTTTTTGTTCTTCAAGTTTAAGTAAACTACGATCCCCATTGTTAATCCCTTAACGGAAATTATTTGTAACTTTCGACAAGTAGAACAATGAATGGAACAGGTAGACGGTTGAAATCATTGTATATATTGCTTCTATATAGTCTAAGAAACATATCTGCAGATCATCCAAACAGTACAATCCGCCAATTATTTGATCTTCAAGTTTAAGTGAACTACGAGCCCCATTGTTAATACTTTAACGGAAATTATTTGTAACTTGCGACAAGTAGAACAATGAATGGAACAGGTAGACGGTTGAAATCAATGTATATATTGCTTCTATATAGTCTAAGAAACATATATGCAATGCATCCAAACAGTACCATTCGCCAATTTTTTGTTCTTCAAGTTTAAGTGAACAACGAGCCGCATTGTTAATCCTTTAAAGGAAATTATTTGTAAATTACGAAAAGTAGAACAATGATTGGAACAGGTAGCCGGTTGAAATCTTTCTATATATTACTTCTAAATAGTCTACGAAACATATATGCAAAGCATCCAAACAGTACAATTCGCCAATTTTTTGTTCTTCAAGTTTAAGTGAACTACGAGCCCCATTGTTAATCCTTTAACGGAAATTAATTGAAACTTTCTACAAGTAGAACACTGGTTGGAACACGTAGACGGTTGAAATCTTTGTATATATTGCTTCCATATAGTCTAAGAAACATATATGCAAAGCATCCAAACAGTACCATTCGCCAATTTTTTGTTCTTCAAGTTTAAGTGAAGTACGAGCCCCATTGTTAATCCTTTAAAGGAAATTATTTGTAAATTTCGACAAGTAGAACAATGAATGGAACAGGTAGACGGTTGAAATCATTGTATATATTGCTTCTATATAGTCTAAGAAACATATATGCAAAGCATCCAAACAGTACAATTCGACAATTTTTTGCTCTTCAAGTTTAAGTCAACTACGAGCCCCATTGTTAATCCTTTAAAGGAAATTATTTGTAAATTTCGGCAAGTAGAACAATGAATGGAATAGGTAGACGGTTGAAATCATTGTATATATTGCTTCTATATAGTCTAAGAAACATATATGCAAAGCATCCAAACAGTACAATTCGCCAATTTTTTGTTCTTCAAGTTTAAGTAAACTACGATCCCCATTGTTAATCCATTAACGGAAATTATTTGTAACTTTCGACCAGTAGAACAATGAATGGAACAGGTAGACGGTTGAAATCATTGTATATATTGCTTCTATATAGTCTAAGAAACATATATGCAAAGGATCCAAACAGTACAATTCGACAATTTTTTGCTCTTCAAGTTTAAGTGAACTACGAGCCCCATTGTTAATCCTTTAAAGGAAATTATTTGTAAATTTCGGCAAGTAGAACAATGAATGGAATAGGTAGACGGTTGAAAACATTGTATATATTGCTTCTAAATAGTCTAAGAAACATATATGCAAAGCATCCAAACAGTACAATTCGCCAATTTTTTGTTCTTCAAGTTTAAGTAAACTACGATCCCCATTGTTAATCCCTTAACGGAAATTATTTGTAACTTTCGACAAGTAGAACAATGAATGGAACAGGTAGACGGTTGAAATCATTGTATATATTGCTGCTATATAGTCTAAGAAACATATATGCAAAGCATCCAAACAGTACAATTCGACAATTTTTTGTTCTTCAAGTTTAAGTAAACTACGATCCCCATTGTTAATCCCTTAACGGAAATTATTTGTAACTTGCGACAAGTAGAACAATGAATGGAACAGGTAGAAGGTTGAAATCAATGTATATATTGCTTCTATATAGTCTAAGAAACATATATGCAAAGCATCCAAACAGTACCATTCGCCAATTTTTTGTTCTTCAAGTTTAAGTGAACAACGAGCCGCATTGTTAATCCTTTAAAGGAAATTATTTGTAAATTTCGAAAAGTAGAACAATGATTGGAACACGTAGACGGTTGAAATCTTCGTATATATTGCTTCTATATAATCTAAGAAACATATATGCAAAGCATCCAAACAGAACCATTCGCCAATTTTTTGTTCTTCAAATTTAAGTGAACAACGAGCCCCATTGCTAATCATGAAACGGAAATTATTTGTAACTTTCTACAAGTAGAACAATGAATAGAACAGGTAGACGGTTGAAATCTTTGTATATGTTGCGTCTATATATTCTAAGAAACCTATATGCAAAGCATCTAAACAGTAACAATCGCCAATTTTTTGATCTTCAAGTTTAAGTGAACATCGAGCCCCATTGATAATCATGAAATGGAAATTATTTGTAACTTTCTACAAGTAGAACAATGAATAGTACAGGTAGACGGGTGAAATCTTTCTATATATTACTTCTAAATAGTCTACGAAACATATATGCAAAGCATCCAAACAGTACAATTCGCCAATTTTTTGTTCTTCAAGTTTAAGTGAACTACGAGCCCCATTGTTAATCCTTTAACGGAAATTAATTGTAACTTTCTACAAGTAGAACAATGATTGGAACACGTAGACGGTTGAAATCTTTGTATATATTGCTTCCATATAGTCCAAGAAACTTATATGCAAAGCGTCCAAACAGTACAATTCGCCAATTATTTGATCTTCAAGTTTAAGTGAACTACGAGCCCCATTGTTAATACTTTAACGGAAATTATTTGTAACTTGCGACAAGTAGAACAATGTATGGAACAGGTAGACTGTTGAAATCATTGTATATATTGCTTCTATATAGTCCAAGAAACTTATATGCAAAGCGTCCAAACAGTACAATTCGCCAATTATTTGATCTTCAAGTTTAAGTGAACTACGAGCCCCATTGTTAATACTTTAACGGAAATTATTTGTAACTTTCGCCAAGTAGAACATTGAATGGAACAAGTAGACGGTTGAAATCTTTGTATATATTGCTTCTATATAGTATAAGAAACATATATGCAATGCATCCAAACAGTACCATTCGCCAATTTTTTGTTCTTCAAGTTTAAGTGAACTACGAGCCCCATTGTTAATACTGTAACGGAAATTATATGTAACTTGCGACAAGTAGAACAATGAATGGAACAGGTAGCCGGTTGAAATCTTTGTATATATTGCTTCTATATAGTCTAAGAAACATATATGCAAAGCATCCAAACAGTACAATTCGCCAATTTCTTGTACTTCAAGTTTAAGTAAACTACGATCCCCATTGTTAATCCCTTAACGGAAATTATTTGTAACTTTCGACAAGTAGAACAATGAATGGAACAGGTAGACGGTTGAAATCATTGTATATATTGCTTCTATATAGTCTAAGAAACATATATGCAAAGCATCCAAACAGTACAATGCGACAATTTTTTGCTCTTCAAGTTTAAGTGAACTACGAGCCCCATTGTTAATCCTTTAAAGGAAATTATTTGTAAATTTCGGCAAGTAGAACAATGAATGGAATAGGTAGACGGTTGAAATCATTGTATATATTGCTTCTATATAGTCTAAGAAACATATATGCAAAGCATCTAAACAGTACAATCCGCCAATTATTTGATCTTCAAGTTTAAGTGAACTACGAGCCCCATTGTTAATACTTTAACGGAAATTATTTGTAACTTGCGACAAGTAGAACAATGAATGGAACAGGTAGCCGGTTGAAATCTTTCTATATATTACTTCTAAATAGTCTACGAAACATATATGCAAAGCATCCAAACAGTACAATTCGCCAATTTTTTGTTCTTCAAGTTTAAGTGAACTACGAGCCCCATTGTTAATCCTTTAACGGAAATTAATTGTAACTTTCTACAAGTAGAACACTGGTTGGAACACGTAGACGGTTGAAATCTTTGTATATATTGCTTCCATATAGTCTAAGAAACATATATGCAAAGCATCCAAACAGTACCATTCGCCAATTTTTTGTTCTTCAAGTTTAAGTGAAGTACGAGCCCCATTGTTAATCCTTTAACGGAAATTAATTGTAACTTTCTACAAGTAGAACAATGATTGGAACACGTAGACGGTTGAAATCTTTGTATATATTGCTTCCATATAGTCCAAGAAACTTATATGCAAAGCGTCCAAACAGTACAATTCGCCAATTATTTGATCTTCAAGTTTAAGTGAACTACGAGCCCCATTGTTAATACTTTAACGGAAATTATTTGTAACTTGCGACAAGTAGAACAATGTATGGAACAGGTAGACTGTTGAAATCATTGTATATATTGCTTCTATATAGTCCAAGAAACTTATATGCAAAGCGTCCAAACAGTACAATTCGCCAATTATTTGATCTTCAAGTTTAAGTGAACTACGAGCCCCATTGTTAATACTTTAACGGAAATTATTTGTAACTTTCGCCAAGTAGAACATTGAATGGAACAAGTAGACGGTTGAAATCTTTGTATATATTGCTTCTATATAGTATAAGAAACATATATGCAATGCATCCAAACAGTACCATTCGCCAATTTTTTGTTCTTCAAGTTTAAGTGAACTACGAGCCCCATTGTTAATACTGTAACGGAAATTATATGTAACTTGCGACAAGTAGAACAATGAATGGAACAGGTAGCCGGTTGAAATCTTTGTATATATTGCTTCTATATAGTCTAAGAAACATATATGCAAAGCATCCAAACAGTACAATTCGCCAATTTCTTGTACTTCAAGTTTAAGTAAACTACGATCCCCATTGTTAATCCCTTAACGGAAATTATTTGTAACTTTCGACAAGTAGAACAATGAATGGAACAGGTAGACGGTTGAAATCATTGTATATATTGCTTCTATATAGTCTAAGAAACATATATGCAAAGCATCCAAACAGTACAATGCGACAATTTTTTGCTCTTCAAGTTTAAGTGAACTACGAGCCCCATTGTTAATCCTTTAAAGGAAATTATTTGTAAATTTCGGCAAGTAGAACAATGAATGGAATAGGTAGACGGTTGAAATCATTGTATATATTGCTTCTATATAGTCTAAGAAACATATATGCAAAGCATCCAAACAGTACAATTCGACAATTTTTTGTTCTTCAAGTTTAAGTAAACTACGATCCCTATTGTTAATCCCTTAACGGAAATTATTTGTAACTTGCGACAAGTAGAACAATGAATGGAACAGGTAGAAGGTTGAAATCAATGTATATATTGCTTCTATATAGTCTAAGAAACATATATGCAAAGCATCCAAACAGTACCATTCGCCAATTTTTTGTTCTTCAAGTTTAAGTGAACAACGAGCCGCATTGTTAATCCTTTAAAGGAAATTATTTGTAAATTTCGAAAAGTAGAACAATGATTGGAACACGTAGACGGTTGAAATCTTTGTATATATTGCTTCTATATATTCTAAGAAACCTATATGCAAAGCATCTAAACAGTACAATCCGCCAATTATTTGATCTTCAAGTTTAAGTGAACTACGAGCCCCATTGTTAATACTTTAACGGAAATTATTTGTAACTTGCGACAAGTAGAACAATGAATGGAACAAGTAGACGGTTGAAATCAATGTATATATTGCTTCTATATAGTCTAAGAAACATATATGCAATGCATCCAAACAGTACCATTCGCCAATTTTTTGTTCTTCAAGTTTAAGTGAACAACGAGCCGCATTGTTAATCCTTTAAAGGAAATTATTTGTAAATTACGAAAAGTAGAACAATGATTGGAACAGGTAGCCGGTTGAAATCTTTCTATATATTACTTCTAAATAGTCTACGAAACATATATGCAAAGCATCCAAACAGTACAATTCGCCAATTTTTTGTTCTTCAAGTTTAAGTGAACTACGAGCCCCATTGTTAATCCTTTAACGGAAATTAATTGTAACTTTCTACAAGTAGAACACTGGTTGGAACACGTAGACGGTTGAAATCTTTGTATATATTGCTTCCATATAGTCTAAGAAACATATATGCAAAGCATCCAAACAGTACCATTCGCCAATTTTTTGTTCTTCAAGTTTAAGTGAAGTACGAGCCCCATTGTTAATCCTTTAACGGAAATTATTTGTAACTTGCGACTAGTAGAACAATGAATGGAACAGGTAGCCGTTTGAAATCTTTGTATATATTGCTTCTATATAGTCTAAGAAACATATATGCAAAGCATCCAAACAGTACAATTCGCCAATTTCTTGTACTTCAAGTTTAAGTAAACTACGATCCCCATTGTTAATCCCTTAACGGAAATTATTTGTAACTTTCGACAAGTAGAACAATGAATGGAACAGGTAGACGGTTGAAATCATTGTATATATTGCTTCTATATAGTCTAAGAAACATATATGCAAAGCATCCAAACAGTACAATTCGCCAATTTTTTGTTCTTCAAGTTTAAGTAAACTACGATCCCCATTGTTAATCCATTAACGGAAATTATTTGTAACTTTCGACAAGTAGAACAATGAATGGAACAGGTAGACGGTTGAAATCATTGTATATATTGCTTCTATATAGTCTAAGAAACATATATGCAAAGCATCCAAACAGTACAATTCGACAATTTTTTGCTCTTCAAGTTTAAGTGAACTACGAGCCCCATTGTTAATCCTTTAAAGGAAATTATTTGTAACTTTCGACAAGTAGAACAATGAATGGAACAGGTAGACGTTTGAAATCATTGTATATATTGCTTCTATATAGTCTAAGAAACATATCTGCAGATCATCCAAACAGTACAATCCGCCAATTATTTGATCTTCAAGTTTAAGTGAACTACGAGCCCCATTGTTAATACTTTAACGGAAATTATTTGTAACTTGCGACAAGTAGAACAATGAATGGAACAGGTAGACGGTTGAAATCAATGTATATATTGCTTCTATATAGTCTAAGAAACATATATGCAATGAATCCAAACAGTACCATTCGCCAATTTTTTGTTCTTCAAGTTTAAGTGAACAACGAGCCGCATTGTTAATCCTTTAAAGGAAATTATTTGTAAATTACGAAAAGTAGAACAATGATTGGAACAGGTAGCCGGTTGAAATCTTTCTATATATTACTTCTAAATAGTCTACGAAACATATATGCAAAGCATCCAAACAGTACAATTCGCCAATTTTTTGTTCTTCAAGTTTAAGTGAACTAAGAGCCCCATTGTTAATCCTTTAACGGAAATTAATTGTAACTTTCTACAAGTAGAACACTGGTTGGAACACGTAGACGGTTGAAATCTTTGTATATATTGCTTCCATATAGTCTAAGAAACATATATGCAAAGCATCCAAACAGTACAATTCGCCAATTTCTTGTACTTCAAGTTTAAGTAAACTACGATCCCCATTGTTAATCCCTTAACGGAAATTATTTGTAACTTTCGACAAGTAGAACAATGAATGGAACAGGTAGACGGTTGAAATCATTGTATATATTGCTTCTATATAGTCTAAGAAACATATATGCAAAGCATCCAAACAGTACAATTCGACAATTTTTTGCTCTTCAAGTTTAAGTGAACTACGAGCCCCATTGTTAATCCTTTAAAGGAAATTATTTGTAAATTTCGGCAAGTAGAACAATGAATGGAATAGGTAGACGGTTGAAATCATTGTATATATTGCTTCTATATAGTCTAAGAAACATATATGCAAAGCATCCAAACAGTACAATTCGACAATTTTTTGTTCTTCAAGTTTAAGTAAACTACGATCCCCATTGTTAATCCCTTAACGGAAATTATTTGTAACTTGCGACAAGTAGAACAATGAATGGAACAGGTAGAAGGTTGAAATCAATGTATATATTGCTTCTATATAGTC
This sequence comes from Cerceris ruficornis, assembly GCA_963989415.1. NCBI lineage: Eukaryota > Metazoa > Arthropoda > Insecta > Hymenoptera > Crabronidae > Cerceris > Cerceris ruficornis. Next base: position 458,249 of record CAXDIW010000101.1, read on the forward strand.
TAAGAAACATATATGCAAAGCATCCAAACAGTACCATTCGCCAATTTTTTGTTCTTCAAGTTTAAGTGAACAACGAGCCGCATTGTTAATCCTTTAAAGGAAATTATTTGTAAATTTCGAAAAGTAGAACAATGATTGGAACACGTAGACGGTTGAAATCTTTGTATATATTGCTTCTATATATTCTAAGAAACCTATATGCAAAGCATCTAAACAGTAACAATCGCCAATTTTTTGATCTTCAAGTTTAAGTGAACATCGAGCCCCATTGATAATCATGAAATGGAAATTATTTGTAAATTTCGACAAGTAGAAGAATGATTGGAACACGTAGACGGTTGAAATCTTTGTATATATTGCTTCCATATAGTCTAAGAAACATATATGCAAAGCATCCAAACAGTACCATTCGCCAATGTTTTGTTCTTCAAGTTTAAGTGAACAATGAGCCCCATTGTTAATCGTTTATCGGAAATTATTTGTAAATTTCGACAAGTAGAACAATGATTGGAACACGTAGACGGTTGAAATCTTTGTATATATTGCTTCCATATAGTCTAAGAAACAGGTACGCAAAGCATCCAAACAGTACCATTCGCCAATTTTTTGTTCTTCAAGTTTAAGTGAACTACGAGCCCCATTGTTAATCCTTCAAAGGAAATTATTTGTAAATTTCGACAAGTAGAACAATGAATGGAACAGGTAGACTGTTGAAATCATTGTATATATTGATTCAATATAGTCTAAGAAACATATCTGCAGATCATCCAAACAGTACAATCCGCCAGTTATTTGATCTTCAAGTTTAAGTGAACTACGAGCCCCATTGTTAATACTTTAACGGAAATTATTTGTAACTTGCGACAAGTAGAACAATGAATGGAACAGGTAGACGGTTGAAATCAATGTATATATTGCTTCTATATAATCTAAGAAACATATATGCAAAGCATCCAAACAGAACCATTCGCCAATTTTTTGTTCTTCAAATTTAAGTGAACAACGAGCCCCATTGATAATCATGAAACGGATATTATTTGTAACTTTCTACAAGTAGAACAATGAATAGAACAGGTAGACGGTTGAAATCTTTGTATATGTTGCGTCTATATATTCTAAGAAACCTATATGCAAAGCATCTAAACAGTAACAATCGCCAATTTTTTGATCTTCAAGTTTAAGTGAACATCGAGCCCCATTGATAATCATGAAATGGAAATTATTTGTAACTTTCGACAAGTAGAACAATGAATGGAACAGGTAGACGGTTGAAATCTTTGTATATGTTGCTTCTATATAGTCTACGAAACCTATATGCAAAGCGTCTAAACAGTAACAATCGCCTATTTTTTTATCTTCAAGTTTAAGTGAACAGCGAGCCCCATTGATAATCATGAAATGGAAATTATTTGTAACTTTCTACAAGTAGAACAATGAATAGTACAGGTAGACGGGTGAAATCTTTCTATATATTGCTTCTAAATAGTCTAAGAAACATATATGCAAAGCATCCAAACAGTACAATTCGCCAATTTTTTGTTCTTCAAGTTTAAGTGAACTACGAGCCCCATTGTTAATCCTTTAAAGGAAATTATTTGTAAATTTCGACAAGTAGAACAATGAATGGAACAGGTAGACGGTTGAAATCATTGTATATATTGCTTCCATATAGTCTAAGAAACTTATATGCAAAGCATCCAAACAGTACAATTCGCCAATTTTTTGTTTTCCAAGTTTAAGTGAACAATGAGCCCCAATGGTTAATCCTTTATCGGAAATTATTTGTAATTTTCGACAAGTAGAACAATGAATAGAACAGGTAGACGGTTTAATTCTTTGTATATATTGCTTCTATATAGTCTAAGAAACATATATGCAAAGCATCCAAACAGTACCACTCGCCTATTTTTTTATCTTCAAATTTAAGTGAACAGCGAGCCCCATTGATAATCATGAAATGGAAATTATTTGTAACTTTCTACAAGTAGAACAATGAATAGTACAGGTAGACGGGTGAAATCTTTCTATATATTGCTTCCAAATAGTCTAAGAAACATATATGCAAAGCATCCAAACAGTACAATTCGCCAATTTTTTGTTCTTCAAGTTTAAGTGAACTACGAGCCCCATTGTTAATCCTTTAAAGGAAATTATTTGTAAATTTCGACAAGTAGAACAATGAATGGAACAGGTAGACGGTTGAAATCATTGTATATATTGCTTCCATATAGTCTAAGAAACTTATATGCAAAGCATCCAAACAGTACAATTCGCCAATTTTTTGTTTTCCAAGTTTAAGTGAACAATGAGCCCCAATGGTTAATCCTTTATCGGAAATTATTTGTAATTTTCGACAAGTAGAACAATGAGTAGAACAGGTAGACGGTTTAATTCTTTGTATATATTGCTTCTATATAGTCTAAGAAACATATATGCAAAGCATCCAAACAGTACCATTCGCCAATTTTTTGTTCTTCAAGTTTAAGTGAAAAATGAGCCCCATTGTTAATCCTTTATAGGAAATTATTTGTATCTTTCGACAAGCAGAACAATGAATGGAACTGGTAGACGGTTGAAATCTTATTATATATTGCTTCTATATAGTCTAAGAAACATATATGCTAAGCATCCAAACTGTACCAGTCGCCAATTTTTTGTTCTTCAAGTTTAAGTGAACTACGAGCCCCATTGTTAATCCTTTAACGGAAATTAATTGTAACTTTCGACAAGTAGAACAATGAATGGAACAGGTAGACGGTTGAATTCTTTGTATATATTGCTTCTATATAGTCTAAGAAACATATATGCAAAGCATCCAAACAGTACAATTCGCCAATTTATTGTTCTTCAAGTTTAAGTGAACAACGAGCCCCAATGGTTAATCCTTTAAATGAAATTATTTGTAAATTTCGACAAGTAGAACAATGAATGGAACAGGTAGACTGTTGAAATCATTGTATATATTGCTTCCATATAGTCCAAGAAATATATATGCAAAGCATCCAAACAGTACCATTCGCTAATTTTTTGTTCTTAAGTTTAAGTGAACTATGAGCCCCATTGTTAATCCTTTAACGGAAATTATTTGTAACTTTCGACAAGTAGAACAATGAATGGAACAGGTAGACTGTTGAATTCTTTGTATATATTGCTTCTATATAGTCTAAGAAACATATATGCAAAGCATCCAAACAGTACAATTCGCCAATTTATTGTTCTTCAAGTTTAAGTGTACAACGAGCCCCATTGTTAATCCTATAAAGGAAATTATTTGCAAATTTCGACAAGTAGAACAATGAATGGAATAGGTAGACGGTTGAAATCATTGTATATATTGCTTCCATATAGTCTAAGAAACATATATGCAAAGCATCCAAACAATACCATTTGCCAATTTTTTGGTCTTCAAGTTTAAGTGAACAATGAGACCCAATGGTTAATCCTTTATCGGAAATTATTTGTAATTTTCGACAAGTAGAACAATGAATAGAACAGGTAGACGGTTGAAATCTTTGTATATGTTGCTTCTATATAGTCTACGAAACCTATATGCACAGCATCTAAACAGTAACAATCGCCAATTTTTTGATCTTCAAGTTTAAGTGAACAGCGAGCCCCATTGATAATCATGAAATGGAAATTATTTGTAACTTTCTACGAGTAGAACAATGAATAGTACAGGGGGACGGGTGAAATCTTTCTATATATTGCTTCTAAATAGTCTAAGAAACATATATGCAAAGCATCCAAACAGTACAATTCGCCAATTTTTTGTTCTTCAAGTTTAAGTGAACTACGAGCCCCATTGTTAATCCTTTAAAGGAAATTATTTGTAAATTTCGACAAGTAGAACAATGAATGGAAAAGGTAGACGGTTGAAATCTTTGTATATATTGCTTCTATATAGTCTAAGAAACATATATGCAAAGCATCCAAACAGTACAATTCGCCAATTTATTGTTCTTCAAGTTTAAGTGTACAACGAGCCCCATTGTTAATCCTATAAAGGAAATTATTTGCAAATTTCGACAAGTAGAACAATGAATGGAATAGGTAGACGGTTGAAATCATTGTATATATTGCTTCCATATAGTCTAAGAAACATATATGCAAAGCATCCAAACAGTACAATTCGCCAATTTTTTGTTTTTCAAGTTTAAGTGAACAATGAGCCCCAATGGTTAATCCTTTCTCGGAAATTATTTGTAACTTTCGTCAAGAAGAACAATGAATGGAACAGGTAGACGGTTGAATTCTTTGTATATATTGCTTCTATATAGTCTAAGAAATATATATGCAAAGCATCCAAACAGTACAATTCGCCAATTTATTGTTCTTCAAGTTTAAGTGAACAACGAGCCCCATTGTTAATCCTTTAAAGGAAATTATTTGTAAATTTCGACAAGTAGAACAATGATTGGAACACGTAGACTGTTGAAATCTTTGTATATATTGCTTCCATATAGTCTAAGAAACATGTACGCAAAGCATCCAAACAATACCATTTGCCAATTTTTTGGTCTTCAAGTTTAAGTGAACAATGAGACCCAATGGTTAATCCTTTATCGGAAATTATTTGTAATTTTCGACAAGTAGAACAATGAATAGAACAGGTAGACGGTTGAATTCTTTGTATATATTGCTTCTATATAGTCTAAGAAACATATATGCAAAGCATCCAAACAGTACAATTCGCCAATTTATTGTTCTTCAAGTTTAAGTGAACAACGAGCCCCAATGGTTAATCCTTTATCGGAAATTATTTGTAACTTTCGACAAGTAGAACAATGAATGGAACAGGTAGACGGTTGAAATCTTTGTATATGTTGCTTCTATATAGTCTACGAAACCTATATGCAAAGCGTCTAAACAGTAACAATCGCCTATTTTTTTATCTTCAAGTTTAAGTGAACAGCGAGCCCCATTGATAATCATGAAATGGAAATTATTTGTAACTTTCTACAAGTAGAACAATGAATAGTACAGGTAGACGGGTGAAATCTTTCTATACATTGCTTCTAAATAGTCTAAGAAACATATATGCAAAGCATCCAAACAGTACAATTCGCCAATTTTTTGTTCTTCAAGTTTAAGTGAACTACGAGCCCCATTGTTAATCCTTTATCGGAAATTATTTGTAACTTTCGACAAGTAGAACAATGAATGGAACAGGTAGACGGTTGAAATCTTTGTATATATTGCTTCTATATAGTCTAAGAAACATATATGCAAAGCATCCAAACAGTACAATTCGCCAATTTATTGTTCTTCAAGTTTAAGTGAACAACGAGCCCCAATGGTTAATCCTTTATCGGAAATTATTTGTAACTTTCGACAAGTAGAACAATGAATGGAACAGGTAGACGGTTGAATTCTTTGTATATATTGCTTCTATATAGTCTAAGAAACATATATGCAAAGCATCCAAACAGGACCATTCGCCTATTTTTTTATCTTCAAGTTTAAGTGAACAGCGAGCCCCATTGATAATCATGAAATGGAAATTATTTGTAACTTTCTACAAGTAGAACAATGAATAGTACAGGTAGACGGTTGAAATCTTATTATATATTGCTTCTATATAGTCTAAGAAACATATATGCTAAGCATCCAAACTGTACCAGTCGCCAATTTTTTGTTCTTCAAGTTTAAGTGAACTACGAGCCCCATTGTTAATCCTTTAACGGAAATTAATTGTAACTTTCGACAAGTAGAACAATGAATGGAACAGCTAGACTGTTGAAATCATTGTATATATTGCTTCCATATAGTCTAAGAAACATATATGCAAAGCATCCAAACAGTACATTTCGCCAATTTTTTGTTTTTCAAGTTTAAGTGAACAATGAGCCCCAATGGTTAATCCTTTATCGGAAATTATTTGTAACTTTCGACAAGTAGAACAATGAATGGAACAGGTAGACGGTTGAAATCATTGTATATATTGCTTCCATATAGTCTAAGAAACTTATATGCAAAGCATCCAAACAGTACAATTCGCCAATTTTTTGTTTTCCAAGTTTAAGTGAACAATGAGCCCCAATGGTTAATCCTTTATCGGAAATTATTTGTAATTTTCGACAAGTAGAACAATGAATAGAACAGGTAGACGGTTTAATTCTTTGTATATATTGCTTCTATATAGTCTAAGAAACATATATGCAAAGCATCCAAACAGTACCATTCGCCTATTTTTTTATCTTCAAGTTTAAGTGAACAGCGAGCCCCATTGATAATCATGAAATGAAAATTATTTGTAACTTTCTACAAGTAGAACAATGAATAGTACAGGTAGACGGGTGAAATCTTTCTATATATTGCTTCCAAATAGTCTAAGAAACATATATGCAAAGCATCCAAACAGTACAATTCGCCAATTTTTTGTTCTTCAAGTTTAAGTGAACTACGAGCCCCATTGTTAATCCTTTAAAGGAAATTATTTGTAAATTTCGACAAGTAGAACAATGAATGGAACAGGTAGACGGTTGAAAACATTGTATATATTGCTTCTATATAGTCTAAGAAACATATATGCAAAGCATCCAAACAGTACCATTCGCCAATTTTTTGTTCTTCAAGTTTAAGTGAAAAATGAGCCCCATTGTTAATCCTTTATAGGAAATTATTTGTATCTTTCGACAAGCAGAACAATGAATGGAACTGGTAGACGGTTGAAATCTTATTATATATTGCTTCTATATAGTCTAAGAAACATATATGCTAAGCATCCAAACTGTACCAGTCGCCAATTTTTTGTTCTTCAAGTTTAAGTGAACTACGAGCCCCATTGTTAATCCTTTAACGGAAATTAATTGTAACTTTCTACAAGTAGAACAATGATTGGAACACGTAGACGGTTGAAATCTTTGTATATATTGCTTCTATATAGTCTAAGAAACATATATGCAAAGCATCCAAACAGTACCATTCGCCTATTTTTTTATCTTCAAGTTTAAGTGAACAGCGAGCCCCATTGATAATCATGAAATGGAAATTATTTGTAACTTTCTACAAGTAGAACAATGAATAGTACAGGTAGACGGGTGAAATCTTTCTATATATTGCTTCCAAATAGTCTAAGAAACATATATGCAAAGCATCCAAACAGTACAATTCGCCAATTTTTTGTTCTTCAAGTTTAAGTGAACTACGAGCCCCATTGTTAATCCTTTAAAGGAAATTATTTGTAAATTTCGACAAGTAGAACAATGAATGGAACAGGTAGACGGTTGAAATCATTGTATATATTGCTTCCATATAGTCTAAGAAACTTATATGCAAAGCATCCAAACAGTACAATTCGCCAATTTTTTGTTTTCCATGTTTAAGTGAACAATGAGCCCCAATGGTTAATCCTTTATCGGAAATTATTTGTAATTTTCGACAAGTAGAACAATGAATAGAACAGGTAGACGGTTTAATTCTTTGTATATATTGCTTCTATATAGTCTAAGAAACATATATGCAAAGCATCCAAACAGTACCATTCGCCAATTTTTTGTTCTTCAAGTTTAAGTGAAAAATGAGCCCCATTGTTAATCCTTTATAGGAAATTATTTGTATCTTTCGACAAGCAGAACAATGAATGGAACTGGTAGACGGTTGAAATCTTATTATATATTGCTTCTATATAGTCTAAGAAACATATATGCTAAGCATCCAAACTGTACCAGTCGCCAATTTTTTGTTCTTCAAGTTTAAGTGAACTACGAGCCCCATTGTTAATCCTTTAACGGAAATTAATTGTAACTTTCTACAAGTAGAACAATGATTGGAACACGTAGACGGTTGAAATCTTTGTATATATTGCTTCCATATAGTCTAAGAAACATATATGCAATGCATCCAAACAGTACCATTCGCCAATTTTTTGTCCTTCAAGTTTAAGTGAACAATGAGCCCCATTGTTAATCCTTTATCGGAAATTATTTGTAACTTTCGACAAGTAGAACAATGAATGGAACAGGTAGACGGTTGAAATCATTGTATATATTGCTTCCATATAGTCTAAGAAACATATATGCAAAGCATCCAAACAGTACATTTCGCCAATTTTTTGTTTTTCAAGTTTAAGTGAACAATGAGCCCCAATGGTTAATCCTTTATCGGAAATTATTTGTAACTTTCGACAAGTAGAACAATGAATGGAACAGGTAGACGGTTGAAATCATTGTATATATTGCTTCCATATAGTCTAAGAAACTTATATGCAAAGCATCCAAACAGTACAATTCGCCAATTTTTTGTTTTCCAAGTTTAAGTGAACAATGAGCCCCAATGGTTAATCCTTTATCGGAAATTATTTGTAATTTTCGACAAGTAGAACAATGAATAGAACAGGTAGACGGTTTAATTCTTTGTATATATTGCTTCTATATAGTCTAAGAAACATATATGCAAAGCATCCAAACAGTACCATTCGCCTATTTTTTTATCTTCAAGTTTAAGTGAACAGCGAGCCCCATTGATAATCATGAAATGAAAATTATTTGTAACTTTCTACAAGTAGAACAATGAATAGTACAGGTAGACGGGTGAAATCTTTCTATATATTGCTTCCAAATAGTCTAAGAAACATATATGCAAAGCATCCAAACAGTACAATTCGCCAATTTTTTGTTCTTCAAGTTTAAGTGAACTACGAGCCCCATTGTTAATCCTTTAAAGGAAATTATTTGTAAATTTCGACAAGTAGAACAATGAATGGAACAGGTAGACGGTTGAAAACATTGTATATATTGCTTCTATATAGTCTAAGAAACATATATGCAAAGCATCCAAACAGTACCATTCGCCAATTTTTTGTTCTTCAAGTTTAAGTGAAAAATGAGCCCCATTGTTAATCCTTTATAGGAAATTATTTGTATCTTTCGACAAGCAGAACAATGAATGGAACTGGTAGACGGTTGAAATCTTATTATATATTGCTTCTATATAGTCTAAGAAACATATATGCTAAGCATCCAAACTGTACCAGTCGCCAATTTTTTGTTCTTCAAGTTTAAGTGAACTACGAGCCCCTTTGTTAATCCTTTAACGGAAATTAATTGTAACTTTCTACAAGTAGAACAATGATTGGAACACGTAGACGGTTGAAATCTTTGTATATATTGCTTCTATATAGTCTAAGAAACATATATGCAAAGCATCCAAACAGTACCATTCGCCTATTTTTTTATCTTCAAGTTTAAGTGAACAGCGAGCCCCATTGATAATCATGAAATGGAAATTATTTGTAACTTTCTACAAGTAGAACAATGAATAGTACAGGTAGACGGGTGAAATCTTTCTATATATTGCTTCCAAATAGTCTAAGAAACATATATGCAAAGCATCCAAACAGTACAATTCGCCAATTTTTTGTTCTTCAAGTTTAAGTGAACTACGAGCCCCATTGTTAATCCTTTATCGGAAATTATTTGTAACTTTCGACAAGTAGAACAATGAATGGAACAGGTAGACGGTTGAAATCTTTGTATATATTGCTTCTATATAGTCTAAGAGACATATATGCAAAGCATCCAAACAGTACAATTCGCCAATTTATTGTTCTTCAAGTTTAAGTGAACAACGAGCCCCAATGGTTAATCCTTTATCGGAAATTATTTGTAACTTTCGACAAGTAGAACAATGAATGGAACAGGTAGACGGTTGAATTCTTTGTATATATTGCTTCTATATAGTCTAAGAAACATATATGCAAAGCATCCAAACAGTACAATTCGCCAATTTATTGTTCTTCAAGTTTAAGTGTACAACGAGACCCATTGTTAATCCTTTAAAGGAAATTATTTGTAAATTTCGACAAGTAGAACAATGATTGGAACACGTAGACTGTTGAAATCTTTGTATATATTGATCCATATAGTCTAAGAAACATGTACGCAAAGCATCCAAACAATACCATTTGCCAACTTTTTGGTCGTCAAGCTTAAGTGAACAATGAGACCCAATGGTTAATCCTTTATCGGAAATTATTTGTAATTTTCGACAAGTAGAACAATGAATAGAACAGGTAGACGGTTGAAATCTTTGTATATGTTGCTTCTATATAGTCTACGAAACCTATATGCAAAGCATCTAGACAGAAACAATCGCCAATTTTTTGATCTTCAAGTTTAAGTGAAAAGCGAGCCCCATTGATAATCATGAAATGGAAATTATTTGTAACTTTCTACAAGTAGAACAATGAATAGTACAGGTAGACGGGTGAAATCTTTCTATATATTGCTTCTAAATAGTCTAAGAAACATATATGCAAAGCATCCAAACAGTACAATTCGCCAATTTTTTGTTCTTCAAGTTTAAGTGAACTGCGAGCCCCATTGTTAATCCTTTAAAGGAAATTATTTGTAAATTTCGACAAGTAGAACAATGAATGGATCATGTAGACGGTTGAAATCATTGTATATATTGCTTCTATATAGTCTACGAAACAAATATGCAAAGCATCCAAACAGTACAATTCGCCAATTTTTTGTTTTCCAAGTTTAAGTGAACAATGAGCCCCAATGGTTAATCCTTTATCGGAAATTATTTGTAACTTTCGACAAGTAGAACAATGAATAGTACAGGAAGACGGGTGAAATCTTTCTATATATTGCTTCTAAATAGTCTAAGAAACATATATGCAAAGCATCCAAACAGTACAATTCGCCAATTTTTTGTTCTTCAAGTTTAAGTGAACTGCGAGCCCCATTGTTAATCCTTTAAAGGAAATTAATTGTAACTTTCTACAAGTAGAATAATGATTGGAACACTTAGACGGTTGAAATCTTTGTATATATTGCTTCCATATAGTCTAAGAAACATATATGCAATGCATCCAAACAGTACCATTCGCCAATTTTTTGTCCTTCAAGTTTAAGTGAACAACGAGCCCCAATGGTTAATCCTTTATCGGAAATTATTAGTAACTTTCGACAAGTAGACCAATGAATGGAACAGGTAGACGGTTGAATTCTTTGTATATATTGCTTCTATATAGTCTAAGAAACATATATGCAAAGCATCCAAACAGTACAATTCGCCAATTTATTGTTCTTCAAGTTTAAGTGTACAACGAGCCCCATTGTTAATCCTATAAAAGAAATTATTTGTAAATTTCGACAAGTAGAACAATGAATGGAATAGGTAGACGGTTGAAATCATTGTATATATTGCTTCCATATAGTCTAAGAAACATATATGCAAAGCATCCAAACAGTACAATTCGCCAATTATTTCATCTTCATGATTAAGTGAACTACGAGCCCCATTGTTAATCCTTTAAAGGAAATTATTTGTAAATTTCGACAAGTAGAACAATGAATGGATCATGTAGACGGTTGAAATCATTGTATATATTGCTTCTATATAGTCTAAGAAACATATATGCAAAGCATCCATACAATACAATTCGCTAATTTTTTGTACTTCAAGTTTATGTGAACTACGATTCCCATTGTTAATCCTTTAACAGAAATTATTTGTAACTTTCGACAAGTAGAACAATGAATGGAACAGGTAGACGGTTGAAATCAATGTATATATTGCTTCTATATAGTCTAAGAAACATATATGCAAAGCATCCAAACAGTACAATTCGCCAATTTATTGTTCTTCAAGTTTAAGTGAACAACGAGCCCCATTGTTAATCCTTTAAATGAAATTATTTGTAAATTTCGACAAGTAGAACAATGAATGGAACAGGTAGACTGTTGAAATCATTGTATATATTGCTTCCATATAGTCCAAGAAATATATATGCAAAGCATCCAAACAGTACCATTCGCTAATTTTTTGTTCTTAAATTTAAGTGAACTATGAGCCCCAATGTTAATCCTTTAACGGAAATTATTTGTAACTTTCGACAAGTGGAACAATGAATGGAACAGGTAGACGGTTGAAATCTTTGTATATATTGCTTCTATACAGTCTAAGAAACATATATGCAAAGCATCCAAACAGTACCATTCGCCAATTTTTTGTTCTTCAAGTTTAAGTGAACTACGAACCCCATTGTTAATCCTTTAACGGAAATTAATTGTAATTTTCTACAAGTAGAACAATGAATGGAACAGGTAGACGGTTGAAATCTTTGTATATGATGCTTCTATGTAGGCTAAGAAACATATATGCAAAGCATCCAAACAGTACAATTCGCCAATTTTTTGTTCTTCAAGTATAAGTGAACAATGAGACTCAATGGTTAATCCATTATCGGAAATTATTTGTTACTTTCGACAAGTAGAACAATGAATGGAACAGGTAGACGGTTGAAATCTTTGTATATATTGCTTCTATATAGTCTAAGAAACATATATGCAAAGCATCCAAACAGTACCATTCGCCAATTTTTTGTTCTTCAAGTTTAAGTGAACAACGAGCCCCATTGATAATCATGAAGTGGTAATTATTTGTAACTTTCTACAAGTAGAACAATGAATAGTACAGGTAGACGAGTGAAATCCTTCTATATATTGCATCTGTATAGTCTAAGAAACATATATGCAAAGCATCCAAACAGTACAATTCGCCAATTTTTTGTACTTCAAGTTTAAGTGAACTACGATTCCCATTGTTAATCCTTTAACAGAAATTATTTGTACCTTTCGACAAGTAGAACAATGAATGGAACAGGTAGACGGTTGAAATCATTGTATATATTGCTTCTATATAGTCTAAGAAACATATATGCAAAGCATCCAAACAGTACAATTCGCCAATTTTTTGTTCTTCAAGTATAAGTGAACAATGAGACCTAATGGTTAATCCATTATCGGAAATTATTTGTAACTTTCGACAAGTAGAACAATGAATGGAACAGGTAGACGGTTGAAATCTTTGTATACATTGCTTCTATATAGTCTAAGAAACATATATGCAAAGCATCCAAACAGTACCATTCGCCAATTTTTTGTCCTTCAAGTTTAAGTGAACAATGAGCCCCATTGTTAATCTATTATCGGAAATTATTTGTAACTTTCGACAAGTAGAACAATGAATGGAACAGGTAGACTGTTGAAATCATTGTATATATTGCTTCCATATAGTCTAAGAAACATATATGCAAAGCATCCAGACAGTACAATTCGCCAATTTATTGTTCTTCAAGTTTAACTGAACAACGAGCCCCAATTGTTAATCCTTTATCGGAAATTATTTGTAACTTTCGACAAGTAATACAATGAATGGAACTGGTAGACGGTTGAATTCTTTGTATATATTGCTTCTATATAGTCTAAGAAACATATATGCAAAGCATCCAAACAGTACCATTCGCCAATTTTTTGTCCTTCAAGTTTAAGTGAACAATGAGCCCCATTGTTAATCTATTATCGGAAATTATTTGTAAATTTCGACAAGTAGAACAATGAATGGAACAGGTAGACTGTTGAAATCATTGTATATATTGCTTCCATATAGTCTAAGAAACATATATGCAAAGCATCCAAACAGTACATTCCGCCAATTTTTTGTTTTTCAAGTTTAAGTGAACAATGAGCCCCAATGGTTAATCCTTTATCGGAAATTATTTGTAAATTTCGACAAGTAGAACAATGATTGGAACACGTAGACTGTTGAAATCTTTGTATATATTGATCCATATAGTCTAAGAAACATGTACGCAAAGCATCCAAACAATACCATTTGCCAACTTTTTGGTCGTCAAGCTTAAGTGAACAATGAGACCCAATGGTTAATCCTTTATCGGAAATTATTTGTAATTTTCGACAAGTAGAACAATGAATAGAACAGGTAGACGGTTGAAATCTTTGTATATGTTGCTTCTATATAGTCTACGAAACCTATATGCAAAGCATCTAGACAGAAACAATCGCCAATTTTTTGATCTTCAAGTTTAAGTGAAAAGCGAGCCCCATTGATAATCATGAAATGGAAATTATTTGTAACTTTCTACAAGTAGAACAATGAATAGTACAGGTAGACGGGTGAAATCTTTCTATATATTGCTTCTAAATAGTCTAAGAAACATATATGCAAAGCATCCAAACAGTACAATTCGCCAATTTTTTGTTCTTCAAGTTTAAGTGAACTGCGAGCCCCATTGTTAATCCTTTAAAGGAAATTATTTGTAAATTTCGACAAGTAGAACAATGAATGGATCATGTAGACGGTTGAAATCATTGTATATATTGCTTCTATATAGTCTACGAAACAAATATGCAAAGCATCCAAACAGTACAATTCGCCAATTTTTTGTTTTCCAAGTTTAAGTGAACAATGAGCCCCAATGGTTAATCCTTTATCGGAAATTATTTGTAACTTTCGACAAGTAGAACAATGAATAGTACAGGAAGACGGGTGAAATCTTTCTATATATTGCTTCTAAATAGTCTAAGAAACATATATGCAAAGCATCCAAACAGTACAATTCGCCAATTTTTTGTTCTTCAAGTTTAAGTGAACTGCGAGCCCCATTGTTAATCCTTTAAAGGAAATTAATTGTAACTTTCTACAAGTAGAATAATGATTGGAACACTTAGACGGTTGAAATCTTTGTATATATTGCTTCCATATAGTCTAAGAAACATATATGCAATGCATCCAAACAGTACCATTCGCCAATTTTTTGTCCTTCAAGTTTAAGTGAACAACGAGCCCCAATGGTTAATCCTTTATCGGAAATTATTAGTAACTTTCGACAAGTAGAACAATGAATGGAACAGGTAGACGGTTGAATTCTTTGTATATATTGCTTCTATATAGTCTAAGAAACATATATGCAAAGCATCCAAACAGTACAATTCGCCAATTTATTGTTCTTCAAGTTTAAGTGAACAACGAGCCCCAATGGTTAATCCTTTATCGGAAATTATTTGTAACTTTCGACAAGTAGAACAATGAATGGAACAGATAGACGGTTGAAATTTTTGTATATGTTGCTTCTATATAGTCTACGAAACCTATATGCAAAGCGTCTAAACAGTAACAATCGCCTATTTTTTTATCTTCAAGTTTAAGTGAACAGCGAGCCCCATTGATAATCATGAAATGGAAATTATTTGTAACTTTCTACAAGTAGAACAATGAATAGTACAGGTAGACGGGTGAAATCTTTCTATATATTGCTTCCAAATAGTCTAAGAAACATATATGCAAAGCATCCAAACAGTACAATTCGCCAATTTTTTGTTCTTCAAGTTTAAGTGAACTACGAGCCCCATTGTTAATCCTTTAAAGGAAATTATTTGTAAATTTCGACAAGTAGAACAATGAATGGAACAGGTAGACGGTTGAAATCATTGTATATATTGCTTCCATATAGTCTAAGAAACTTATATGCAAAGCATCCAAACAGTACAATTCGCCAATTTTTTGTTTTCCAAGTTTAAGTGAACAATGAGCCCCAATGGTTAATCCTTTATCGGAAATTATTTGTAATTTTCGACAAGTAGAACAATGAATAGAACAGGTAGACGGTTTAATTCTTTGTATATATTGCTTCTATATAGTCTAAGAAACATATATGCAAAGCATCCAAACAGTACCATTCGCCAATTTTTTGTTCTTCAAGTTTAAGTGAAAAATGAGCCCCATTGTTAATCCTTTATAGGAAATTATTTGTATCTTTCGACAAGCAGAACAATGAATGGAACTGGTAGACGGTTGAAATCTTATTATATATTGCTTCTATATAGTCTAAGAAACATATATGCTAAGCATCCAAACTGTACCAGTCGCCAATTTTTTGTTCTTCAAGTTTAAGTGAACTACGAGCCCCATTGTTAATCCTTTAACGGAAATTAATTGTAACTTTCTACAAGTAGAACAATGATTGGAACATGTAGACGGTTGAAATCTTTGTATATATTGCTTCCATATAGTCTAAGAAACATATATGCAATGCATCCAAACAGTACCATTCGCCAATTTTTTGTCCTTCAAGTTTAAGTGAACAATGAGCCCCATTGTTAATCCTTTATCGGAAATTATTTGTAACTTTCGACAAGTAGAACAATGAATGGAACAGGTAGACGGTTGAATTCTTTGTATATATTGCTTCTATATAGTCTAAGAAACATATATGCAAAGCATCCAAACAGTACAATTCGCCAATTTAATGTTCTTCAAGTTTAAGTGAACTACGAGCCCCATTGTTAATCCTTTAACGGAAATTAATTGTAACTTTCTACAAGTAGAACAATGATTGGAACACGTAGACGGTTGAAATCTTTGTATATATTGCTTCCATATAGTCTAAGAAACATATATGCAATGCATCCAAACAGTACCATTCGCCAATTTTTTGTCCTTCAAGTTTAAGTGAACAATGAGCCCCATTGTTAATCCTTTATCGGAAATTATTTGTAACTTTCGACAAGTAGAACAATGAATGGAACAGGTAGACGGTTGAAATCTTTGTATATATTGCTTCTATATAGTCTAAGAAACATATATGCAAAGCATCCAAACAGTACAATTCGCCAATTTATTGTTCTTCAAGTTTAAGTGAACAACGAGCCCCAATGGTTAATCCTTTATCGGAAATTATTTGTAACTTTCGACAAGTAGAACAATGAATGGAACAGGTAGACGGTTGAATTCTTTGTATATATTGCTTCTATATAGTCTAAGAAACATATATGCAAAGCATCCAAACAGTACCATTCGCCTATTTTTTTATCTTCAAGTTTAAGTGAACAGCGAGCCCCATTGATAATCATGAAATGGAAATTATTTGTAACTTTCTACAAGTAGAACAATGAATAGTACAGGTAGACGGGTGAAATCTTTCTATATATTGCTTCCAAATAGTCTAAGAAACATATATGCAAAGCATCCAAACAGTACAATTCGCCAATTTTTTGTTCTTCAAGTTTAAGTGAACTACGAGCCCCATTGTTAATCCTTTATCGGAAATTATTTGTAACTTTCGACAAGTAGAACAATGAATGGAACAGGTAGACGGTTGAAATCTTTGTATATATTGCTTCTATATAGTCTAAGAAACATATATGCAAAGCATCCAAACAGTACAATTCGCCAATTTATTGTTCTTCAAGTTTAAGTGAACAACGAGCCCCAATGGTTAATCCTTTATCGGAAATTATTTGTAACTTTCGACAAGTAGAACAATGAATGGAACAGGTAGACGGTTGAATTCTTTGTATATATTGCTTCTATATAGTCTAAGAAACATATATGCAAAGCATCCAAACAGTACAATTCGCCAATTTATTGTTCTTCAAGTTTAAGTGTACAACGAGACCCATTGTTAATCCTTTAAAGGAAATTATTTGTAAATTTCGACAAGTAGAACAATGATTGGAACACGTAGACTGTTGAAATCTTTGTATATATTGATCCATATAGTCTAAGAAACATGTACGCAAAGCATCCAAACAATACCATTTGCCAACTTTTTGGTCGTCAAGCTTAAGTGAACAATGAGACCCAATGGTTAATCCTTTATCGGAAATTATTTGTAATTTTCGACAAGTAGAACAATGAATAGAACAGGTAGACGGTTGAAATCTTTGTATATGTTGCTTCTATATAGTCTACGAAACCTATATGCAAAGCATCTAGACAGAAACAATCGCCAATTTTTTGATCTTCAAGTTTAAGTGAAAAGCGAGCCCCATTGATAATCATGAAATGGAAATTATTTGTAACTTTCTACAAGTAGAACAATGAATAGTACAGGTAGACGGGTGAAATCTTTCTATATATTGCTTCTAAATAGTCTAAGAAACATATATGCAAAGCATCCAAACAGTACAATTCGCCAATTTTTTGTTCTTCAAGTTTAAGTGAACTGCGAGCCCCATTGTTAATCCTTTAAAGGAAATTATTTGTAAATTTCGACAAGTAGAACAATGAATGGATCATGTAGACGGTTGAAATCATTGTATATATTGCTTCTATATAGTCTACGAAACAAATATGCAAAGCATCCAAACAGTACAATTCGCCAATTTTTTGTTTTCCAAGTTTAAGTGAACAATGAGCCCCAATGGTTAATCCTTTATCGGAAATTATTTGTAACTTTCGACAAGTAGAACAATGAATAGTACAGGAAGACGGGTGAAATCTTTCTATATATTGCTTCTAAATAGTCTAAGAAACATATATGCAAAGCATCCAAACAGTACAATTCGCCAATTTTTTGTTCTTCAAGTTTAAGTGAACTGCGAGCCCCATTGTTAATCCTTTAAAGGAAATTAATTGTAACTTTCTACAAGTAGAATAATGATTGGAACACTTAGACGGTTGAAATCTTTGTATATATTGCTTCCATATAGTCTAAGAAACATATATGCAATGCATCCAAACAGTACCATTCGCCAATTTTTTGTCCTTCAAGTTTAAGTGAACAACGAGCCCCAATGGTTAATCCTTTATCGGAAATTATTAGTAACTTTCGACAAGTAGACCAATGAATGGAACAGGTAGACGGTTGAATTCTTTGTATATATTGCTTCTATATAGTCTAAGAAACATATATGCAAAGCATCCAAACAGTACAATTCGCCAATTTATTGTTCTTCAAGTTTAAGTGTACAACGAGCCCCATTGTTAATCCTATAAAAGAAATTATTTGTAAATTTCGACAAGTAGAACAATGAATGGAATAGGTAGACGGTTGAAATCATTGTATATATTGCTTCCATATAGTCTAAGAAACATATATGCAAAGCATCCAAACAGTACAATTCGCCAATTATTTCATCTTCATGATTAAGTGAACTACGAGCCCCATTGTTAATCCTTTAAAGGAAATTATTTGTAAATTTCGACAAGTAGAACAATGAATGGATCATGTAGACGGTTGAAATCATTGTATATATTGCTTCTATATAGTCTAAGAAACATATATGCAAAGCATCCATACAATACAATTCGCTAATTTTTTGTACTTCAAGTTTATGTGAACTACGATTCCCATTGTTAATCCTTTAACAGAAATTATTTGTAACTTTCGACAAGTAGAACAATGAATGGAACAGGTAGACGGTTGAAATCAATGTATATATTGCTTCTATATAGTCTAAGAAACATATATGCAAAGCATCCAAACAGTACAATTCGCCAATTTATTGTTCTTCAAGTTTAAGTGAACAACGAGCCCCATTGTTAATCCTTTAAATGAAATTATTTGTAAATTTCGACAAGTAGAACAATGAATGGAACAGGTAGACTGTTGAAATCATTGTATATATTGCTTCCATATAGTCCAAGAAATATATATGCAAAGCATCCAAACAGTACCATTCGCTAATTTTTTGTTCTTAAATTTAAGTGAACTATGAGCCCCAATGTTAATCCTTTAACGGAAATTATTTGTAACTTTCGACAAGTGGAACAATGAATGGAACAGGTAGACGGTTGAAATCTTTGTATATATTGCTTCTATACAGTCTAAGAAACATATATGCAAAGCATCCAAACAGTACCATTCGCCAATTTTTTGTTCTTCAAGTTTAAGTGAACTACGAACCCCATTGTTAATCCTTTAACGGAAATTAATTGTAATTTTCTACAAGTAGAACAATGAATGGAACAGGTAGACGGTTGAAATCTTTGTATATGATGCTTCTATGTAGGCTAAGAAACATATATGCAAAGCATCCAAACAGTACAATTCGCCAATTTTTTGTTCTTCAAGTATAAGTGAACAATGAGACTCAATGGTTAATCCATTATCGGAAATTATTTGTTACTTTCGACAAGTAGAACAATGAATGGAACAGGTAGACGGTTGAAATCTTTGTATATATTGCTTCTATATAGTCTAAGAAACATATATGCAAAGCATCCAAACAGTACCATTCGCCAATTTTTTGTTCTTCAAGTTTAAGTGAACAACGAGCCCCATTGATAATCATGAAGTGGTAATTATTTGTAACTTTCTACAAGTAGAACAATGAATAGTACAGGTAGACGAGTGAAATCCTTCTATATATTGCATCTGTATAGTCTAAGAAACATATATGCAAAGCATCCAAACAGTACAATTCGCCAATTTTTTGTACTTCAAGTTTAAGTGAACTACGATTCCCATTGTTAATCCTTTAACAGAAATTATTTGTACCTTTCGACAAGTAGAACAATGAATGGAACAGGTAGACGGTTGAAATCATTGTATATATTGCTTCTATATAGTCTAAGAAACATATATGCAAAGCATCCAAACAGTACAATTCGCCAATTTTTTGTTCTTCAAGTATAAGTGAACAATGAGACCTAATGGTTAATCCATTATCGGAAATTATTTGTAACTTTCGACAAGTAGAACAATGAATGGAACAGGTAGACGGTTGAAATCTTTGTATACATTGCTTCTATATAGTCTAAGAAACATATATGCAAAGCATCCAAACAGTACCATTCGCCAATTTTTTGTCCTTCAAGTTTAAGTGAACAATGAGCCCCATTGTTAATCTATTATCGGAAATTATTTGTAACTTTCGACAAGTAGAACAATGAATGGAACAGGTAGACTGTTGAAATCATTGTATATATTGCTTCCATATAGTCTAAGAAACATATATGCAAAGCATCCAGACAGTACAATTCGCCAATTTATTGTTCTTCAAGTTTAACTGAACAACGAGCCCCAATTGTTAATCCTTTATCGGAAATTATTTGTAACTTTCGACAAGTAATACAATGAATGGAACTGGTAGACGGTTGAATTCTTTGTATATATTGCTTCTATATAGTCTAAGAAACATATATGCAAAGCATCCAAACAGTACCATTCGCCAATTTTTTGTCCTTCAAGTTTAAGTGAACAATGAGCCCCATTGTTAATCTATTATCGGAAATTATTTGTAAATTTCGACAAGTAGAACAATGAATGGAACAGGTAGACTGTTGAAATCATTGTATATATTGCTTCCATATAGTCTAAGAAACATATATGCAAAGCATCCAAACAGTACATTCCGCCAATTTTTTGTTTTTCAAGTTTAAGTGAACAATGAGCCCCAATGGTTAATCCTTTATCGGAAATTATTTGTAACTTTCGACAAGTAGAACAATGAATGGAACAGGTAGACGGTTGAATTCTTTGTATATATTGCTTCTATATAGTCTAAGAAACATATATGCAAAGCATCCAAACAGTACAATTCGCCAATTTATTGTTCTTCAAGTTTAAGTGAACAACGAGCCCCAATGGTTAATCCTTTATCGGAAATTATTTGTAACTTTCGACAAGTAGAACAATGAATGGAACAGATAGACGGTTGAAATTTTTGTATATGTTGCTTCTATATAGTCTACGAAACCTATATGCAAAGCGTCTAAACAGTAACAATCGCCTATTTTTTTATCTTCAAGTTTAAGTGAACAGCGAGCCCCATTGATAATCATGAAATGGAAATTATTTGTAACTTTCTACAAGTAGAACAATGAATAGTACAGGTAGACGGGTGAAATCTTTCTATATATTGCTTCCAAATAGTCTAAGAAACATATATGCAAAGCATCCAAACAGTACAATTCGCCAATTTTTTGTTCTTCAAGTTTAAGTGAACTACGAGCCCCATTGTTAATCCTTTAAAGGAAATTATTTGTAAATTTCGACAAGTAGAACAATGAATGGAACAGGTAGACGGTTGAAATCATTGTATATATTGCTTCCATATAGTCTAAGAAACTTATATGCAAAGCATCCAAACAGTACAATTCGCCAATTTTTTGTTTTCCAAGTTTAAGTGAACAATGAGCCCCAATGGTTAATCCTTTATCGGAAATTATTTGTAATTTTCGACAAGTAGAACAATGAATAGAACAGGTAGACGGTTTAATTCTTTGTATATATTGCTTCTATATAGTCTAAGAAACATATATGCAAAGCATCCAAACAGTACCATTCGCCAATTTTTTGTTCTTCAAGTTTAAGTGAAAAATGAGCCCCATTGTTAATCCTTTATAGGAAATTATTTGTATCTTTCGACAAGCAGAACAATGAATGGAACTGGTAGACGGTTGAAATCTTATTATATATTGCTTCTATATAGTCTAAGAAACATATATGCTAAGCATCCAAACTGTACCAGTCGCCAATTTTTTGTTCTTCAAGTTTAAGTGAACTACGAGCCCCATTGTTAATCCTTTAACGGAAATTAATTGTAACTTTCTACAAGTAGAACAATGATTGGAACACGTAGACGGTTGAAATCTTTGTATATATTGCTTCCATATAGTCTAAGAAACATATATGCAATGCATCCAAACAGTACCATTCGCCAATTTTTTGTCCTTCAAGTTTAAGTGAACAATGAGCCCCATTGTTAATCCTTTATCGGAAATTATTTGTAACTTTCGACAAGTAGAACAATGAATGGAACAGGTAGACGGTTGAATTCTTTGTATATATTGCTTCTATATAGTCTAAGAAACATATATGCAAAGCATCCAAACAGTACAATTCGCCAATTTATTGTTCTTCAAGTTTAAGTGAACTACGAGCCCCATTGTTAATCCTTTAACGGAAATTAATTGTAACTTTCTACAAGTAGAACAATGATTGGAACACGTAGACGGTTGAAATCTTTGTATATATTGCTTCCATATAGTCTAAGAAACATATATGCAATGCATCCAAACAGTACCATTCGCCAATTTTTTGTCCTTCAAGTTTAAGTGAACAATGAGCCCCATTGTTAATCCTTTATCGGAAATTATTTGTAACTTTCGACAAGTAGAACAATGAATGGAACAGGTAGACGGTTGAAATCTTTGTATATATTGCTTCTATATAGTCTAAGAAACATATATGCAAAGCATCCAAACAGTACAATTCGCCAATTTATTGTTCTTCAAGTTTAAGTGAACAACGAGCCCCAATGGTTAATCCTTTATCGGAAATTATTTGTAACTTTCGACAAGTAGAACAATGAATGGAACAGGTAGACGGTTGAATTCTTTGTATATATTGCTTCTATATAGTCTAAGAAACATATATGCAAAGCATCCAAACAGTACAATTCGCCAATTTATTGTTCTTCAAGTTTAAGTGTACAACGAGACCCATTGTTAATCCTTTAAAGGAAATTATTTGTAAATTTCGACAAGTAGAACAATGATTGGAACACGTAGACTGTTGAAATCTTTGTATATATTGATCCATATAGTCTATGAAACATGTACGCAAAGCATCCAAACAATACCATTTGCCAACTTTTTGGTCGTCAAGTTTAAGTGAACAATGAGACCCAATGGTTAATCCTTTATCGGAAATTATTTGTAATTTTCGACAAGTAGAACAATGAATAGAACAGGTAGACGGTTGAAATCTTTGTATATGTTGCTTCTATATAGTCTACGAAACCTATATGCAAAGCATCTAGACAGTAACAATCGCCAATTTTTTGATCTTCAAGTTTAAGTGAAAAGCGAGCCCCATTGATAATCATGAAATGGAAATTATTTGTAACTTTCTACAAGTAGAACAATGAATAGTACAGGTAGACGGGTGAAATCTTTCTATATATTGCTTCTAAATAGTCTAAGAAACATATATGCAAAGCATCCAAACAGTACAATTCGCCAATTTTTTGTTCTTCAAGTTTAAGTGAACTACGAGCCCCATTGTTAATCCTTTAAAGGAAATTATTTGTAAATTTCGACAAGTAGAACAATGAATGGAACAGGTAGACGGTTGAAAACATTGTATATATTGCTTCTATATAGTCTAAGAAACATATATGCAAAGCATCCAAATAGTACAATTCGACAATTTATTGTTCTTCAAGTTTAAGTGAACAATGAGCCCCAATGGTTAATCCTTTATCGGAAATTATTTGTAATTTTCGACAAGTAAAACAATGAATGGAACAGGTAGACGGTTGAAATCTTTGTATATATTGCTTCTATATAATCTACGAAACATATATGCAAAGCATCCAAACAGTACAATTCGCCAATTTTTTGTTCTTCAAGTTTAAGTGAACAATGAGCCCTAATGCTTAATCCGTTATCGGATATTATTTGTAACTTTCGACAAGTAGAACAATGAATGGAACAGGTAGACGGTTGAAATCTTTGTATATATTGCTTCTATATAGTCTAAGAAACATATATGCAAAGCATCCAAACAGTACAATTCGCCAATTTTTTGTACATCAAGTTTAAGTGAACTACGATTCCCATTGTTAATCCTTTAACAGAAATTATTTGTAACTTTCGACAAGTAGAACAATGAATGGAACAGGTAGACGGTTGAAATCATTGTATATATTGCTTCTATATAGTCTAAGAAACATATATGCAAAGCATCCAAACAGTACAATTCGCCAATTTTTTGTTCTTCAAGTATAAGTGAACAATGAGACCCAATGGTTAATCCATTATCGGAAATTATTTGTAACTTTCGACAAGTAGAACAATGAATGGAACAGGTAGACGGTTGAAATCTTTGTATACATTGCTTCTATATAGTCTAAGAAACATATATGCAAAGCATCCAAACAGTACAATTCGCCAATTTATTGTTCTTCAAGTTTAAGTGAACAACGAGCCCCATTGTTAATCCTTTAAATGAAATTATTTGTAAATTTCGACAAGTAGAACAATGAATGGGACAGGTAGACTGTTGAAATCATTGTATATATTGCTTCCATATAGTCCAAGAAATATATATGCAAAGCATCCAAACAGTGCCATTCGCCAATTTTTTGTTCTTCAAGTTTAAGTGAACTACGAGCCCCATTGTTAATCCTTTAACGGAAATTAATTGTAACTTTCGACAAGTAGAACAATGAATGGAACAGGTAGACGGTTGAAATCTTTGTATATATTGCTTCTATATAGTCTAAGAAACATATATGCAAAGCATCCAAACAGTACCATTCGCCAATTTTTTGTTCTTCAAGTTTAAGTGAACAACGAGCCCCATTGATAATCATGAAGTGGTAATTATTTGTAACTTTCTACAAGTAGAACAATGAATAGTACAGGTA
This sequence comes from Cerceris ruficornis, assembly GCA_963989415.1. Classification (NCBI taxonomy): domain Eukaryota; kingdom Metazoa; phylum Arthropoda; class Insecta; order Hymenoptera; family Crabronidae; genus Cerceris; species Cerceris ruficornis. The sequence continues at coordinate 483,169 of CAXDIW010000101.1, forward strand.
GACGAGTGAAATCCTTCTATATATTGCTTCTGTATAGTCTAAGAAACATATATGCAAAGCATCCAAACAGTACAATTCGACAATTTTTTGTACATCAAGTTTAAGTGAACTACGATTCCCATTGTTAATCCTTTAACAGAAATTATTTGTAACTTTCGACAAGTAGAACAATGAATGGAACAGGTAGACGGTTGAAATCATTGTATATATTGCTTCTATATAGTCTAAGAAACATATATGCAAAGCATCCAAACAGTACAATTTGCCAATTTTTTGTTCTTCAAGTATAAGTGAACAATGAGACCCAATGGTTAATCCATTATCGGAAATTATTTGTAACTTTCGACAAGTAGAACAATGAATGGAACAGGTAGACGGTTGAAATCTTTGTATACATTGCTTCTATATAGTCTAAGAAACATATATGCAAAGCATCCAAACAGTACAATTCGCCAATTTATTGTTCTGCAAGTTTAAGTGAACAACGAGCCCCATTGTTAATCCTTTAAATGAAATTATTTGTAAATTTCGACAAGTAGAACAATGAATGGAACAGGTAGACTGTTGAAATCATTGTATATATTGCTTCCATATAGTCCAAGAAATATATATGCAAAGCATCCAAACAGTACCATTCGCTAATTTTTTGTTCTTAAGTTTAAGTGAACTATGAGCCCCATTGTTAATCCTTTAACGGAAATTATTTGTAACTTTCGACAAGTAGAACAATGAATGGAACAGGTAGACGGTTGAATTCTTTGTATATATTGCTTCTATATAGTCTAAGAAACATATATGCAAAGCATCCAAACAGTACAATTCGCCAATTTATTGTTCTTCAAGTTTAAGTGTACAACGAGACCCATTGTTAATCCTTTAAAGGAAATTATTTGTAAATTTCGACAAGTAGAACAATGATTGGAACACGTAGACTGTTGAAATCTTTGTATATATTGATCCATATAGTCTAAGAAACATGTACGCAAAGCATCCAAACAATACCATTTGCCAACTTTTTGGTCGTCAAGTTTAAGTGAACAATGAGACCCAATGGTTAATCCTTTATCGGAAATTATTTGTAATTTTCGACAAGTAGAACAATGAATAGAACAGGTAGACGGTTGAAATCTTTGTATATGTTGCTTCTATATAGTCTACGAAACCTATATGCAAAGCATCTAGACAGTAACAATCGCCAATTTTTTGATCTTCAAGTTTAAGTGAAAAGCGAGCCCCATTGATAATCATGAAATGGAAATTATTTGTAACTTTCTACAAGTAGAACAATGAATAGTACAGGTAGACGGGTGAAATCTTTCTATATATTGCTTCTAAATAGTCTAAGAAACATATATGCAAAGCATCCAAACAGTACAATTCGCCAATTTTTTGTTCTTCAAGTTTAAGTGAACTACGAGCCCCATTGTTAATCCTTTAAAGGAAATTATTTGTAAATTTCGACAAGTAGAACAATGAATGGAACAGGTAGACGGTTGAAAACATTGTATATATTGCTTCTATATAGTCTAAGAAACATATATGCAAAGCATCCAAATAGTACAATTCGACAATTTATTGTTCTTCAAGTTTAAGTGAACAATGAGCCCCAATGGTTAATCCTTTATCGGAAATTATTTGTAATTTTCGACAAGTAAAACAATGAATGGAACAGGTAGACGGTTGAAATCTTTGTATATATTGCTTCTATATAATCTACGAAACATATATGCAAAGCATCCAAACAGTACAATTCGCCAATTTTTTGTTCTTCAAGTTTAAGTGAACAATGAGCCCTAATGCTTAATCCGTTATCGGATATTATTTGTAACTTTCGACAAGTAGAACAATGAATGGATCAGGTAGACGGTTAAAATCATTGTATATATTGCTTCTATATAGCCTACGAAACATATATGCAAAGCATCCAAACAGTACAATTCGCCAATTTTTTGTTCTTCAAGTTTAAGTGAACTACGAGCCCCATTGTTAATCCTTTAAAGGAAATTATTTGTAAATTTCGACAAGTAGAACAATGAATGGAACAGGTAGACGGTTGAAATCTTTGTATATATTGCTTCTATATAGTCTAAGAAACATATATGCAAAGCATCCAAACAGTACAATTCGCCAATTTATTGTTCTTCAAGTTTAAGTGAACAACGAGCCCCATTGTTAATCCTTTAAATGAAATTATTTGTAAATTTCGACAAGTAGAACAATGAATGGGACAGGTAGACTGTTGAAATCATTGTATATATTGCTTCCATATAGTCCAAGAAATATATATGCAAAGCATCCAAACAGTGCCATTCGCCAATTTTTTGTTCTTCAAGTTTAAGTGAACTACGAGCCCCATTGTTAATCCTTTAACGGAAATTAATTGTAACTTTCGACAAGTAGAACAATGAATGGAACAGGTAGACGGTTGAAATCTTTGTATATATTGCTTCTATATAGTCTAAGAAACATATATGCAAAGCATCCAAACAGTACCATTCGCCAATTTTTTGTTCTTCAAGTTTAAGTGAACAACGAGCCCCATTGATAATCATGAAGTGGTAATTATTTGTAACTTTCTACAAGTAGAACAATGAATAGTACAGGTAGACGAGTGAAATCCTTCTATATATTGCTTCTGTATAGTCTAAGAAACATATATGCAAAGCATCCAAACAGTACAATTCGACAATTTTTTGTACATCAAGTTTAAGTGAACTACGATTCCCATTGTTAATCCTTTAACAGAAATTATTTGTAACTTTCGACAAGTAGAACAATGAATGGAACAGGTAGACGGTTGAAATCATTGTATATATTGCTTCTATATAGTCTAAGAAACATATATGCAAAGCATCCAAACAGTACAATTTGCCAATTTTTTGTTCTTCAAGTATAAGTGAACAATGAGACCCAATGGTTAATCCATTATCGGAAATTATTTGTAACTTTCGACAAGTAGAACAATGAATGGAACAGGTAGACGGTTGAAATCTTTGTATACATTGCTTCTATATAGTCTAAGAAACATATATGCAAAGCATCCAAACAGTACAATTCGCCAATTTATTGTTCTGCAAGTTTAAGTGAACAACGAGCCCCATTGTTAATCCTTTAAATGAAATTATTTGTAAATTTCGACAAGTAGAACAATGAATGGAACAGGTAGACTGTTGAAATCATTGTATATATTGCTTCCATATAGTCCAAGAAATATATATGCAAAGCATCCAAACAGTACCATTCGCTAATTTTTTGTTCTTAAGTTTAAGTGAACTATGAGCCCCATTGTTAATCCTTTAACGGAAATTATTTGTAACTTTCGACAAGTAGAACAATGAATGGAACAGGTAGACGGTTGAATTCTTTGTATATATTGCTTCTATATAGTCTAAGAAACATATATGCAAAGCATCCAAACAGTACAATTCGCCAATTTATTGTTCTTCAAGTTTAAGTGTACAACGAGACCCATTGTTAATCCTTTAAAGGAAATTATTTGTAAATTTCGACAAGTAGAACAATGATTGGAACACGTAGACTGTTGAAATCTTTGTATATATTGATCCATATAGTCTAAGAAACATGTACGCAAAGCATCCAAACAATACCATTTGCCAACTTTTTGGTCGTCAAGTTTAAGTGAACAATGAGACCCAATGGTTAATCCTTTATCGGAAATTATTTGTAATTTTCGACAAGTAGAACAATGAATAGAACAGGTAGACGGTTGAAATCTTTGTATATGTTGCTTCTATATAGTCTACGAAACCTATATGCAAAGCATCTAGACAGTAACAATCGCCAATTTTTTGATCTTCAAGTTTAAGTGAAAAGCGAGCCCCATTGATAATCATGAAATGGAAATTATTTGTAACTTTCTACAAGTAGAACAATGAATAGTACAGGTAGACGGGTGAAATCTTTCTATATATTGCTTCTAAATAGTCTAAGAAACATATATGCAAAGCATCCAAACAGTACAATTCGCCAATTTTTTGTTCTTCAAGTTTAAGTGAACTACGAGCCCCATTGTTAATCCTTTAAAGGAAATTATTTGTAAATTTCGACAAGTAGAACAATGAATGGAACAGGTAGACGGTTGAAAACATTGTATATATTGCTTCTATATAGTCTAAGAAACATATATGCAAAGCATCCAAATAGTACAATTCGACAATTTATTGTTCTTCAAGTTTAAGTGAACAATGAGCCCCAATGGTTAATCCTTTATCGGAAATTATTTGTAATTTTCGACAAGTAAAACAATGAATGGAACAGGTAGACGGTTGAAATCTTTGTATATATTGCTTCTATATAATCTACGAAACATATATGCAAAGCATCCAAACAGTACAATTCGCCAATTTTTTGTTCTTCAAGTTTAAGTGAACAATGAGCCCTAATGCTTAATCCGTTATCGGATATTATTTGTAACTTTCGACAAGTAGAACAATGAATGGATCAGGTAGACGGTTAAAATCATTGTATATATTGCTTCTATATAGCCTACGAAACATATATGCAAAGCATCCAAACAGTACAATTCGCCAATTTTTTGTTCTTCAAGTTTAAGTGAACTACGAGCCCCATTGTTAATCCTTTAAAGGAAATTATTTGTAAATTTCGACAAGTAGAACAATGAATGGAACAGGTAGACGGTTGAAATCTTTGTATATATTGCTTCTATATAGTCTAAGAAACATATATGCAAAGCATCCAAACAGTACAATTCGCCAATTTTTTGTACATCAAGTTTAAGTGAACTACGATTCCCATTGTTAATCCTTTAACAGAAATTATTTGTAACTTTCGACAAGTAGAACAATGAATGGAACAGGTAGACGGTTGAAATCATTGTATATATTGCTTCTATATAGTCTAAGAAACATATATGCAAAGCATCCAAACAGTACAATTCGCCAATTTTTTGTTCTTCAAGTATAAGTGAACAATGAGACCCAATGGTTAATCCATTATCGGAAATTATTTGTAACTTTCGACAAGTAGAACAATGAATGGAACAGGTAGACGGTTGAAATCTTTGTATACATTGCTTCTATATAGTCTAAGAAACATATATGCAAAGCATCCAAACAGTACAATTCGCCAATTTATTGTTCTTCAAGTTTAAGTGAACAACGAGCCCCATTGTTAATCCTTTAAATGAAATTATTTGTAAATTTCGACAAGTAGAACAATGAATGGGACAGGTAGACTGTTGAAATCATTGTATATATTGCTTCCATATAGTCCAAGAAATATATATGCAAAGCATCCAAACAGTGCCATTCGCCAATTTTTTGTTCTTCAAGTTTAAGTGAACTACGAGCCCCATTGTTAATCCTTTAACGGAAATTAATTGTAACTTTCGACAAGTAGAACAATGAATGGAACAGGTAGACGGTTGAAATCTTTGTATATATTGCTTCTATATAGTCTAAGAAACATATATGCAAAGCATCCAAACAGTACCATTCGCCAATTTTTTGTTCTTCAAGTTTAAGTGAACAACGAGCCCCATTGATAATCATGAAGTGGTAATTATTTGTAACTTTCTACAAGTAGAACAATGAATAGTACAGGTAGACGAGTGAAATCCTTCTATATATTGCTTCTGTATAGTCTAAGAAACATATATGCAAAGCATCCAAACAGTACAATTCGACAATTTTTTGTACATCAAGTTTAAGTGAACTACGATTCCCATTGTTAATCCTTTAACAGAAATTATTTGTAACTTTCGACAAGTAGAACAATGAATGGAACAGGTAGACGGTTGAAATCATTGTATATATTGCTTCTATATAGTCTAAGAAACATATATGCAAAGCATCCAAACAGTACAATTTGCCAATTTTTTGTTCTTCAAGTATAAGTGAACAATGAGACCCAATGGTTAATCCATTATCGGAAATTATTTGTAACTTTCGACAAGTAGAACAATGAATGGAACAGGTAGACGGTTGAAATCTTTGTATACATTGCTTCTATATAGTCTAAGAAACATATATGCAAAGCATCCAAACAGTACAATTCGCCAATTTATTGTTCTGCAAGTTTAAGTGAACAACGAGCCCCATTGTTAATCCTTTAAATGAAATTATTTGTAAATTTCGACAAGTAGAACAATGAATGGAACAGGTAGACTGTTGAAATCATTGTATATATTGCTTCCATATAGTCCAAGAAATATATATGCAAAGCATCCAAACAGTACCATTCGCTAATTTTTTGTTCTTAAGTTTAAGTGAACTATGAGCCCCATTGTTAATCCTTTAACGGAAATTATTTGTAACTTTCGACAAGTAGAACAATGAATGGAACAGGTAGACGGTTGAATTCTTTGTATATATTGCTTCTATATAGTCTAAGAAACATATATGCAAAGCATCCAAACAGTACAATTCGCCAATTTATTGTTCTTCAAGTTTAAGTGTACAACGAGACCCATTGTTAATCCTTTAAAGGAAATTATTTGTAAATTTCGACAAGTAGAACAATGATTGGAACACGTAGACTGTTGAAATCTTTGTATATATTGATCCATATAGTCTAAGAAACATGTACGCAAAGCATCCAAACAATACCATTTGCCAACTTTTTGGTCGTCAAGTTTAAGTGAACAATGAGACCCAATGGTTAATCCTTTATCGGAAATTATTTGTAATTTTCGACAAGTAGAACAATGAATAGAACAGGTAGACGGTTGAAATCTTTGTATATGTTGCTTCTATATAGTCTACGAAACCTATATGCAAAGCATCTAGACAGTAACAATCGCCAATTTTTTGATCTTCAAGTTTAAGTGAAAAGCGAGCCCCATTGATAATCATGAAATGGAAATTATTTGTAACTTTCTACAAGTAGAACAATGAATAGTACAGGTAGACGGGTGAAATCTTTCTATATATTGCTTCTAAATAGTCTAAGAAACATATATGCAAAGCATCCAAACAGTACAATTCGCCAATTTTTTGTTCTTCAAGTTTAAGTGAACTACGAGCCCCATTGTTAATCCTTTAAAGGAAATTATTTGTAAATTTCGACAAGTAGAACAATGAATGGAACAGGTAGACGGTTGAAAACATTGTATATATTGCTTCTATATAGTCTAAGAAACATATATGCAAAGCATCCAAATAGTACAATTCGACAATTTATTGTTCTTCAAGTTTAAGTGAACAATGAGCCCCAATGGTTAATCCTTTATCGGAAATTATTTGTAATTTTCGACAAGTAAAACAATGAATGGAACAGGTAGACGGTTGAAATCTTTGTATATATTGCTTCTATATAATCTACGAAACATATATGCAAAGCATCCAAACAGTACAATTCGCCAATTTTTTGTTCTTCAAGTTTAAGTGAACAATGAGCCCTAATGCTTAATCCGTTATCGGATATTATTTGTAACTTTCGACAAGTAGAACAATGAATGGATCAGGTAGACGGTTAAAATCATTGTATATATTGCTTCTATATAGCCTACGAAACATATATGCAAAGCATCCAAACAGTACAATTCGCCAATTTTTTGTTCTTCAAGTTTAAGTGAACTACGAGCCCCATTGTTAATCCTTTAAAGGAAATTATTTGTAAATTTCGACAAGTAGAACAATGAATGGAACAGGTAGACGGTTGAAATCTTTGTATATATTGCTTCTATATAGTCTAAGAAACATATATGCAAAGCATCCAAACAGTACAATTCGCCAATTTTTTGTACATCAAGTTTAAGTGAACTACGATTCCCATTGTTAATCCTTTAACAGAAATTATTTGTAACTTTCGACAAGTAGAACAATGAATGGAACAGGTAGACGGTTGAAATCATTGTATATATTGCTTCTATATAGTCTAAGAAACATATATGCAAAGCATCCAAACAGTACAATTCGCCAATTTTTTGTTCTTCAAGTATAAGTGAACAATGAGACCCAATGGTTAATCCATTATCGGAAATTATTTGTAACTTTCGACAAGTAGAACAATGAATGGAACAGGTAGACGGTTGAAATCTTTGTATACATTGCTTCTATATAGTCTAAGAAACATATATGCAAAGCATCCAAACAGTACAATTCGCCAATTTATTGTTCTTCAAGTTTAAGTGAACAACGAGCCCCATTGTTAATCCTTTAAATGAAATTATTTGTAAATTTCGACAAGTAGAACAATGAATGGGACAGGTAGACTGTTGAAATCATTGTATATATTGCTTCCATATAGTCCAAGAAATATATATGCAAAGCATCCAAACAGTGCCATTCGCCAATTTTTTGTTCTTCAAGTTTAAGTGAACTACGAGCCCCATTGTTAATCCTTTAACGGAAATTAATTGTAACTTTCGACAAGTAGAACAATGAATGGAACAGGTAGACGGTTGAAATCTTTGTATATATTGCTTCTATATAGTCTAAGAAACATATATGCAAAGCATCCAAACAGTACCATTCGCCAATTTTTTGTTCTTCAAGTTTAAGTGAACAACGAGCCCCATTGATAATCATGAAGTGGTAATTATTTGTAACTTTCTACAAGTAGAACAATGAATAGTACAGGTAGACGAGTGAAATCCTTCTATATATTGCTTCTGTATAGTCTAAGAAACATATATGCAAAGCATCCAAACAGTACAATTCGACAATTTTTTGTACATCAAGTTTAAGTGAACTACGATTCCCATTGTTAATCCTTTAACAGAAATTATTTGTAACTTTCGACAAGTAGAACAATGAATGGAACAGGTAGACGGTTGAAATCATTGTATATATTGCTTCTATATAGTCTAAGAAACATATATGCAAAGCATCCAAACAGTACAATTTGCCAATTTTTTGTTCTTCAAGTATAAGTGAACAATGAGACCCAATGGTTAATCCATTATCGGAAATTATTTGTAACTTTCGACAAGTAGAACAATGAATGGAACAGGTAGACGGTTGAAATCTTTGTATACATTGCTTCTATATAGTCTAAGAAACATATATGCAAAGCATCCAAACAGTACAATTCGCCAATTTATTGTTCTGCAAGTTTAAGTGAACAACGAGCCCCATTGTTAATCCTTTAAATGAAATTATTTGTAAATTTCGACAAGTAGAACAATGAATGGAACAGGTAGACTGTTGAAATCATTGTATATATTGCTTCCATATAGTCCAAGAAATATATATGCAAAGCATCCAAACAGTACCATTCGCTAATTTTTTGTTCTTAAGTTTAAGTGAACTATGAGCCCCATTGTTAATCCTTTAACGGAAATTATTTGTAACTTTCGACAAGTAGAACAATGAATGGAACAGGTAGACGGTTGAAATCTTTGTATATATTGCTTCTATATAGTCTAAGAAACATATATGCAAAGCATCCAAACAGTACCATTCGCCAATTTTTTGTTCTTCAAGTTTAAGTGAACTACGAGCCCCATTGTTAATCCTTTAACGGAAATTAATTGTAATTTTCTACAAGTAGAACAATGAATGGAACAGGTAGACGGTTGAAATCTTTGTATATGATGCTTCTATGTAGGCTAAGAAACATATATGCAAAGCATCCAAACAGTACAATTCGCCAATTTATTGATCTTCAAGTTTAAGTGAACTACGAGCCCCATTGTTAATCCTTTAACGGAAATTAATTGTAATTTTCTACAAGTAGAACAATGAATGGACCAGGTAGACGGTGGAAATCAATGTATATATTGCTTCTATATAGTCAAAGAAACATATATGCAAAGCATCGAAACAGTACAATTCGCCAATTTTTTGTTCTTCAAGTTTAAGAGAACTACGAGCCCCATTGTTAATACTTTAACGGAAATTATTTGTAACTTTCGACAAGTAGAACAATGAATGGAACAGGTAGACGGTTGAAATCATGGTATATATTGCTTCTATATAGTCTAAGAAACATATATGCAAAGCATCCAAACAGTACAATTCGCCAATTTTTTGTTCTTCAAGTATAAGTGAACAATGAGACCCAATGGTTAATCCATTATCGGAAATTATTTGTAACTTTCGACAAGTAGAACAATGAATGGAACAGGTAGACGGTTGAAATCTTTGTATACATTGCTTCTATATAGTCTAAGAAACATATATGCAAAGCATCCAAACAGTACCATTCGCCAATTTTTTGTTCTTCAAGTTTAAGTGAACTACGAGCCCCATTGTTAATCCTTTAACGGAAATTAATTGTAACTTTCGACAAGTAGAACAATGAATGGAACAGGTAGACGGTTGAAATCAATGTATATATTGCTTCTATATAGTCAAAGAAACATATATGCAAAGCATCGAAACAGTACAATTCGCCAATTTTTTGTTCTTCAAGTTTAAGAGAACTACGAGCCCCATTGTTAATACTTTAACGGAAATTATTTGTAAATTTCGACAAGTAGAACAATGAATGGAACAGGTAGACGGTTGAAATCTTTGTATATATTGCTTCTATATAGTCTAAGAAACATATATGCAAAGCATCCAAACAGTACAATTCGCCAATTTTTTGTACATCAAGTTTAAGTGAACTACGATTCCCATTGTTAATCCTTTAACAGAAATTATTTGTAACTTTCGACAAGTAGAACAATGAATGGAACAGGTAGACGGTTGAAATCATTGTATATATTGCTTCTATATAGTCTAAGAAACATATATGCAAAGCATCCAAACAGTACAATTCGCCAATTTTTTGTTCTTCAAGTATAAGTGAACAATGAGACCCAATGGTTAATCCATTATCGGAAATTATTTGTAACTTTCGACAAGTAGAACAATGAATGGAACAGGTAGACGGTTGAAATCTTTGTATACATTGCTTCTATATAGTCTAAGAAACATATATGCAAAGCATCCAAACAGTACAATTCGCCAATTTATTGTTCTTCAAGTTTAAGTGAACAACGAGCCCCATTGTTAATCCTTTAAATGAAATTATTTGTAAATTTCGACAAGTAGAACAATGAATGGGACAGGTAGACTGTTGAAATCATTGTATATATTGCTTCCATATAGTCCAAGAAATATATATGCAAAGCATCCAAACAGTGCCATTCGCCAATTTTTTGTTCTTCAAGTTTAAGTGAACTACGAGCCCCATTGTTAATCCTTTAACGGAAATTAATTGTAACTTTCGACAAGTAGAACAATGAATGGAACAGGTAGACGGTTGAAATCTTTGTATATATTGCTTCTATATAGTCTAAGAAACATATATGCAAAGCATCCAAACAGTACCATTCGCCAATTTTTTGTTCTTCAAGTTTAAGTGAACAACGAGCCCCATTGATAATCATGAAGTGGTAATTATTTGTAACTTTCTACAAGTAGAACAATGAATAGTACAGGTAGACGAGTGAAATCCTTCTATATATTGCTTCTGTATAGTCTAAGAAACATATATGCAAAGCATCCAAACAGTACAATTCGACAATTTTTTGTACATCAAGTTTAAGTGAACTACGATTCCCATTGTTAATCCTTTAACAGAAATTATTTGTAACTTTCGACAAGTAGAACAATGAATGGAACAGGTAGACGGTTGAAATCATTGTATATATTGCTTCTATATAGTCTAAGAAACATATATGCAAAGCATCCAAACAGTACAATTTGCCAATTTTTTGTTCTTCAAGTATAAGTGAACAATGAGACCCAATGGTTAATCCATTATCGGAAATTATTTGTAACTTTCGACAAGTAGAACAATGAATGGAACAGGTAGACGGTTGAAATCTTTGTATACATTGCTTCTATATAGTCTAAGAAACATATATGCAAAGCATCCAAACAGTACAATTCGCCAATTTATTGTTCTGCAAGTTTAAGTGAACAACGAGCCCCATTGTTAATCCTTTAAATGAAATTATTTGTAAATTTCGACAAGTAGAACAATGAATGGAACAGGTAGACTGTTGAAATCATTGTATATATTGCTTCCATATAGTCCAAGAAATATATATGCAAAGCATCCAAACAGTACCATTCGCTAATTTTTTGTTCTTAAGTTTAAGTGAACTATGAGCCCCATTGTTAATCCTTTAACGGAAATTATTTGTAACTTTCGACAAGTAGAACAATGAATGGAACAGGTAGACGGTTGAAATCTTTGTATATATTGCTTCTATATAGTCTAAGAAACATATATGCAAAGCATCCAAACAGTACCATTCGCCAATTTTTTGTTCTTCAAGTTTAAGTGAACTACGAGCCCCATTGTTAATCCTTTAACGGAAATTAATTGTAATTTTCTACAAGTAGAACAATGAATGGAACAGGTAGACGGTTGAAATCTTTGTATATGATGCTTCTATGTAGGCTAAGAAACATATATGCAAAGCATCCAAACAGTACAATTCGCCAATTTATTGATCTTCAAGTTTAAGTGAACTACGAGCCCCATTGTTAATCCTTTAACGGAAATTAATTGTAATTTTCTACAAGTAGAACAATGAATGGACCAGGTAGACGGTGGAAATCAATGTATATATTGCTTCTATATAGTCAAAGAAACATATATGCAAAGCATCGAAACAGTACAATTCGCCAATTTTTTGTTCTTCAAGTTTAAGAGAACTACGAGCCCCATTGTTAATACTTTAACGGAAATTATTTGTAACTTTCGACAAGTAGAACAATGAATGGAACAGGTAGACGGTTGAAATCATGGTATATATTGCTTCTATATAGTCTAAGAAACATATATGCAAAGCATCCAAACAGTACAATTCGCCAATTTTTTGTTCTTCAAGTATAAGTGAACAATGAGACCCAATGGTTAATCCATTATCGGAAATTATTTGTAACTTTCGACAAGTAGAACAATGAATGGAACAGGTAGACGGTTGAAATCTTTGTATACATTGCTTCTATATAGTCTAAGAAACATATATGCAAAGCATCCAAACAGTACCATTCGCCAATTTTTTGTTCTTCAAGTTTAAGTGAACTACGAGCCCCATTGTTAATCCTTTAACGGAAATTAATTGTAACTTTCGACAAGTAGAACAATGAATGGAACAGGTAGACGGTTGAAATCTTTGTATATATTGCTTCTATATAGTCTAAGAAACATATATGCAAAGTATCCAAACAGTACCATTCGCCAATTTTTTGTTCTTCAAGTTTAAGTGAACAACGAGCCCCATTGATAATCATGAAGTGGTAATTATTTGTAACTTTCTACAAGTAGAACAATGAATAGTACAGGTAGACGAGTGAAATCATTCTATATATTGCTTCTGTATAGTCTAAGAAACATATATGCAAAGCATCCAAACAGTACAATTCGCCAATTTTTTGTACTTCAAGTTTAAGTGAACTACGATTCCCATTGTTAATCCTTTAACAGAAATTATTTGTAACTTTCGACAAGTAGAACAATGAATGGAACAGGTAGACGGTTGAAATCATTGTATATATTGCTTCTATATAGTCTAAGAAACATATATGCAAAGCATCCAAACAGTACAATTCGCCAATTTTTTGTTCTTCAAGTATAAGTGAACAATGAGACCCAATGGTTAATCCATTATCGGAAATTATTTGTAACTTTCGACAAGTAGAACAATGAATGGAACAGGTAGACGGTTGAAATCTTTGTATACATTGCTTCTATATAGTCTAAGAAACATATATGCAAAGCATCCAAACAGTACAATTCGCCAATTTATTGTTCTTCAAGTTTAAGTGAACAACGAGCCCCATTGTTAATCCTTTAAATGAAATTATTTGTAAATTTCGACAAGTAGAACAATGAATGGAACAGGTAGACTGTTGAAATCATTGTATATATTGCTTCCATATAGTCCAAGAAATATATATGCAAAGCATCCAAACAGTACCATTCGCTAATTTTTTGTTCTTAAGTTTAAGTGAACTATGAGCCCCATTGTTAATCCTTTAACGGAAATTATTTGTAACTTTCGACAAGTAGAACAATGAATGGAACAGGTAGACGGTTGAAATCTTTGTATATATTGCTTCTATATAGTCTAAGAAACATATATGCAAAGCATCCAAACAGTACCATTCGCCAATTTTTTGTTCTTCAAGTTTAAGAGAACTACGAGCCCCATTGTTAATAATTTAACGGAAATTTTTTGTAACTTTCGACAAGTAGAACAATGAATGGAACAGGTAGACGGTTGAAATCATGGTATATATTGCTTCTATATAGTCTAAGAAACATTTATGCAAAGCATCCAAACAGTACAATTCGCCAATTGTTTGTTCTTCAAGTATAAGTGAACAATGAGACTCAATGGTTAATCCATTATCGGAAATTATTTGTAACTTTCGACAAGTAGAACAATGAATGGAACAGGTAGACGGTTGAAATCTTTGTATATATTGCTTCTATATAGTCTAAGAAACATATATGCAAAGCATCCAAACAGTACAATTCGCCAATTTATTGTTCTTCAAGTTTAAGTGAACAACGAGCCCCATTGTTAATCCTTTAAATGGAAATTATTTGTAACTTTCTACAAGTAGAACAATGAATGGAGCAGGAAGACGGTTGAAATCATTGTATGTATTGCTTCTATATAGTCAAAGAAACATTTATGCAAAGCATCCAAACAGTACAATTCGCCAATTGTTTGTTCTTCAAGTATAAGTGAACAATGAGACTCAATGGTTAATCCATTATCGGAAATTATTTGTAACTTTCGACAAGTAGAACAATGAATGGAACAGGTAGACGGTTGAAATCATGGTATATATTGCTTCTATATAGTCTAAGAAACATTCATGCAAAGCATCCAAACAGTACAATTCGCCAATTGTTTGTTCTTCAAGTATAAGTGAACAATGAGACTCAATGGTTAATCCATTATCGGAAATTATTTGTAACTTTCGACAAGTAGAACAATGAATGGAACAGGTAGACGGTTGAAATCTTTGTATACATTGCTTCTATATAGTCTAAGAAACATATATGCAAAGCATCCAAACAGTACAATTCGCCAATTTATTGTTCTTCAAGTTTAAGTGAACAACGAGCCCCATTGTTAATCCTTTAAAGGAAATTATTTGTAACTTTCGACAAGTAGAACAAGGAATGGAACAGGTAGACGGGTGAAATCTTTCTCTATATTGCTTCTAAATAGTCTAAGAAACATATATGAAAAGCATCCAAACAGTACAATTCGCCAATTTTTTGTTCTTCAAGTTTAAGTGAACTACGAGCCCCATTGTTAATCCTTTAACGGAAATTAATTGTAACTTTCGACAAGTAGAACAATGAATGGAACAGGTAGACTGTTGAAATCATTGTATATATTGCTTCTATAAAGTCTAAGAAACATATATGAAAAGCATCCAAACAGTACAATTCGCTAATTCATTGTTCTTCAAGTTTAAGTGAACAACGAGCCCCATTGTTAATCCTTTAAAGGAAATTAATTGTAATTTTCTACAAGTAGAACAATGAATGGAACAGGTAGCTGGTTGAAATCTTTGTATATGATGCTTCTATGTAGTCTAAGAAACATATATGCTAAGCATCCAAACAGTACCATTCGCCAATTTTTTGTTCTTCAAGTTTAAGTGAACTACGAGCCCCATTGTTAATCCTTTAAAGGAAATTATTTGTAAATTTCGACAAGTAGAACACTGAATGGAACAGGTAGACTGTTGAAATCATTGTATATATTGCTTCTATAAAGTCTAAGAAACATATATGCAAAGCATCCAAACAGTACAATTCGCCAATTTTTTGTTCTTCAAGTTGAAGTAAACTACGATCCCCATTGTTAATCCCTTAACGGAAATTATTTGTGACTTTCGACAAGTAGAACAATGAATGGAACAGGTAGACGGTTGAAATCATTGTATATATTGCTTCAGTATAGCCTAAGAAACATATATGCAAAGCATCCAAACAGTACAAGTCGCTAATTCATTGTTCTTCAAGTTTAAGTGAACAACGAGCCCCATTGTTAATCCTTTAAAGGAAATTATTTGTAAATTTCGACAAAGTAGAACAATGAATGGAACAGGTAGACGGATGAAATCTTTGTATATATTGCATCTATATAGTCTAAGAAACATATATGTAAAGCATCCAAACAGTACAATTCGCCAATTTATTGTTCTTCAAGTTTAAGTGAACAACGGGCCCCATTGTTATTCCTGTAATGGAAATTATTTGTAATTTTCGACAAGTAGAACAATGAATGGAATAGGTAGACGGTTGAAATCATTGTATATATTGCTTCTATATAGTCTAAGAAACATATATGCAAAGCATCCAAACAGTACAATTCGCCAATTTTTTGTTCTTCAAGTTTAAGTGAACAACGAGCCCCATTGTTAATCCCTTAAAGGAAATTATTTGTAACTTTCGACAAGTAGAACAAGGAATGGAACAGGTAGACGGATGAAATCATTGTATATATTGCTTCTATATAGTCTAAGAAACATATATGCAAAGCATCCAAACAGTACAATTCGCCAATTTTTTGTTCTTCAAGTTTAAGTAAACTACGATCCCCATTGTTAATCCCTTAACGGAAATTATTTGTGACTTTCGACAAGTAGAACAATGAATGGAACAGGTAGACGGTTGAAATCATTGTATATATTGCTTCAGTATAGCCTAAGAAACATATATGCAAAGCATCCAAACAGTACAAGTCGCTAATTCATTGTTCTTCAAGTATAAGTGAACAATGAGACCCAATGGTTAATCCATTATCGGAAATTATTTGTAACTTTCGACAAGTAGAACAATGAATGGAACAGGTAGACGGTTGAAATCTTTGTATACATTGCTTCTATATAGTCTAAGAAACATATATGCAAAGCATCCAAACAGTACAATTCGCCAATTTATTGTTCTTCAAGTTTAAGTGAACAACGAGCCCCATTGTTAATCCTTTAAATGGAAATTATTTGTAACTTTCTACAAGTAGAACAATGAATGGAGCAGGAAGACGGTTGAAATCATTGTATGTATTGCTTCTATATAGTCTAAGAAACATATATGCAAAGCATCCAAACAGTACCATTCGCCAATTTTTTGTTCTTCAAGTTTAAGTGAACTACGAGCCCCATTGTTAATCCTTTAACGGAAATTAATTGTAACTTTCGACAAGTAGAACAATGAATGGAACAGGTAGACGGTTGAAATCTTTGTATATATTGCTTCTATATAGTCTAAGAAACATATATGCAAAGTATCCAAACAGTACCATTCGCCAATTTTTTGTTCTTCAAGTTTAAGTGAACAACGAGCCCCATTGATAATCATGAAGTGGTAATTATTTGTAACTTTCTACAAGTAGAACAATGAATAGTACAGGTAGACGAGTGAAATCCTTCTATATATTGCTTCTGTATAGTCTAAGAAACATATATGCAAAGCATCCAAACAGTACAATTCGCCAATTTTTTGTACTTCAAGTTTAAGTGAACTACGATTCCCATTGTTAATCCTTTAACAGAAATTATTTGTAACTTTCGACAAGTAGAACAATGAATGGAACAGGTAGACGGTTGAAATCATTGTATATATTGCTTCTATATAGTCTAAGAAACATATATGCAAAGCATCCAAACAGTACAATTCGCCAATTTTTTGTTCTTCAAGTATAAGTGAACAATGAGACCCAATGGTTAATCCATTATCGGAAATTATTTGTAACTTTCGACAAGTAGAACAATGAATGGAACAGGTAGACGGTTGAAATCTTTGTATACATTGCTTCTATATAGTCTAAGAAACATATATGCAAAGCATCCAAACAGTACAATTCGCCAATTTATTGTTCTTCAAGTTTAAGTGAACAACGAGCCCCATTGTTAATCCTTTAAAGGAAATTATTTGTAACTTTCGACAAGTAGAACAAGGAATGGAACAGGTAGACGGGTGAAATCTTTCTCTATATTGCTTCTAAATAGTCTAAGAAACATATATGAAAAGCATCCAAACAGTACAATTCGCCAATTTTTTGTTCTTCAAGTTTAAGTGAACTACGAGCCCCATTGTTAATCCTTTAAAGGAAATTATTTGTAAATTTCGACAAGTAGAACAATGAATGGAACAGGAGGACTGTTGAAATCTTTGTATATATTGCTTCAGTATAGCCTAAGAAACATATATGCAAAGCATCCAAACAGTACAAGTCGCCAATTCCTTGTTCTTCAAGTTTAAGTGAACAACGAGCCCCATTGTTAATCCTTTAAAGGAAATTATTTGTAACTTTCGACAAGTAGAACAAGGAATGGAACAGGTAGACGGTTGAAATCAGTGTATATATTGCTTCTATATAGTTTAAGAAACATATTTGCAAAGCATCCAAACAGTACAATTCGCCAATTTTTTGTTCTTCAAGTTTAAGTGAACTACGAGCCCCATTGTTAATCCTTCAAAGGAAATTATTTGTAAATTTCGACAAAGTAGAACAATGAATGGAACAGGTAGACGGATGAAATCTTTGTATATATTGCATCTATATAGTCTAAGAAACATATATGTAAAGCATCCAAACAGTACAATTCGCCAATTTTTTGTTCTTCAAGATAAAGTAAACTACAATCCCCATTGTTAATCCTTTAACGGAAATTATTTGTAACTTTCGACAAGTAGAACAATGAATGGAACAGGTAGACGGTTGAAATCATTGTATATATTGCTTCTATATAGTCTAAGAAACATATATGCAAAGCATCCAAACAGTACCATTCACCAATTTATTGTTCTCCAAGTTTAAGAGAACAACGAGCCCCATTGATAATCATGAAAGGGAAATTATTTGTAACATTCTTCAAGTAGAACAATGAATAGAACAGTTAGACTGTTGAAATCTTTGTATATATTGCTTCTATATAGTTTAAGAAACATATATGCAAAGCATCCAAACAGTTCAATTCGCCAATTTATTGTCCTTCAAGTTTAAGTGAACAACGAGCCCCATTGTTAATCCTTTAAAGGAAATTATTTGTAAATTTCGACAAGTAGAACAATGATTGGAACACGTAGACGGTTGAAATCTTTGTATATATTGCTTCCATATAGTGTAAGAAACATGTACGCAAAGCATCCAAACAGTACCATTCGCCAATTTTTTGTTCTTCAAGTTTAAGTGAACAATGAGCCCCAATGGTTAATCCTTTATCGGAAATTATTTGTAATTTTCGACAAGTAGAACAATGAATGAAACAGGTAGACGGTTGAAATCTTTGTATATATTGCTTCTATATAATCTAAGAAACATATATGCAAAGCATCCAAACAGTACCATTCGCCAATTTTTTGTTCTTCAAGTTTAAGTGAACAACGAGCCCCATTGATAATCATGAAACGGAAATTATTTGTAACTTTCTACAAGTAGAACAATGAATAGAACAGTTAGACGGTTGAAATCTTTGTATATGTTGCTTCTATATAGTCTAAGAATCCTATATGCAAAGCATCTAAACAGTAACAATCGCCAATTTTTTGATCTTCAAGTTTAAGTGAACAGCGAGCCCCATTGATAATCATGAAATGGAAATTATTTGTAACTTTCTACAAGTAGAACAATGAATAGTAAAGGTAGACGGGTGCAATCTTTCTATATATTGCTTCTAAATAGTCTAAGAAACATATATGCAAAGCATCCAAACAGTACAATTCGCCAATTTTTTGTTCTTCAAGTTTAAGTGAACAACGAGCCCCATTGTTAATCCTTTAAAGGAAATTATTTGTAAATTTCGACAAGTAGAACAATGATTGGAACACGTAGACGGTTGAAATCTTTGTATATATTGCTTCCATATAGTGTAAGAAACATGTACGCAAAGCTTCCAAACAGAACCATTCGCCAATTTTTTGTTCTTCAAGTTTAAGTGAACAATGAGCCCCATTGTTAATCCTTTATCGGAAATTATTTGTAACTTTCGACAAGTAGAACATTGAATGGAACAGGTAGACGGTTGAAATCTTTGTATATATTGCTTCTATATAGTCTAAGAAACATATATGCAAAGCATCCAAACAGTAGAATTCGCCAATTTATTGTTCTTCAAGTTTAAGTGAACTACGAGCCCCATTGTTAATCCTTTAAAGGAAATTATTTGTAAATTTCGACAAGTAGAACAATGAATGTTACAGGTAGACGGTTGAAATCTTTGTATATATTGCTTCTATATAATCTAAGAAACATATATGCAAAGCATCCAAACAGTACCATTCGCCAATTTTTTGTTCATCAAGTTTAAGTGAACAATGAGCCCCATTGTTAATCCTTTATCGGAAATTATTTGTAACTTTCGACAAGTAGAACATTGAATGGAACAGGTAGACGGTTGAAATCTTTGTATATATTGCTTCTATATAGTATAAGAAACATATAAGCAAAGCATCCAAACAGTACCATTCGCCAATTTTTTGTTCTTCAAGTTTAAGTGAACTACGAGCCCCATTGTTAATACTTTAACGGAAATTATTTGTAACTTTCGACAAGTAGAACAATGAATGGAACAGGTAGCCGGTTGAAATCAATGTATATATTGCTTCTATATAGTCTAAGAAACATATATGCAAAGCATCCAAACAGTACCATTCGCAATTTTTTCGATCTTCAAGTTTAAGTGAACGACGAGCCCCATTGTTAATCCTTCAAAGGAAATTATTTGTAAATTACGACAAGTAGAACAATGATTGGAACACGTAGACGGTTGAAATCTTTGTATATATTGCTTCCATATAGTGTAAGAAACATGTACGCAAAGCATCCAAACAGTACCATTCGCCAATTTTTTGTTCTTCAAGATTATGTGAACAATGAGCCCCAATGGTTAATCCTTTATCGGAAATTATTTGTAATTTTCGACAAGTAGAACAATGAATGAAACAGGTAGACGGTTGAAATCTTTGTATATATTGCTTCTATATAATCTAAGAAACATATATGCAAAGCATCCAAACAGTACCATTCGCCAATTTTTTGTTCTTCAAGTTTAAGTGAACAACGAGCCCCATTGATAATCATGAAACGGAAATTATTTGTAACTTTCTACAAGTAGAACAATGAATGGAACAGGTAGACGGTTGAAATCTTTGTATATGTTGCTTCTATATAATCTAAGAAACATATATGCAAGGCATCCAAACAGTACAATCCGCCAATTATTTGATCTACAAGTTTAAGTGAACTACGAGCCCCATTGTTAATACTTTAACGGAAATTATTTGTAACTTGCGACAAGTAGAACAATGAATGGAACAGGTAGAAGGTTGAAATCAATGTATATATTGCTTCTATATAGTCTAAGAAACATATATGCAAAGCATCCAAACAGTACCATTCGCCAATTTTTTGTTCTTCAAGTTTAAGTGAAAAACGAGCCGCATTGTTAATCCTTTAAAGGAAATTATTTGTAAATTTCGAAAAGTAGAAAAATGATTGGAACACGTAGACGGTTGTAATCTTTGTATATATTGCTTCTATATAATCTAAGAAACATATATGCAAAGCATCCAAACAGAACCATTCGCCAATTTTTTGTTCTTCAAATTTAAGTGAACAACGAGCCCCATTGATAATCATGAAACGGAAATTATTTGTAACTTTCTACAAGTAGAACAATGAATAGAACAGGTAGACGGTTGAAATCTTTTTATATGTTGCGTCTATATATTCTAAGAAACCTATATGCAAAGCATCTAAACAGTACAATTCGCCAATTTTTTGTTCTTCAAGTTTAAGTGAACAACGAGCCCCATTGTTAATCCTTTAAAGGAAATTATTTGTAAATTTCGACAAGTAGAACAATGATTGGAACACGTAGACGGTTGAAATCTTTGTATATATTGCTTCCATATAGTGTAAGAAACATGTACGCAAAGCTTCCAAACAGAACCATTCGCCAATTTTTTGTTCTTCAAGTTTAAGTGAACAATGAGCCCCATTGTTAATCCTTTATCGGAAATTATTTGTAACTTTCGACAAGTAGAACATTGAATGGAACAGGTAGACGGTTGAAATCTTTGTATATATTGCTTCTATATAGTCTAAGAAACATATATGCAAAGCATCCAAACAGTAGAATTCGCCAATTTATTGTTCTTCAAGTTTAAGTGAACTACGAGCCCCATTGTTAATCCTTTAAAGGAAATTATTTGTAAATTTCGACAAGTAGAACAATGAATGTTACAGGTAGACGGTTGAAATCTTTGTATATATTGCTTCTATATAATCTAAGAAACATATATGCAAAGCATCCAAACAGTACCATTCGCCAATTTTTTGTTCATCAAGTTTAAGTGAACAATGAGCCCCATTGTTAATCCTTTATCGGAAATTATTTGTAACTTTCGACAAGTAGAACATTGAATGGAACAGGTAGACGGTTGAAATCTTTGTATATATTGCTTCTATATAGTATAAGAAACATATAAGCAAAGCATCCAAACAGTACCATTCGCCAATTTTTTGTTCTTCAAGTTTAAGTGAACTACGAGCCCCATTGTTAATACTTTAACGGAAATTATTTGTAACTTTCGACAAGTAGAACAATGAATGGAACAGGTAGCCGGTTGAAATCAATGTATATATTGCTTCTATATAGTCTAAGAAACATATATGCAAAGCATCCAAACAGTACCATTCGCAATTTTTTCGATCTTCAAGTTTAAGTGAACGACGAGCCCCATTGTTAATCCTTCAAAGGAAATTATTTGTAAATTACGACAAGTAGAACAATGATTGGAACACGTAGACGGTTGAAATCTTTGTATATATTGCTTCCATATAGTGTAAGAAACATGTACGCAAAGCATCCAAACAGTACCATTCGCCAATTTTTTGTTCTTCAAGATTATGTGAACAATGAGCCCCAATGGTTAATCCTTTATCGGAAATTATTTGTAATTTTCGACAAGTAGAACAATGAATGAAACAGGTAGACGGTTGAAATCTTTGTATATATTGCTTCTATATAATCTAAGAAACATATATGCAAAGCATCCAAACAGTACCATTCGCCAATTTTTTGTTCTTCAAGTTTAAGTGAACAACGAGCCCCATTGATAATCATGAAACGGAAATTATTTGTAACTTTCTACAAGTAGAACAATGAATGGAACAGGTAGACGGTTGAAATCTTTGTATATGTTGCTTCTATATAATCTAAGAAACATATATGCAAGGCATCCAAACAGTACAATCCGCCAATTATTTGATCTTCAAGTTTAAGTGAACTACGAGCCCCATTGTTAATACTTTAACGGAAATTATTTGTAACTTGCGACAAGTAGAACAATGAATGGAACAGGTAGAAGGTTGAAATCAATGTATATATTGCTTCTATATAGTCTAAGAAACATATATGCAAAGCATCCAAACAGTACCATTCGCCAATTTTTTGTTCTTCAAGTTTAAGTGAAAAACGAGCCGCATTGTTAATCCTTTAAAGGAAATTATTTGTAAATTTCGAAAAGTAGAAAAATGATTGGAACACGTAGACGGTTGTAATCTTTGTATATATTGCTTCTATATAATCTAAGAAACATATATGCAAAGCATCCAAACAGAACCATTCGCCAATTTTTTGTTCTTCAAATTTAAGTGAACAACGAGCCCCATTGATAATCATGAAACGGAAATTATTTGTAACTTTCTACAAGTAGAACAATGAATAGAACAGGTAGACGGTTGAAATCTTTTTATATGTTGCGTCTATATATTCTAAGAAACCTATATGCAAAGCATCTAAACAGTAACAATCGCCAATTTTTTGATCTTCAAGTTTAAGTGAACATCGAGCCCCATTGATAATCATGAAATGGAAATTATTTGTAACTTTCTACAAGTAGACCAATGAATAGTTCAGGTAGACGGGTGAAATCTTTCTATATATTACTTCTAAATAGTCTACGAAACATATATGCAAAGCATCCGAACAGTACAATTCGCCAATTTTTTGTTCTTCAAGTTTAAGTGAACTACGAGCCCCATTGTTAATCCTTTAACGGAAATTAATTGTAACTTTCTACAAGTAGAACAATGATTGGAACATGTAGACGGTTGAAATCTTTGTATATATTGCTTCCATATAGTCTAAGAAACATATATGCAAAGCATCCAAACAGTACCATTCGCCAATTTTTTGTTCTTCAAGTTTAAGTGAACTACGAGCCCCATTGTTAATACTTTAACGGAAATTATTTGTAAATTTCGACAAGTAGAACAATGTATGGAACAGGTAGACTGTTGAAATCATTGTATATATTGCTTCTATATAGTCCAAGAAACTTATATGCAAAGCGTCCAAACAGTACAATTCGCCAATTACTTGATCTTCAAGTTTAAGTGAACTACGAGCCCCATTGTTAATACTTTAACGGAAATTATTTGTAACTTTCGACAAGTAGAACATTGAATGGAACAGGTAGACGGTTGAAATCTTTGTATATATTGCTTCTATATAGTATAAGAAACATATATGCAAAGCATCCAAACAGTACAATTCGCCAATTTCTTGTACTTCAAGTTTAAGTGAACAATGAGCCCCAATGGTTTATCCATTATCGGTAATTATTTGTAACTTTCGACAAGTAGAACAATGAATGGAACAGGTAGACGGTTGAAATCTTTGTATATATTGCTTCTATATAGTATAAGAAACATATATGCAAAGCATCCAAACAGTACAATTCGCCAATTTCTTGTACTTCAAGTTTAAGTGAACAATGAGCCCCAATGGTTTATCCATTATCGGTAATTATTTGTAACTTTCGACAAGTAGAACAATGAATGGAACAGGTAGACGGTTGAAATCCTTGTATATATTGCGTCTATATAATCTAAGAAACATATATGCAAAGCATCCAAACAGTACCATTCGCCAATTTTTTGTTCTTCAAGTTTAAGTGAAGTACGAGCCCCATTGTTAATCCTTTAAAGGAAATTATTTGTAAATTTCGACAAGTAGAACAATGAATGGAACAGGTAGACGGTTGAAATCATTGTATATATTGCTTCTATATAGTCTAAGAAACATATATGCAAAGCATCCAAACAGTACAATTCGACAATTTTTTGCTCTTCAAGTTTAAGTGAACTACGAGCCCCATTGTTAATCCTTTAAAGGAAATTATTTGTAAATTTCGGCAAGTAGTACAATGAATGGAATTGGTAAACGGTTGAAATCATTGTATATATTGCTTCTATATAGTCTAAGAAACATATATGCAAAGCATCCAAACAGTACAATTCGCCAATTTTTTGTTCTTCAAGTTTAAGTAAACTACGATCCCCATTGTTAATCCATTAACGGAAATTATTTGTAACTTTCGACAAGTAGAACAATGAATGGAACAGATAGACGGTTGAAATCATTGTATATATTGCTTCTATATAGTCTAAGAAACATATATGCAAAGCATCCAAACAGTACAATTCGACAATTTTTTGCTCTTCAAGTTTAAGTGAACTAGGAGCCCCATTGTTAATCCTTTAAAGGAAATTATTTGTAAATTTCGGCAAGTAGAACAATGAATGGAATAGGTAGACGGTTGAAATCATTGTATATATTGCTTCTAAATAGTCTAAGAAACATATCTGCAGATCATCCAAACAGTACAATCCGCCAATTATTTGATCTTCAAGTTTAAGTGAACTACGAGCCCCATTGTTAATACTTTAACGGAAATTATTTGTAAATTTCGAAAAGTAGAACAATGATTGGAACACGTAGACGGTTGAAATCTTTGTATATATTGCTTCTATATAGTATAAGAAACATATATGCAATGCATCCAAACAGTACCATTCGCCAATTTTTTGTTCTTCAAGTTTAAGTGAACTACGAGCCCCATTGTTAATACTGTAACGGAAATTATTTGTAACTTGCGACAAGTAGAACAATGAATGGAACAGGTAGCCGGTTGAAATCTTTGTATATATTGCTTCTATATAGTCTGAGAAACATATATGCAATGCATCCAAACAGTACCATTCGCCAATTTTTTGTTCTTCAAGTTTAAGTGAACTACGAGCCCCATTGTTAATACCGTAACGGAAATTATTTGTAACTTGCGACAAGTAGAACAATGAATGGAACAGGTAGCCGGTTGAAATCTTTGTATATATTGCTTCTATATAATCTAAGAAACATATATGCAAAGCATCCAAACAGAACCATTCGCCAATTTTTTGTTCTTCAAATTTAAGTGAACAACGAGCCCCATTGATAATCATGAAACGGAAATTATTTGTAACTTTCTACAAGTAGAACAATGAATAGAACAGGTAGACGGTTGAAATCTTTGTATATGTTGCGTCTATATATTCTAAGGAACCTATATGCAAAGCATCTAAACAGTAACAATCGCCAATTTTTTGATCTTCAAGTTTAAGTGAACATCGAGCCCCATTGATAATCATGAAATGGAAATTATTTGTAACTTTCTACAAGTAGAACAATGAATAGTACAGGTAGACGGGTGAAATCTTTCTATATATTACTTCTAAATAGTCTACGAAACATATATGCAAAGCATCCAAACAGTACAATTCGCCAATTTTTTGTTCTTCAAGTTTAAGTGAACTACGAGCCCCATTGTTAATCCTTTAACGGAAATTAATTGTAACTTTCTACAAGTAGAACAATGATTGGAACACGTAGACGGTTGAAATCTTTGTATATATTGCTTCCATATAGTCTAAGAAACATATATGCAAAGCATCCAAACAGTACCATTCGCCAATTTTTTGTTCTTCAAGTTTAAGTGAACAATGAGCCCCATTGTTAATCGTTTATCGCAAATTATTTGTAAATTTCGACAAGTAGAACAATGTATGGAACAGGTAGACTGTTGAAATCATTGTATATATTGCTTCTATATAGTCCAAGAAACTTATATGCAAAGCGTCCAAACAGTACAATTCGCCAATTATTTGATCTTCAAGTTTAAGTGAACTACGAGCCCCATTGTTAATACTTTAACGGAAATTATTTGTAACTTGCGACAAGTAGAACAATGAATCGAACATGTAGAAGGTTGAAATCAATGTATATATTGCTTCTATATAGTCTAAGAAACATATATGCAAAGCATCCAAACAGTACAATTCGCCAATTTTTTGTTCTTCAAGTTTAAGTGAACTACGAGCCCCATTGTTAATCCTTTAACGGAAATTAATTGTAACTTTCTACAAGTAGAACAATGATTGGAACACGTAGACGGTTGAAATCTTTGTACATATTGCTTCCATATAGTCTAAGAAACATATATGCAAAGCATCCAAACAGTACCATTCGCCAATTTTTTGTTCTTCAAGTTTAAGTGAACAATGAGCCCCATTGTTAATCGTTTATCGGAAATTATTTGTAAATTTCGACAAGTAGAACAATGTATGGAACAGGTAGACTGTTGAAATCATTGTATATATTGCTTCTATATAGTCCAAGAAACTTATATGCAAAGCGTCCAAACAGTACAATTCGCCAATTATTTGATCTTCAAGTTTAAGTGAACTACGAGCCCCATTGTTAATACTTTAACGGAAATTATTTGTAACTTTCGCCAAGTAGAACATTGAATGGAACAGGTAGACGGTTGAAATCTTTGTATATATTGCTTCTATATAGTATAAGAAACATATATGCAATGCATACAAACAGTATCATTCGCCAATTTTTTGCTCTTCAAGTTTAAGTGAACTACGAGCCCCATTGTTAATACTGTAACGGAAATTATTTGTAACTTGCGACAAGTAGAACAATGAATGGAACAGGTAGCCGGTTGAAATCTTTGTATATATTGCTTCTATATAATCTACGAAACATATATGCAAAGCATCCAAACAGTACCATTCGCCAATTTTTTGTTCTTCAAGTTTAAGTGAACAACGAGCCCCATTGTTAATCCTTTAAAGGAAATTATTTGTAAATTTCGACAAGTAGAACAATGAATGGAACAGGTAGACGGTTGAAATCTTTGTAAATATTGCTTCTATATAGTCTAAGAAACATATATGCAAAGCATCCGAACAGTACAATTCGCCAATTTTTTGCTCTTCAAGTTTAAGTGAACTACGAGCCCCATTGTTAATCCTTTATCGGAAATTATTTGTAACTTTCGACAAGTAGAACAATGAATGGAACAGGTAGACGGTTGAAATCTTTGTAAATATTGCTTCTATATAGTCTAAGAAACATATATGCAAAGCATCCAAACAGTACAAGTCGCCAATTTTTTGTTCTTCAAGTTGAAGTGAACAATGAGCCCAAATGGTTAATCCATTATCGGAAATTATTTCTAAATTTCGAAAAGTAGAACAATGATTGGAACACGTAGACGGTTGAAATCTTTGTATATATTGCTTCCATATAGTCTAAGAAACTTGTACGCAAAGCATCCAAACAGTACCATTCGCCATTTTTTTGTTCTTCAAGCTTAAGTGAACAATGAGCCCCAATGGTTAATCCTTTATCGGAAATTATTTGTAACTTTCGGCAAGTAGAACAATGTATGGATCAGGTAGACGGTTGAAATCTTTGTATATATTGCTTCTATATAGTCTAATAAACTTATATGCAAAGCATCCAAACAGTACCATTCGCCAATTTTTTGTTCATCAAGTTTAAGTGAACAACAAGCCCCATTGATAATCATGAAACGGAAATTATTTGTAACTTTCTACAAGTAGAACAATGAATAGAACTGGTAGACGGGTGAAATTTTTCTATATGTTGCTTCTATATAGTCTAAGAAACATATATGCAAAGCATCCAAACAGTACCATTCGCCAATTTTTTGTTCTTCAAGTTTAAGTGAACTACGAGCCCCATTGTTAATCCTTTAAAGGAAATTATTTGTAACTTTCGACAAGTAGAACAATGATTGGAACACGTAGACGGTTGAAATCTTTGTATATATTGCTTCCATATAGTCTAAGAAACATATATGCAAAGCATCCAAACAGTACCATTCGCCAATTTTTTGTTCTTCAAGTTCAAGTGAACAATGAGCCCCATTGTTAATCCTTTATCGGAAATTATTTGTAATTTTCGACAAGTAGAACAATGAATGGAACATGTAAACGGTTGAAATCTTTGTATATATTGCTTCTATATAACCTAAGAAACATATATGTAAAGCATCCAAATAGTACCATTCGCCAATTTTTTGTTCTTCAAGGTTAAGTGAACAATGAGCCACATTGTTAATCCTTTATCGGAAACTATTTGTAACTTTCTACAATTAGATCAATAATTGGAACACGTAGACGGTTGAAATCTTTGTATATATTGCTTCTATATAGACTAAGAAACATATATGCAAAGCATCCAAACAGTAACATTCGCCAATTTTTTGTTCTTCAAGTTTAAGTGAACAACGAGCCCCATTGATAACCATGAAACGGAAATTATTTGTAACTTTCGACATGCAGAACAATGAATGGAACAGGTAGACGGTTGAAATTATTATATATATTGCTTCTATATAGTCTAAGAAACATATATGCATAGCATCCACACAGTACAATTCGCCAAATTATTGTTCTCCAAGTTTAAGTGAACAACGAGCCCCATTGTTAATCCTTTAAAGGAAATTATTTGTAACTTTCGACAAGTAGAACAATGAATGGAACAGGTAGACGGTTGAAATCAATGTATATATTGCTTCTATATAGTCTAAGAAACATATATGCAAAGCATCCAAACAGTACCATTCGCCAATTTTTTGTTCTTCAAGTTTAAGTGAACTACGAGCCCCATTGTTAATACTTTAAAGGAAATTATTTGTAAATTTCGGCAAGTAGAACAATGAATGGAACACGTAGACGGTTGAAATCTTTGTATATATTGCTTCCATATAGGCTAAGAAACATGTACGCAAAGCATCCAAACAGTACCATTCGCCAATTTTTTGTTCTTCAAGTTTAAGTGAACTACGAGCCCCATTGTTAATCCTTTAATGGAAATTATTTGTAAATTTCGACAAGTAGAACAATGAATGGAAAAGGTAGACGGTTGAAATCTTTGTATATGTTGCTTCTATATAGTCTAAGAAACCTATATGCAAAGCATCTAAACAGTACCATTCGCCAATTTTTTGATCTTCAAGTTTAAGTGAACAGCGAGCCCCATTGATAATCATGAAATGGAAATTATTTGTAACTTTCTACAAGTAGAACAATGAATAGTGCAGGTAGAGGGGTGAAATCTTTCATTATATTGCTTCTAAATAGTCTAAGAAACATATATGCAAAGCATCCAAACAGTACAATTCGCCAATTTTTTGTTCTTCAAGTTTAAGTGAACAACGAGCCCCATTGTTAATCCTTTAAAGGAAATTATTTGTAACTTTCGACAAGTAGAACAATGATTGGAACACGTAGACGGTTGAAATCTTTGTAAATATTGCTTCTATATAGTCTAAGAAACATATATGCAAAGCATCCAAACAGTACAAGTAGCCAATTTTTTGTTCTTCAAGTTTAAGTGAACAATGAGCCCAAATGGTTAATCCATTATCGGAAATTATTTGTAACTTTCGACAAGTAGAACAATGAATGGAACAGGTAGACGGTTGAAATCATTGTATATATTGCTTCTATATAGTCTAAGAAACATATCTGCATATCATCCAAACAGTACAATTCGCCAATTTTTTGTTCTTCAAGTTTAAGTGAACAACGAGCCCCATCGTTAATCCATTAAAGGAAATTATTTCTAAATTTCGAAAAGTAGAACAATGATTGGAACACGTAGACGGTTGAAATCTTTGTATATATTGCTTCCATATAGTCTAAGAAACTTGTACGCAAAGCATCCAAACAGTACCATTCGCCATTTTTTTGTTCTTCAAGCTTAAGTGAACAATGAGCCCCAATGGTTAATCCTTTATCGGAAATTATTTGTCACTTTCGGCAAGTAGAACAATGTATGGATCAGGTAGACGGTTGAAATCTTTGTATATATTGCTTCTATATAGTCTAATAAACTTATATGCAAAGCATCCAAACAGTACCATTCGCCAATTTTTTGTTCATCAAGTTTAAGTGAACAACAAGCCCCATTGATAATCATGAAACGGAAATTATTTGTAACTTTCTACAAGTAGAACAATGAATAGAACTGGTAGACGGGTGAAATTTTTCTATATGTTGCTTCTATATAGTCTAAGAAACATATATGCAAAGCATCCAAACAGTACCATTCGCCAATTTTTTGTTCTTCAAGTTTAAGTGAACTACGAGCCCCATTGTTAATCCTTTATCGGAAATTATTTGTAACTTTCGACAAGTAGAACAATGATTGGAACACGTAGACGGTTGAAATCTTTGTATATATTGTTTCCATATAGTCTAAGAAACATATATGCAAAGCATCCAAACAGTACCATTCGCCAATTTTTTGTTCTTCAAGTTCAAGTGAACAATGAGCCCCATTGTTAATCCTTTATCGGAAATTATTTGTAATTTTCGACAAGTAGAACAATGAATGGAACATGTAAACGGTTGAAATCTTTGTATATATTGCTTCTATATAACCTAAGAAACATATATGTAAAGCATCCAAATAGTACCATTCGCCAATTTTTTGTTCTTCAAGGTTAAGTGAACAATGAGCCACATTGTTAATCCTTTATCGGAAACTATTTGTAACTTTCTACAAGTAGATCAATAATTGGAACACGTAGACGGTTAAAATCTTTGTATATATTGCTTCTATATAGACTAAGAAACATATATGCAAAGCATCCAAACAGTACCATTCGCCAATTTTTTGTTCTTCAAGTTTAAGTGAACAACGAGCCCCATTGATAACCATGAAACGGAAATTATTTGTAACTTTCGACATGCAGAACAATGAATGGAACAGGTAGACGGTTGAAATTATTATATATATTGCATCTATATAGTCTAAGAAACATATATGCATAGCATCCACACAGTACAATTCGCCAAATTATTGTTCTCCAAGTTTAAGTGAACAACGAGCCCCATTGTTAATCCTTTAAAGGAAATTATTTGTAACTTTCGACAAGTAGAACAATGAATGGAACAGGTAGACGGTTGAAATCAATGTATATATTGCTTCTATATAGTCTAAGAAACATATATGCAAAGCATCCAAACAGTACCATTCGCCAATTTTTTGTTCTTCAAGTTTAAGTGAACTACGAGCCCCATTGTTAATACTTTAAAGGAAATTATTTGTAAATTTCGGCAAGTAGAACAATGAATGGAACACGTAGACGGTTGAAATCTTTGTATATATTGCTTCCATATAGGCTAAGAAACATGTACGCAAAGCATCCAAACAGTACCATTCGCCAATTTTTTGTTCTTCAAGTTTAAGTGAACTACGAGCCCCATTGTTAATCCTTTAAAGGAAATTATTTGTAAATTTCGACAAGTAGAACAATGAATGGAACAGGTAGACGGTTGAAATCTTTGTATATGTTGCTTCTATATAGTCTAAGAAACCTATATGCAAAGCATCTAAACAGTACCATTCGTCAATTTTTTGATCTTCAAGTTTAAGTGAACAGCGAGCCCCATTGATAATCATGAAATGGAAATTATTTGTAACTTTCTACAAGTAGAACAATGAATAGTGCAGGTAGAGGGGTGAAATCTTTCATTATATTGCTTCTAAATAGTCTAAGAAACATATATGCAAAGCATCCAAACAGTACAATTCGCCAATTTTTTGTTCTTCAAGTTTAAGTGAACTACGAGCCCCATTGTTAATCCTTTAAAGGAAATTATTTGTAAATTTCGACAAGTAGAACAATGAATGGAACAGGTAGACGGTTGAAATCTTTGTATATGTTGCTTCTATATAGTCTAAGAAACCTATATGCAAAGCATCTAAACAGTACCATTCGCTAATTTTTTGTTCTTCAAGTTTAAGTGAACTACGAGCCCCATTGTTAATAATTTAACGGAAAATATTTGTAGCTTGCGACAAGTAGAACAATGAATGGAACAGGTAGCCGGTTGAAATCAATGTATATATTGCTTCTATATAGTCTAAGAAACATATATGCAAAGCATCCAAACAGTACCATTCGCCAATTTTTTGATCTTCAAGTTTAAGTGAACAGCGAGCCCCATTGATAATCATGAAATGGAAATTAATTGTAACTTTCTACAAGTAGAACAATGAATAGTACAGATAGACGGGTGAAATCTTTCTATATATTGGTTCTAAATAGTCTAAGAAACAGATATGCAAAGCATCCAAACAGTACAATTCGCCAATTTTTTGTTCTTCAAGTTTAAGTGAACTACGAGCCCCGTTGTTAATCCGTTAACGGAAACTAATTGTAACTTTCTACAAGAAGAACACTGATTGGAACACGTAGACGGTTGAAATCTTTGTATATGTTGCTTCTATATAGTCTAAGAAACATATATGCAAAGCATCCAAACAGTACAGTTCGCCAATTTATTGTTCTTCAAGTTTAAGTGAACAACGAGCCCTATTGTTAATCCTTTAAAGGAAATTATGTGTAAATTTCGACAAGTAGAACAATGATTGGAACACGTAGACGGTCGAAATCATTGTATATATTGCTTCCATATAGTCTAAGAAACATGTACGCAAAGCATCCAAACAGTACCATTCGCCAATTTTTTGGTCTTCAAGTTTAAGTGAACAACGAGCCCCATTGATAATCATGAAACGGACATTATTTGTAACTTTCTACAAGTAGATCAATGAATAGAACAGGTAGACGGTTGAAATCTTTGTATATATTGCTTCTATATAATCTAAGAAAAATATATGCAAAGCATCCAAACAGTACCATTCGCCAATTTTTTGTTCTTCAAGTTTAAGTGAACTTCGAGCCCCATTGTTAATCCTTTAAAGGAAATTATTTGTAAATTTCGACAAGTAGAACAATGAATGGAACAGGTAGACGGTTGAAATCATTGTATATATTGCTTCTATATAGTCTAAGAAACATATATGCAAAGCATCCAAACAGTACAATTCGCCAATTTCTTGTTCTTCAAGTTTAAGTAAACTACGAGCCCCATTGTTAATACTTTAACGGAAATTATTTGTAAATTTCGACAAGTAGAACAATGATTGGAACACGTAGACTGTTGAAATCTTTGTATATATTGCTCCCATATAGTCTAAGAAACATGTACGCAAAGCATCCAAACAGTACAATTCGCCAATTTCTTGTTCTTCAAGTTTAAGTAAACTACGATCCCGATTGTTAATCCCTTAACGGAAATTATTTGTAACTTTCGTCAAGTAGAACAATGAATGGAACAGGTAGACGGTTGAAATCATTGTATATATTGCTTGTATATAGTCTAAGAAACATATATGCAAATCATACAAACAGTACTATTCGCCAATTATTTGATCTTCAAGTTTAAGTGAACTACGAGCCCCATTGTTAATACTTTAACGGAAATTATTTGTAAATTTCGACAAGTAGAACAATGATTGGAACACGTAGACTGTTGAAATCTTTGTATATATTGCTCCCATATAGTCTAAGAAACATGTACGCAAAGCATCCAAACAGTACAATTCGCCAATTTCTTGTTCTTCAAGTTTAAGTAAACTACGATCCCGATTGTTAATCCCTTAACGGAAATTATTTGTATCTTTCGACAAGTAGAACAATGAATGGAACAGGTAGACGGTTGAAATCATTGTATATATTGCTTGTATATAGTCTAAGAAACATATATGCAAATCATCCAAACAGTACTATTCGCCAATTATTTGATCTTCAAGTTTAAGTGAACTACGAGCCCCATTGTTAATACTTTAACGGAAATTATTTGTAAATTTCGACAAGTAGAACAATGAATGGATCATGTAGACAGTTGAAATCAATGTATATATTGCTTCTATATAGTCTAAGAAACATATATGCAAAGCATCCAAACAGTACCATTCGCCAATTTTTTGATCTTCAAGTTTAAGTGAACAGCGAGCCCCATTGATAATCATGAAATGGAAATTAATTGTAACTTTCTACAAGTAGAACAATGAATAGAACAGGTAGACGGTTGAAATCTTTGTATATGTTGCTTCTATATAGTCTACGAAACCTATATGCAAAGCATCTAAACAGTAACAATCGCCAATTTTTTGATCTTCAAGTTTAAGTGAACAGCGAGCCCCATTGATAATCACGAAATGGAAATTATTTGTAACTTTCTACAAGTAGAACAATGAATAGTACAGGTAGACGGGTGAAATCTTTCTATATATTGCTTCTAAATAGTCTAAGAAACATATATGCAAAGCATCCAAACAGTACAATTCGCCAATTTTTTGTTCTTCACGTTTAAGTGAACTACGAGCCCCATTGTTAATCCTTTAACGGAAATTAATTGTAACTTTCTACAAGTAGAACAATGATTGGAACACGCAGACGGTTGAAATCTTTGTATATATTGCTTCTATATAGTCTAAGAAACAGATATGCAAAGCATCCAAACAGTACAATTCGCCAATTTTTTGTTCTTCAAGTTTAAGTGAACAATGAGCCCCATTGTTAATCCTTTAAAGGAAATTATTTCAAACTTTCGACAAGTAGAACAATGAATGGAACAGGTAGACTGTTGAAATCATTGTATATATTGCGTCTATATAGTCTAAGAAACATATATGCAAAGCATCCAAACAGTACAATTCGCCAAATTTTTGGTCTTCAAGTTTAAGTGAACAATGAGCCCCATTGTTAATCCTTTAAAGGAAATTATTTCTAACTTTCGACAAGTAGAAGAATGAGTGGAACAGGTAGACGGTTGAAATCTTTGTATATATTGCTTCTATATAGTCTAGGAAACATGTATGCAAAGCATCCAAACAGTACAATTCGCCAATTTTTTGTTCTTCAAGTTTAAGTGAACAATGAGCCCCAATGGGTAATCCTTTATCGGTAATTATTTGTAACTTTCGACAAGTAGAACAATGAATGGAACAGGTAGACGGATGAAATCCTTGTATATATTGCTTCCATATAGTCTAAGAAACATGTACGCAAAGCATCCAAACAGTACCATTCGCCAATTTTTTGTTCTTCAAGTTTAAGTGAACAATGAGCCCCATTGTTAATCCTTTATCGGAAATTATTTCTAACTTTCGACAAGTAGAACAATGAATCGAACAGGTAGACGGTTGAAATCTTTGTATATATTGCTTCTATATAGTCTAAAACACATATATGCAAAGCATCCAACCAGTACAATTCGCCAATTTTTTGTTCTTCAAGTTTAAGTGAACAATGAGCCCCAATGGTTAATCCTTTATCGGTAATTATTTGTAACTTTCGACAAGTAGAACAATGAATGGAACATGTAGACGGTTGAAATCCTTGTATATATTGCGTCTATATAGTCTAAGAAACATATATGCAAAGCATCCAAACAGTACAATTCGCCAATTTTTTGTTCTTCAAGTTTAAGTGAACAATGAGCCCCAATGGTTAATCCTTTATCGGTAATTATTTGTAACTTTCGACAAGTAGAACAATGAATGGAACATGTAGACGGTTGAAATCCTTGTATATATTGCGTCTATATAGTCTAAGAAATATATATGCAAAGCATCCAAAGAGTATCATTCGCCAATTTTTTGTTCTTCAAGTTTAAGTGAACAACGAGCCCCATCGTTAATCCTTTAAAGGAAATTATTTGTAAATTTCGACAAGTAGAACAATGAATGGAACAGGTAGACGGTTGAAATCATTGTATATATTGCTTCTATATAGTCTAAGAAACATGTACGCAAAGCATCCAAACAGTACCATTCGCCAATTTTTTGTTCCTCAAGTTTAAGTGAACAATGAGCCCCATTGTTAATCCTTTATCGGAAATTATTTGTAACTTTCGACAAGTAGAACAATGAATGGAACAGGTAGACGGTTGAAATCATTGTATATATTGCTTCTATATAGTCTAAGAAACATATCTGCATATCATCCAAACAGTACAATTCGCCAATTATTTGATCTTCAAGTTTAAGTGAACTACGAGCCCCATTGTTAATCCTTTAAAGGAAATTATTTGTAATTTTCGACAAGTAGAACAATGAATGGAACATGTAAACGGTTGAAATCTTTGTATATATTGCTTCTATATAACCTAAGAAACATATATGTAAAGCATCCAAATAGTACCATTCGCCAATTTTTTGTTCTTCAAGGTTAAGTGAACAATGAGCCACATTGTTAATCCTTTATCGGAAACTATTTGTAACTTTCGACAAGTAGAACAATGAATGGAACAGGTAGACGGTTGAAATCAATGTATATATTGCTTCTATATAGTCTAAGAAACATATATGCAAAGCATCCAAACAGTACCATTCGCCAATTTTTTGTTCTTCAAGTTTAAGTGAACTACGAGCCCCATTGTTAATACTTTAAAGGAAATTATTTGTAAATTTCGGCAAGTAGAACAATGAATGGAACACGTAGACGGTTGAAATCTTTGTATATATTGCTTCCATATAGGCTCAGAAACATGTACGCAAAGCATCCAAACAGTACCATTCGCCAATTTTTTGTTCTTCAAGTTTAAGTGAACTACGAGCCCCATTGTTAATCCTTTAAAGGAAATTATTTGTAAATTTCGACAAGTAGAACAATGAATGGAACAGGTAGACGGTTGAAATCTTTGTATATGTTGCTTCTATATAGTCTAAGAAACCTATATGCAAAGCATCTAAACAGTACCATTCGCCAATTTTTTGATCTTCAAGTTTAAGTGAACAGCGAGCCCCATTGATAATCATGAAATGGAAATTATTTGTAACTTTCTACAAGTAGAACAATGAATAGTGCAGGTAGAGGGGTGAAATCTTTCATTATATTGCTTCTAAATAGTCTAAGAAACATATATGCAAAGCATCCAAACAGTACAATTCGCCAATTTTTTGTTCTTCAAGTTTAAGTGAACTACGAGCCCCATTGTTAATCCTTTAAAGGAAATTATTTGTAACTTTCGACAAGTAGAACAATGATTGGAACACGTAGACGGTTGAAATCTTTGTAAATATTGCTTCTATATAGTCTAAGAAACATATATGCAAAGCATCCAAACAGTACAAGTCGCCAATTTTTTGTTCTTCAAGTTTAAGTGAACAATGAG
Organism: Cerceris ruficornis; assembly: GCA_963989415.1. NCBI lineage: Eukaryota > Metazoa > Arthropoda > Insecta > Hymenoptera > Crabronidae > Cerceris > Cerceris ruficornis. The sequence goes on from CAXDIW010000101.1 coordinate 521,261, forward strand.
CCCAAATGGTTAATCCATTATCGGAAATTATTTGTAACTTTCGACAAGTAGAACAATGAATGGAACAGGTAGACGGTTGAAATCATTGTATATATTGCTTCTATATAGTCTAAGAAACATGTACGCAAAGCATCCAAACAGTACCATTCGCCATTTTTTTGTTCTTCAAGCTTAAGTGAACAATGAGCCCCAATGGTTAATCCTTTATCGGAAATTATTTGTAACTTTCGGCAAGTAGAACAATGTATGGATCAGGTAGACGGTTGAAATCTTTGTATATATTGCTTCTATATAGTCTAATAAACTTATATGCAAAGCATCCAAACAGTACCATTCGCCAATTTTTTGTTCATCAAGTTTAAGTGAACAACAAGCCCCATTGATAATCATGAAACGGAAATTATTTGTAACTTTCTACAAGTAGAACAATGAATAGAACTGGTAGACGGGTGAAATTTTTCTATATGTTGCTTCTATATAGTCTAAGAAACATATATGCAAAGCATCCAAACAGTACCATTCGCCAATTTTTTGTTCTTCAAGTTTAAGTGAACTACGAGCCCCATTGTTAATCCTTTAAAGGAAATTATTTGTAACTTTCGACAAGTAGAACAATGATTGGAACACGTAGACGGTTGAAATCTTTGTATATATTGCTTCCATATAGTCTAAGAAACATATATGCAAAGCATCCAAACAGTACCATTCGCCAATTTTTTGTTCTTCAAGTTCAAGTGAACAATGAGCCCCATTGTTAATCCTTTATCGGAAATTATTTGTAATTTTCGACAAGTAGAACAATGAATGGAACATGTAAACGGTTGAAATCTTTGTATATATTGCTTCTATATAACCTAAGAAACATATATGTAAAGCATCCAAATAGTACCATTCGCCAATTTTTTGTTCTTCAAGGTTAAGTGAACAATGAGCCACAATGTTAATCCTTTATCGGAAACTATTTGTAACTTTCTACAAGTAGATCAATAATTGGAACACGTAGACGGTTGAAATCTTTGTATATATTGCTTCTATATAGACTAAGAAACATATATGCAAAGCATCCAAACAGTACCATTCGCCAATTTTTTGTTCTTCAAGTTTAAGTGAACAACGAGCCCCATTGATAACCATGAAACGGAAATTATTTGTAACTTTCGACATGCAGAACAATGAATGGAACAGGTAGACGGTTGAAATTATTATATATATTGCTTCTATATAGTCTAAGAAACATATATGCATAGCATCCACACAGTACAATTCGCCAAATTATTGTTCTCCAAGTTTAAGTGAACAACGAGCCCCATTGTTAATCCTTTAAAGGAAATTATTTGTAACTTTCGACAAGTAGAACAATGAATGGAACAGGTAGACGGTTGAAATCTTTGTATATATTGCTTCCATATAGGCTAAGAAACATGTACGCGAAGCATCCAAACAGTACCATTCGCCAATTTTTTGTTCTTCAAGTTTAAGTGAACTACGAGCCCCATTGTTAATCCTTTAAAGGAAATTATTTGTAACTTTCGACAAGTAGAACAATGAATGGAACAGGTAGACTGTTGAAATCATTGTATATATTGCTTCTATATTGTCTAAGAAACATATATGCAAAGCGTCCAAACAGTACCATTCGCCAATTTTTTGTTCTTCAAGTTTAAGTAAACTACGATCCCCATTGTTAATCCCTTAACGGAAATTATTTGTAACTTTCGACAAGTAGAACAATGAATGGAACAGGAAGACGGTTGAAATCAATGTATATGCTGCTTCTATATAGTCTAAGAAACCTATATGCAAAGCATCTAAACAGTAACAATCGCCAATTTTTTGATCTTCAAGTTTAAGTGAACAGCGAGCCCCATTGATAATCATGAAAAGGAAATTATTTGTAACTTTCTACAAGTAGAACAATGAATAGTACAGGTAGACGGGTGAAATCTTTCTATATATTGCTTCTAAATAGTCTATGAAACATATATGCAAAGCATCCAAACAGTACAATTCGCCAATTTTTTGTTCTACAAGTTTAAGTGAACAATGTGCCCCATTGTTAATCCTTTATCGGAAATTATTTGTAACTTTCGACAAGTAGAACAATGAATGGAACTGGTAGACGGTTGAAATCTTTTTATATATTGCTTCTAAATAGTCTAAGAAACATATATGCAAAGCATCTAAACAGTAACAATCGCCAATTTTTTGATCTTCAAGTTTAAGTGAACAGCGAGCCCTATTGATAATCATGAAATGGAAATTATTTGTAACTTTCTACAAGTAGAATAATGAATAGTACAGGTAGACAGGTGAAATCTTTCTGTATATTGCTTCTAAATAGTCTAAGAGACATATATGCAAAGCATCCAAACAGTACAATTCGCCAATTTTTTGTTCTTCAAGTTTAAGTGAACTACGAGCCCCATTGTTAATCCTTTAAAGGAAATTATTTGTAAATTTCGACAAGTAGAACAATGAATGGATCAGGTAGACGGTTGAAATCTTTGTATATATTGCATCTATATAATCTAAGAAACATATATGCAAAGCATCTAAACAGTAACAATCGCCAATTTTTTGATCTTCAAGTTTAAGTGAACAGCGAGCCCCATTGATAATCATGAAATGGAAATTATTTGTAACTTTCTACAAGTAGAACAATGAATAGTACAGGTAGACGGGTGAAATCTTTCTATATATTGCTTCTAAATAGTCTATGTAACATATATGCAAAGCATCCAAACAGTACAATTCGCCAATTTTTTGTTCTACAAGTTTAAGTGAACAATGTGCCCCATTGTTAATCCTTTATCGGAAATTATTTGTAACTTTCGACAAGTAGAACAATGAATGGAACTGGTAGACGGTTGAAATCTTTTTATATATTGCTTCTAAATAGTCTAAGAAACATATATGCAAAGTATCCAAACAGTACAATTCGCCAATTTTTTGTTCTTTAAGTTTAAGTGAACTACGAGCCCAATTGTTAATCCTTTAAAGGAAATTATTTGTAAATATCGACAAGTAGAACAATGAATGGATCATGTAGACGGTTGAAGTCATTGTATATATTGCTTCTATATAGTCTACGAAACATATATGCAAAGCATCCAAACAGTACCATTCGCCAATTTTTTGTTCTTCAAGTTTAAGTGAACAACGAGCCCCAATGGTTAATCCTTTATCGGAAATTATTTGTAACTTCCGACAAGTAGAACAATGAATGGAACAGGTAGACTGTTGAAATCTTTGTATATATTGCGTCTATATAGTCTAAGAAACATATATGCAAAGCATCCAAACAGTACCATTCGCCAATTTTTTGTTCTTCAAGTTTAAGTGAACTACGAGCCCCATTGTTAATCCTTTAAAGGAAATTATTTGTAAATTTCGACAAGTAGAACAATGAATGGAACAGGTAGACTGTTGAAATCATTGTATATATTGCTTCTATATAGTCTAAGAAACATATATGCAAAGCATCCAAACAGTACAATTCGCCAATTTATTGTTCTTCAAGTTTAAGTGAACAACGAGCCCCATTGTTAAACCTTTAAAGGAAATTATTTGTAAATTTCGACAAGTAGAACAATGAATGGAACAGGTAGACGGTCGAAATCTTTGTATATATTGCTTCTATATAATCTAAGAAACATATATGCAAAGCATCCAAACAGTACCATTCGCCAATTTTTTGTTCTTCAAGTTTAAGTGAACTACGAGCCCCATTGTTAATCCTTTAAAAGAAATTATTTGTAAATTTCGACAAGTAGAACAATGAATGGAACAGGTAGACTGTTGAAATCATTGTATATATTGCTTCTATATTGTCTAAGAAACATATATGCAAAGCGTCCAAACAGTACAATTCGCCAATTATTTGATCTTCAAGTTTAAGTGAACTACGAGCTCCATTGTTAATACTTTAACGGAAATTATTTGTAACTTGCGACAAGTAGAACAATGAATGGAACAGGTAGCCGGTTGAAATCAATGTATATATTGCTTCTAAATAGTCTAAGAAACATATATGCAAAGTATCCAAACAGTACAATTCGCCCATTTTTTGTTCTTTAAGTTTAAGTGAACTACGAGCCCAATTGTTAATCCTTTAAAGGAAATTATTTGTAAATATCGACAAGTAGAACAATGAATGGATCATGTAGACGGTTGAAGTCATTGTATATATTGCTTCTATATAGTCTACGAAACATATATGCAAAGCATCCAAACAGTACCATTCGCCAATTTTTTGTTCTTCAAGTTTAAGTGAACAACGAGCCCCATTGATAATTATGAAACGGAAATTATTTGTAATTTTCTACAAGTAGAACAATGAATGGAACAGGTAGACGGTTGAAATCAATGTATATATTGCTTCTATATAGTCTAAGAAACATATATGCAAAGCATCCAAACAGTACCATTCGCCAATTTTTTGTTCTTCAAGTTTAAGTGAACAACGAGCCCCATTGATAATCATGAAAGGGAAATTATTTGTAACTTTCTTCAAATAGAACAATGAATAGAACAGTTAGACTGTTGAAATCTTTGTATATATTGCTTCTATATAGTCTAAGAAACATATATGCAAAGCATCCAAACAGTACGATTCGCCAATTTTTTGTTCTTCAAGTTTAAGTGAACTACGAGCCCCATTGTTAATCCTTTATCGGAAATTATTTGTAATTTTCGACAAATAGAACAATGAATGGAACAGGTAGACGGTTGAAATCTTTGTATATATTGCTTCTATATAATCTAAGAAACATATATGCAAAGCATCCAAACAGTACCATTCGCGAATTTATTGTTCTTCAAGTTTAAGTGAACAACGAGCCCCATTGATAATCATGAAAGGGAAATTATTTCTAAATTTCGACAAGTAGAACAATGATTGGAACAGGTAGACGGGTGAAATCCTTCTATATATTGCTTCTATATAGTCTAAGAAACATATATGCAAAGCATCCAAACAGTACAATTCGCCAATTTTTTTGTTCTTCAAGTTTAAGTGAACTACGAGCCCCATTGTTAATCCTTTATCGGAAATTATTTGTAATTTTCTACAAATAGAACAATGAATGGAACAGGTAGACGGTTGAAATCATTGTATATATTGCTTCTATATAGTCTAAGAAACATATCTGCATATCATCCAAACAGTACAATTCGCCAATTATTTGATCTTCAAGTTTAAGTGAACTACGAGCCCCATTGTTAATCCTTTATCGGAAATTATTTGTAACTTTCGACAAGTAGAACAATGAATGGAACAGGTAGACGGTTGAAAACTTTGTATATATTGCTTCTATATAGTCTAAGAAACATGTACGCAAAGCATCCAAACGGTACCATTCGCCAATTTTTTGTTCCTCAAGTTTAAGTGAACAATGAGCCCCATTGTTAATCCTTTATCGGAAATTATTTGTAACTTTCGACAAGTAGAACAATGAATGGAACAGGTAGACGGTTGAAATCTTTGTAAATATTGCTTCTATATAGTCTAAGAAACATATATGCAAAGCATCCAAACAGTACAATTCGCCAATTTTTTGTTCTTCAAGTTTAAGTGAACAATGAGCCCCAGTGGTTAATCCTTTATCGGAAATTATTTGTAACTTTCGACAAGTAGAACAATGAATGGAACAGGTAGACGGTTGAAATCTTTGTATATATTGCATCTATATAATCTAAGAAACATATATGCAAAGCATCTAAACAGTAACAATCGCCAATTTTTTGATCTTCAAGTTTAAGTGAACAGCGAGCCCCATTGATAATCATGAAATGGAAATTATTTGTAACTTTCTACAAGTAGAACAATGAATAGTACAGGTAGACGGGTGAAATCTTTCTATATATTGCTTCTAAATAGTCTATGTAACATATATGCAAAGCATCCAAACAGTACAATTCGCCAATTTTTTGTTCTACAAGTTTAAGTGAACAATGTGCCCCATTGTTAATCCTTTATCGGAAATTATTTGTAACTTTCGACAAGTAGAACAATGAATGGAACTGGTAGACGGTTGAAATCTTTTTATATATTGCTTCTAAATAGTCTAAGAAACATATATGCAAAGTATCCAAACAGTACAATTCGCCAATTTTTTGTTCTTTAAGTTTAAGTGAACTACGAGCCCAATTGTTAATCCTTTAAAGGAAATTATTTGTAAATATCGACAAGTAGAACAATGAATGGATCATGTAGACGGTTGAAGTCATTGTATATATTGCTTCTATATAGTCTACGAAACATATATGCAAAGCATCCAAACAGTACCATTCGCCAATTTTTTGTTCTTCAAGTTTAAGTGAACAACGAGCCCCAATGGTTAATCCTTTATCGGAAATTATTTGTAACTTCCGACAAGTAGAACAATGAATGGAACAGGTAGACTGTTGAAATCTTTGTATATATTGCGTCTATATAGTCTAAGAAACATATATGCAAAGCATCCAAACAGTACCATTCGCCAATTTTTTGTTCTTCAAGTTTAAGTGAACTACGAGCCCCATTGTTAATCCTTTAAAGGAAATTATTTGTAAATTTCGACAAGTAGAACAATGAATGGAACAGGTAGACTGTTGAAATCATTGTATATATTGCTTCTATATAGTCTAAGAAACATATATGCAAAGCATCCAAACAGTACAATTCGCCAATTTATTGTTCTTCAAGTTTAAGTGAACAACGAGCCCCATTGTTAAACCTTTAAAGGAAATTATTTGTAAATTTCGACAAGTAGAACAATGAATGGAACAGGTAGACGGTCGAAATCTTTGTATATATTGCTTCTATATAATCTAAGAAACATATATGCAAAGCATCCAAACAGTACCATTCGCCAATTTTTTGTTCTTCAAGTTTAAGTGAACTACGAGCCCCATTGTTAATCCTTTAAAAGAAATTATTTGTAAATTTCGACAAGTAGAACAATGAATGGAACAGGTAGACTGTTGAAATCATTGTATATATTGCTTCTATATTGTCTAAGAAACATATATGCAAAGCGTCCAAACAGTACAATTCGCCAATTATTTGATCTTCAAGTTTAAGTGAACTACGAGCTCCATTGTTAATACTTTAACGGAAATTATTTGTAACTTGCGACAAGTAGAACAATGAATGGAACAGGTAGCCGGTTGAAATCAATGTATATATTGCTTCTAAATAGTCTAAGAAACATATATGCAAAGTATCCAAACAGTACAATTCGCCCATTTTTTGTTCTTTAAGTTTAAGTGAACTACGAGCCCAATTGTTAATCCTTTAAAGGAAATTATTTGTAAATATCGACAAGTAGAACAATGAATGGATCATGTAGACGGTTGAAGTCATTGTATATATTGCTTCTATATAGTCTACGAAACATATATGCAAAGCATCCAAACAGTACCATTCGCCAATTTTTTGTTCTTCAAGTTTAAGTGAACAACGAGCCCCATTGATAATTATGAAACGGAAATTATTTGTAATTTTCTACAAGTAGAACAATGAATGGAACAGGTAGACGGTTGAAATCAATGTATATATTGCTTCTATATAGTCTAAGAAACATATATGCAAAGCATCCAAACAGTACCATTCGCCAATTTTTTGTTCTTCAAGTTTAAGTGAACAACGAGCCCCATTGATAATCATGAAAGGGAAATTATTTGTAACTTTCTTCAAATAGAACAATGAATAGAACAGTTAGACTGTTGAAATCTTTGTATATATTGCTTCTATATAGTCTAAGAAACATATATGCAAAGCATCCAAACAGTACGATTCGCCAATTTTTTGTTCTTCAAGTTTAAGTGAACTACGAGCCCCATTGTTAATCCTTTATCGGAAATTATTTGTAATTTTCGACAAATAGAACAATGAATGGAACAGGTAGACGGTTGAAATCTTTGTATATATTGCTTCTATATAATCTAAGAAACATATATGCAAAGCATCCAAACAGTACCATTCGCGAATTTATTGTTCTTCAAGTTTAAGTGAACAACGAGCCCCATTGATAATCATGAAAGGGAAATTATTTCTAAATTTCGACAAGTAGAACAATGATTGGAACAGGTAGACGGGTGAAATCCTTCTATATATTGCTTCTATATAGTCTAAGAAACATATATGCAAAGCATCCAAACAGTACAATTCGCCAATTTTTTTGTTCTTCAAGTTTAAGTGAACTACGAGCCCCATTGTTAATCCTTTATCGGAAATTATTTGTAATTTTCGACAAATAGAACAATGAATGGAACAGGTAGACGGTTGAAATCATTGTATATATTGCTTCTATATAGTCTAAGAAACATATCTGCATATCATCCAAACAGTACAATTCGCCAATTATTTGATCTTCAAGTTTAAGTGAACTACGAGCCCCATTGTTAATCCTTTATCGGAAATTATTTGTAACTTTCGACAAGTAGAACAATGAATGGAACAGGTAGACGGTTGAAAACTTTGTATATATTGCTTCTATATAGTCTAAGAAACATGTACGCAAAGCATCCAAACGGTACCATTCGCCAATTTTTTGTTCCTCAAGTTTAAGTGAACAATGAGCCCCATTGGTTAATCCTTTATCGGAAATTATTTGTAACTTTCGACAAGTAGAACAATGAATGGAACAGGTAGACGGTTGAAATCATTGTATATATTGCTTCTATATAGTCTAAGAGACATATCTGCATATCATCCAAACAGTACAATTCGCCAATTTTTTGTTCTTCAAGTTTAAGTGAACAACAAGCCCCATTGATAATCATGAAAAGGAAATTATTTGTAACTTTCTACAAGTATAACAATGAATAGAACAGGTAGACGGTTGAAATCTTTCTATATATTGCTTCTATATAGTCTAAGAAACATATATGCAAAGCATCCAAACAGTACAATTCGCCAATTTATTGTTCTTCAAGTTTAAGTGAACAACGAGCCCCATTGTTAATCCTTTAAAGGAAATTATTTGTAAATATCGACAAGTAGAACAAGGAATGGAACAGGTAGACGGGTGAAATCCTTCTATATATTGCTTCTATATAGTCTAAGAAACATATATGCAAAGCATCCAAACAGTACAATTCGCCAATTTTTTTGTTCTTCAAGTTTAAGTGAACTACGAGCCCCATTGTTAATCCTTTATCGGAAATTATTTGTAATTTTCGACAAATAGAACAATGAATGGAACAGGTAGACGGTTGAAATCTTTGTATATATTGCTTCTATATAGTCTAAGAAACATATATGCAAAGCATCCAAACAGTACCATTCGCCAATTTTTTGTTCTTCAAGGTTAAGTGAAAAATGAGCCCCATTGTTAATCCTTTATCGGAAATTATTTGTAACTTTCGACAAGTAGAACAATGAATGGCACAGGTAGACGGTTGAAAACTTTGTATATATTGCTTCTATATAGTCTAAGAAACATGTACGCAAAGCTTCCAAACAGTACCATTCGCCAATTTTTTGTTCCTCAAGTTTAAGTGAACAATGAGAGCCATTGTTAATCCTTTATCGGAAATTATTTGTAACTTTCGACAAGTAGAACAATGAATGGAACAGGTAGACGGTTGAAATCTTTGTAAATATTGCTTCTATATAGTCTAAGAAACATATATGCAAAGCATCCAAACAGTACCATTCGCCAATTTTATGTTCTTCAAGTTTAAGTGAACAACGAGCCCCATTGATAATCATGAAAGGGAAATTATTTCTAAATTTCGACAAGTAGAACAATGATTGGAACAGGTAGACGGGTGAAATCCTTCTATATATTGCTTCTATATAGTCTAAGAAACATATATGCAAAGCATCCAAACAGTACAATTCGCCAATTTTTTTGTTCTTCAAGTTTAAGTGAACTACGAGCCCCATTGTTAATCCTTTATCGGAAATTATTTGTAATTTTCGACAAATAGAACAATGAATGGAACAGGTAGACGGTTGAAATCTTTGTATATATTGCTTCTATATAGTCTAAGAAACATATATGCAAAGCATCCAAACAGTACCATTCGCCAATTTTTTGTTCTTCAAGGTTAAGTGAAAAATGAGCCCCATTGTTAATCCTTTATCGGAAATTATTTGTAACTTTCGACAAGTAGAACAATGAATGGAACAGGTAGACGGTTGAAAACTTTGTATATATTGCTTCTATATAGTCTAAGAAACATGTACGCAAAGCATCCAAACAGTACCATTCGCCAATTTTTTGTTCCTCAAGTTTAAGTGAACAATGAGCCCCATTGTTAATCCTTTATCGGAAATTATTTGTAACTTTCGACAAGTAGAACAATGAATGGAACAGGTAGACGGTTGAAATCTTTGTAAATATTGCTTCTATATAGTCTAAGAAACATATATGCAAAGCATCCAAACAGTACAATTCGCCAATTTTTTGTTCTTCAAGTTTAAGTGAACAATGAGCCCCAATGGTTAATCCTTTATCGGAAATTATTTGTAACTTTCGACAAGTAGAACAATGAATGGAACAGGTAGACGGTTGAAATCATTGTATATATTGCTTCTATATAGTCTAAGAAACATATCTGCATATCATCCAAACAGTACAATTCGCCAATTATTTGATCTTCAAGTTTAAGTGAACTACGAGCCCCATTGTTAATCCTTTATCGGAAATTATTTGTAACTTTCGACAAGTAGAACAATGAATGGAACAGGTAGACGGTTGAAAACTTTGTATATATTGCTCCTATATAGTCTAAGAAACATGTACGCAAATCATCCAAACAGTACCATTCGCCAATTTTTTGTTCCTCAAGTTTAAGTGAACAATGAGCCCCATTGTTAATCCTTTATCGGAAATTATTTGTAACTTTCGACAAGTAGAACAATGAATGGAACAGGTAGACGGTTGAAATCTTTGTAAATATTGCTTCTATATAGTCTAAGAAACATATATGCAAAGCATCCAAACAGTACAATTCGCCAATTTTTTGTTCTTCAAGTTTAAGTGAACAATGAGCCCCAGTGGTTAATCCTTTATCGGAAATTATTTGTAACTTTCGACAAGTAGAACAATGAATGGAACAGGTAGACGGTTGAAATCATTGTATATATTGCTTCTATATAGTCTAAGAGACATATCTGCATATCATCCAAACAGTACAATTCGCCAATTATTTGATCTCCAAGTTTAAGTGAACTACGAGCCCCATTGTTAATCCTTTATCGGAAATTATTTGTAACTTTCGACAAGTAGAACAATGAATGGAACAGGTAGACGGTTGAAAACTTTGTATATATTGCTTCTATATAGTCTAAGAAACATGTACCCAAAGCATCCAAACAGTACCATTCGCCAATTTTTGTTCCTCAAGTTTAAGTGAACAATGAGCCCCATTGTTAATCCTTTATCGGAAATTATTTGTAACTTTCGACAAGTAGAACAATGAATGGAACAGGTAGACGGTTGAAATCTTTGTAAATATTGCTTCCATATAGTCTAAGAAACATGTACGCAAAGCATCCAAACAGTACCATTCGCCAATTTTTTGTTCTTCAAGTTTAAGTTAACAATGAGCCCCAATGGTTAATCCTTTATCGGAAATTATTTGTAACTTTCGACAAGTAGAACAATGAATGGAACAGGTAGACGGTTGAAATCTTTGTATATATTGCTTCTATATAGTCTAAGAAACATATATGCAAAGCATCCAAACAGTACAATTCGCCAATTTTTTTGTTCTTCAAGTTTAAGTGAACTACGAGCCCCATTGTTAATCATTTAAAAAAAATTATTTGTAAATTTCGACAAGTAGAACAATGAATGGAACAGGTAGACTGTTGAAATCATTGTATATATTGCTTCTATATAGTCTAAGAAACATATATGCAAAGCCTCCAAACAGTACAATTCGCCAATTATTTGATCTTCAAGTTTAAGTGAACTACGAGCTCCATTGTTAATACTTTAACGGAAATTATTTGTAACTTGCGACAAGTAGAACAATGAATGGAACAGGTAGCCGGTTGAAATCAATGTATATATTGCTTCTAAATAGTCTAAGAAACATATATGCAAAGAATCCAAACAGTACAATTCGCCAATTTTTTGTTCTTCAAGTTTAAGTGAACTACGAGCCCCATTGTTATTCCTTTAAAGGAAATTATTTGTAACTTTCGACAAGTAGAACAATGAATGGAACAGGTAGACTGTTGAAATCATTGTATATATTGCTTCTTTATAGTCTAAAAAACATATATGCAAAGCATCCAAACAGTACAATTCGCCAATTTTTTTGTTCTTCAAGTTTAAGTGAACTACGAGCCCCATTGTTAATCATTTAAAAAAAATTATTTGTAAATTTCGACAAGTAGAACAATGAATGGAACAGGTAGACTGTTGAAATCATTGTATATATTGCTTCTTTATAGTCTAAGAAACATATATGCAAAGCATCCAAACAGTACAATTCGCCAATTTATTGTTCTTCAAGTTTAAGTGAACAACGAGCCCCATTGTTAATCCTTTAAAGGAAATTATTTGTAAATTTCGACAAGTAGAACAATGAATGGAACAGGTAGACGGTTGAAATCTTAGTATATATTGCGTCTATATAGTCTAAGAACCATATATGCAAAGCATCCAAACAGTACCATTCGCCAATTTTTTGTTCTTCAAGTTTAAGTGAACTACGAGCCCCATTGTTAATCCTTTAAAGGAAATTATTTCTAAATGTCGACAAGTAGAACAATGATTGGAACACGTAGACGGTTGAAATCTTTGTATATATTGCTTCCATATAGTCTAAGAAACATGTACGCAAAGCATCCAAACAGTACCATTCGCCAATTTTTTGTTCTTCAAGTTTAAGTTAACAATGAGCCCCAATGGTTAATCCTTTATCGGAAATTATTTGTAACTTTCGACAAGTAGAACAATGAATGGAACAGGTAGACGGTTGAAATCTTTGTATATATTGCATCTATATAATCTAAGAAACATATATGCAAAGCATCTAAACAGTAACAATCGCCAATTTTTTGATCTTCAAGTTTAAGTGAACAGCGAGCCCCATTGATAATCATGAAATGGAAATTTTTTGTAACTTTCTACAAGTAGAACAATGAATAGTACAGGTAGACGGGTGAAATCTTTCTATATATTGCTTCTAAATAGTCTATGAAACATATATGCAAAGCATCCAAACAGTACAATTCGCCAATTTTTTGTTCTTCAAGTTTAAGTGAACAATGAGCCCCATTGTTAATCCTTTATCGGAAATTATTTGTAAATATCGACAAGTAGAACAATGAATGGATCATGTAGACGGTTGAAGTCATTGTATATATTGCTTCTATATAGTCTACGAAACATATATGCAAAGCATCCAAACAGTACCATTCGCCAATTTTTTGTTCTTCAAGTTTAAGTGAACAACGAGCCCCATTGATAATTATGAAACGGAAATTATTTGTAACTTTCTACAAGTAGAACAATGAATGGAACAGGTAGACGGTTGAAATCAATGTATATATTGCTTCTATATAGTCTAAGAAACATATATGCAAAGCATCCAAACAGTACCATTCGCCAATTTTTTGTTCTTCTAGTTTAAGTGAACAACGAGCCCCAATGGTTAATCCTTTATCGGAAATTATTTGTAACTTCCGACAAGTAGAACAATGAATGGAAGAGGTAGACTGTTGAAATCTTTGTATATATTGCGCCTATATAGTCTAAGAAACATATATGCAAAGCATCCAAACAGTACCATTCGCCAATTTTTTGTTCTTCAAGTTTAAGTGAACTACGAGCCCCATTGTTAATCCTTTAAAGGAAATTATTTGTAAATTTCGACAAGTAGAACAATGAATGGAACACGTAGACGGTTGAAATCAATGTATATATTGCTTCTATATAGTCTAAGAAACATATATGCAAAGCATCCAAACAGTACAATTCGCCAATTTATTGTTCTTCAAGTTTAAGTGAACAACGAGCCCCATTGTTAATCCTTTAAATGAAATTATTTGTAAATTTCGACAAGTAGAACAATGAATGGAACAGGTAGACTGTTGAAATCATTGTATATATTGCTTCCATATAGTCCAAGAAATATATATGCAAAGCATCCAAACAGTACAATTCGCCAATTTATTGTTCTTCAAGTTTAAGTGAAAAACGAGCCCCATTGTTAATCCTTTAAAGGAAATTATTTGTAAATTTCGACAAGTAGAACAATGAATGGAACAGGTAGACGGTCGAAATCTTTGTATATATTGCTTCTATATAATCTAAGAAACATATATGCAAAGCATCCAAACAGTACCATTCGCCAATTTTTGGTTCTACAAGTTTAAGTGAACTACGAGCCCCATTGTTAATCCTTTAAAGGAAATTATTTGTAAATTTCGACAAGTAGAACAATGAATGGAACAGGTAGACTGTTGAAATCATTGTATATATTGCTTCTATATAGTCTAAGAAACATATATGCAAAGCGTCCAAACAGTACAATTCGCCATTTATTTGATCTTCAAGTTTAAGTGAACTACGAGCTCCATTGTTAATACTTTAACGGAAATTATTTGTAACTTGCGACAAGTAGAACAATGAATGGAACAGGTAGCCCGTTGAAATCAATGTATATATTGCTTCTAAATAGTCTAAGAAACATATATGCAAAGTATCCAAACAGTACAATTCGCCAATTTTTTGTTCTTTAAGTTTAAGTGAACTACGAGCCCAATTGTTAATCCTTTAAAGGAAATTATTTGTAAATATCGACAAGTAGAACAATGAATGGATCATGTAGACGGTTGAAGTCATTGTATATATTGCTTCTATATAGTCTACGAAACATATATGCAAAGCATCCAAACAGTACCATTCGCCAATTTTTTGTTCTTCAAGTTTAAGTGAACAACGAGCCCCATTGATAATTATGAAACGGAAATTATTTGTAATTTTCTACAAGTAGAACAATGAATGGATCATGTAGACGGTTGAAGTCATTGTATATATTGCTTCTATATAGTCTACGAAACATATATGCAAAGCATCCAAACAGTACCATTCGCCAATTTTTTGTTCTTCAAGTTTAAGTGAACAACGAGCCCCATTGATAATTATGAAACGGAAATTATTTGTAATTTTCTACAAGTAGAACAATGAATGGAACAGGTAGACGGTTGAAATCAATGTATATATTGCTTCTATATAGTCTAAGAAACATATATGCAAAGCATCCAAACAGTACCATTCGCCAATTTTTTGTTCTTCAAGTTTAAGTGAACAACGAGCCCCATTGATAATCATGAAAGGGAAATTATTTGTAACTTTCTTCAAATAGAACAATGAATAGAACAGTTAGACTGTTGAAATCTTTGTATATATTGCTTCTATATAGTCTAAGAAACATATATGCAAAGCATCCAAACAGTACGATTCGCCAATTTTTTGTTCTTCAAGTTTAAGTGAACTACGAGCCCCATTGTTAATCCTTTATCGGAAATTATTTGTAATTTTCGACAAATAGAACAATGAATGGAACAGGTAGACGGTTGAAATCTTTGTATATATTGCTTCTATATAGTCTAAGAAACATATATGCAAAGCATCCAAACAGTACCATTCGCGAATTTATTGTTCTTCAAGTTTAAGTGAACAACGAGCCCCATTGATAATCATGAAAGGGAAATTATTTCTAAATTTCGACAAGTAGAACAATGATTGGAACAGGTAGACGGGTGAAATCCTTCTATATATTGCTTCTATATAGTCTAAGAAACATATATGCAAAGCATCCAAACAGTACAATTCGCCAATTTTTTTGTTCTTCAAGTTTAAGTGAACTACGAGCCCCATTGTTAATCCTTTATCGGAAATTATTTGTAATTTTCGACAAATAGAACAATGAATGGAACAGGTAGACGGTTGAAATCTTTGTATATATTGCTTCTATATAGTCTAAGAAACATATATGCAAAGCATCCAAACAGTACCATTCGCCAATTTTTTGTTCTTCAAGGTTAAGTGAAAAATGAGCCCCATTGTTAATCCTTTATCGGAAATTATTTGTAACTTTCGACAAGTAGAACAATGAATGGCACAGGTAGACGGTTGAAAACTTTGTATATATTGCTTCTATATAGTCTAAGAAACATGTACGCAAAGCATCCAAACAGTACCATTCGCCAATTTTTTGTTCCTCAAGTTTAAGTGAACAATGAGACCCATTGTTAATCCTTTATCGGAAATTATTTGTAACTTTCGACAAGTAGAACAATGAATGGAACAGGTAGACGGTTGAAATCTTTGTAAATATTGCTTCTATATAGTCTAAGAAACATATATGCAAAGCATCCAAACAGTACCATTCGCCAATTTTTTGTTCTTCAAGTTTAAGTGAACAACGAGCCCCATTGATAATCATGAAAGGGAAATTATTTCTAAATTTCGACAAGTAGAACAATGATTGGAACAGGTAGACGGGTGAAATCCTTCTATATATTGCTTCTATATAGTCTAAGAAACATATATGCAAAGCATCCAAACAGTACAATTCGCCAATTTTTTTGTTCTTCAAGTTTAAGTGAACTACGAGCCCCAATGTTAATCCTTTATCGGAAATTATTTGTAATTTTCGACAAATAGAAAAATGAATGGAACAGGTAGACGGTTGAAATCTTGGTATATATTGCTTCTATATAGTCTAAGAAACATATATGCAAAGCATCCAAACAGTACCATTCGCCAATTTTTTGTTCTTCAAGTTTAAGTGAAAAATGAGCCCCATTGTTAATCCTTTATCGGAAATTATTTGTAATTTTCGACAAATAGAACAATGAATGGAACAGGTAGACGGTTGAAATCTTTGTATATATTGCTTCTATATAGTCTAAGAAACATATATGCAAAGCATCCAAACAGTACCATTCGCGAATTTATTGTTCTTCAAGTTTAAGTGAACAACGAGCCCCATTGATAATCATGAAAGGGAAATTATTTCTAAATTTCGACAAGTAGAACAATGATTGGAACAGGTAGACGGGTGAAATCCTTCTACATATTGCTTCTATATAGTCTAAGAAACATATATGCAAAGCATCCAAACAGTACAATTCGCCAATTTTTTTGTTCTTCAAGTTTAAGTGAACTACGAGCCCCATTGTTAATCCTTTATCGGAAATTATTTGTAATTTTCGACAAATAGAACAATGAATGGAATAGGTAGACGGTTGAAATCTTTGTATATATTGCTTCTATATAGTCTAAGAAACATATATGCAAAGCATCCAAACAGTACCATTCGCCAATTTTTTGTTCTTCAAGTTTAAGTGAACAACGAGCCCCATTGATAATCATGAAAAGGAAATTATTTGTAACTTTCTACAAGTACAACAATGAATAGAACAGGTAGACGGTTGAAATCTTTCTATATATTGCTTCTATATAGTCTAAGAAACATATATGCAAAGCATCCAAACAGTACAATTCGCCAATTTATTGTTCTTCAAGTTTAAGTGAACAACGAGCCCCATTGTTAATCCTTTAAAGGAAATTATTTGTAAATATCGACAAGTAGAACAAGGAATGGAACAGGTAGACGGGTGAAATCCTTCTATATATTGCTTCTATATAGTCTAAGAAACATATATGCAAAGCATCCAAACAGTACAATTCGCCAATTTTTTTGTTCTTCAAGTTTAAGTGAACAACGAGCCCCATTGATAATCATGAAAGGGAAATTATTTCTAAATTTCGACAAGTAGAACAATGATTGGAACAGGTAGACGGGTGAAATCCTTCTATATATTGCTTCTATATAGTCTAAGAAACATATATGCAAAGCATCCAAACAGTACAATTCGCCAATTTTTTTGTTCTTCAAGTTTAAGTGAACTACGAGCCCCATTGTTAATCCTTTATCGGAAATTATTTGTAATTTTCGACAAATAGAACAATGAATGGAACAGGTAGACGGTTGAAATCTTTGTATATATTGCTTCTATATAGTCTAAGAAACATATATGCAAAGCATCCAAACAGTACAATTCGCCAATTTTTTGTTCTTCAAGTTTAAGTGAACAATGAGCCCCAGTGGTTAATCCTTTATCGGAAATTATTTGTAACTTTCGACAAGTAGAACAATGAATGGAACAGGTAGACGGTTGAAATCATTGTATATATTGCTTCTATATAGTCTAAGAAACATATCTGCATATCATCCAAACAGTACAATTCGCCAATTATTTGATCTCCAAGTTTAAGTGAACTACGAGCCCCATTGTTAATCCTTTATCGGAAATTATTTGTAACTTTCGACAAGTAGAACAATGAATGGAACAGGTAGACGGTTGAAATCTTTGTAAATATTGCTTCTATATAGTCTAAGAAACATATATGCAAAGCATCCAAACAGTACCATTCGCCAATTTTTTGTTCCTCAAGTTTAAGTGAACAATGAGAGCCATTGTTAATCCTTTATCGGAAATTATTTGTAACTTTCGACAAGTAGAACAATGAATGGAACAGGTAGACGGGTGAAATCCTTCTATATATTGCTTCTATATAGTCTAAGAAACATATCTGCATATCATCCAAACAGTACAATTCGCCAATTATTTGATCTTCAAGTTTAAGTGAACTACGAGCCCCATTGATAATCATGAAAGGGAAATTATTTCTAAATTTCGACAAGTAGAACAATGATTGGAACAGGTAGACGGGTGAAATCCTTCTATATATTGCTTCTATATAGTCTAAGAAACATATATGCAAAGCATCCAAACAGTACAATTCGCCAATTTTTTTGTTCTTCAAGTTTAAGTGAACTACGATCCCCATTGTTAATCCTTTATCGGAAATTATTTGTAATTTTCGACAAATAGAACAATGAATGGAACAGGTAGACGGTTGAAATCTTTGTATATATTGCTTCTATATAGTCTAAGAAACATATATGCAAAGCATCCAAACAGTACCATTCGCCAATTTTTTGTTCTTCAAGGTTAAGTGAAAAATGAGCCCCATTGTTAATCCTTTATCGGAAATTATTTGTAACTTTCGACAAGTAGAACAATGAATGGAACAGGTAGACGGTTGAAAACTTTGTATATATTGCTTCTATATAGTCTAAGAAACATGTACGCAAAGCATCCAAACAGTACCATTCGCCAATTTTTTGTTCCTCAAGTTTAAGTGAACAATGAGCCCCATTGTTAATCCTTTATCGGAAATTATTTGTAACTTTCGACAAGTAGAACAATGAATGGAACAGGTAGACGGTTGAAATCTTTGTAAATATTGCTTCTATATAGTCTAAGAAACATATATGCAAAGCATCCAAACAGTACAATTCGCCAATTTTTTGTTCTTCAAGTTTAAGTGAACAATGAGCCCCAATGGTTAATCCTTTATCGGAAATTATTTGTAACTTTCGACAAGTAGAACAATGAATGGAACAGGTAGACGGTTGAAATCATTGTATATATTGCTTCTATATAGTCTAAGAAACATATCTGCATATCATCCAAACAGTACAATTCGCCAATTATTTGATCTTCAAGTTTAAGTGAACTACGAGCCCCATTGTTAATCCTTTATCGGAAATTATTTGTAACTTTCGACAAGTAGAACAATGAATGGAACAGGTAGACGGTTGAAAACTTTGTATATATTGCTTCTATATAGTCTAAGAAACATGTACGCAAAGCATCCAAACAGTACCATTCGCCAATTTTTTGTTCCTCAAGTTTAAGTGAACAATGAGCCCCATTGTTAATCCTTTATCGGAAATTATTTGTAACTTTCGACAAGTAGAACAATGAATGGAACAGGTAGACGGTTGAAATCTTTGTAAATATTGCTTCTATATAGTCTAAGAAACATATATGCAAAGCATCCAAACAGTACAATTCGCCAATTTTTTGTTCTTCAAGTTTAAGTGAACAATGAGCCCCAGTGGTTAATCCTTTATCGGAAATTATTTGTAACTTTCGACAAGTAGAACAATGAATGGAACAGGTAGACGGTTGAAATCATTGTATATATTGCTTCTATATAGTCTAAGAAACATATCTGCATATCATCCAAACAGTACAATTCGCCAATTGTTTGATCTCCAAGTTTAAGTGAACAATGAGCCCCATTGTTAATCCTTTATCGGAAATTATTTGTAACTTTCGACAAGTAGAACAATGAATGGAACAGGTAGACGGTTGAAATCTTTGTAAATATTGCTTCTATATAGTCTAAGAAACATATATGCAAAGCATCCGAACAGTACAATTCGCCAATTTTTTGTTCTTCAAGTTTAAGTGAAAAATGAGCCCCATTGTTAATCCTTTATCGGAAATTATTTGTAACTTTCGACAAGTAGAACAATGAATGGAACAGGTAGACGGTTGAAATCTTTGTAAATATTGCTTCTATATAGTCTAAGAAACATATATGCAAAGCATCCAAACAGTACAAGTCGCCAATTTTTTGTTCTTCAAGTTGAAGTGAACAATGAGCCCAAATGGTTAATCCATTATCGGAAATTATTTCTAAATTTCGAAAAGTAGAACAATGATTGGAACACGTAGACGGTTGAAATCTTTGTATATATTGCTTCCATATAGTCTAAGAAACTTGTACGCAAAGCATCCAAACAGTACCATTCGCCATTTTTTTGTTCTTCAAGCTTAAGTGAACAATGAGCCCCAATGGTTAATCCTTTATCGGAAATTATTTGTAACTTTCGGCAAGTAGAACAATGTATGGATCAGGTAGACGGTTGAAATCTTTGTATATATTGCTTCTATATAGTCTAATAAACTTATATGCAAAGCATCCAAACAGTACCATTCGCCAATTTTTTGTTCATCAAGTTTAAGTGAACAACAAGCCCCATTGATAATCATGAAACGGAAATTATTTGTAACTTTCTACAAGTAGAACAATGAATAGAACTGGTAGACGGGTGAAATTTTTCTATATGTTGCTTCTATATAGTCTAAGAAACATATATGCAAAGCATCCAAACAGTACCATTCGCCAATTTTTTGTTCTTCAAGTTTAAGTGAACTACGAGCCCCATTGTTAATCCTTTAAAGGAAATTATTTGTAACTTTCGACAAGTAGAACAATGATTGGAACACGTAGACGGTTGAAATCTTTGTATATATTGCTTCCATATAGTCTAAGAAACATATATGCAAAGCATCCAAACAGTACCATTCGCCAATTTTTTGTTCTTCAAGTTCAAGTGAACAATGAGCCCCATTGTTAATCCTTTATCGGAAATTATTTGTAATTTTCGACAAGTAGAACAATGAATGGAACATGTAAACGGTTGAAATCTTTGTATATATTGCTTCTATATAACCTAAGAAACATATATGTAAAGCATCCAAATAGTACCATTCGCCAATTTTTTGTTCTTCAAGGTTAAGTGAACAATGAGCCACATTGTTAATCCTTTATCGGAAACTATTTGTAACTTTCTACAATTAGATCAATAATTGGAACACGTAGACGGTTGAAATCTTTGTATATATTGCTTCTATATAGACTAAGAAACATATATGCAAAGCATCCAAACAGTAACATTCGCCAATTTTTTGTTCTTCAAGTTTAAGTGAACAACGAGCCCCATTGATAACCATGAAACGGAAATTATTTGTAACTTTCGACATGCAGAACAATGAATGGAACAGGTAGACGGTTGAAATTATTATATATATTGCTTCTATATAGTCTAAGAAACATATATGCATAGCATCCACACAGTACAATTCGCCAAATTATTGTTCTCCAAGTTTAAGTGAACAACGAGCCCCATTGTTAATCCTTTAAAGGAAATTATTTGTAACTTTCGACAAGTAGAACAATGAATGGAACAGGTAGACGGTTGAAATCAATGTATATATTGCTTCTATATAGTCTAAGAAACATATATGCAAAGCATCCAAACAGTACCATTCGCCAATTTTTTGTTCTTCAAGTTTAAGTGAACTACGAGCCCCATTGTTAATACTTTAAAGGAAATTATTTGTAAATTTCGGCAAGTAGAACAATGAATGGAACACGTAGACGGTTGAAATCTTTGTATATATTGCTTCCATATAGGCTAAGAAACATGTACGCAAAGCATCCAAACAGTACCATTCGCCAATTTTTTGTTCTTCAAGTTTAAGTGAACTACGAGCCCCATTGTTAATCCTTTAATGGAAATTATTTGTAAATTTCGACAAGTAGAACAATGAATGGAAAAGGTAGACGGTTGAAATCTTTGTATATGTTGCTTCTATATAGTCTAAGAAACATATATGCAAAGCATCCAAACAGTACCATTCGCCAATTTTTTGTTCTTCAAGTTCAAGTGAACAATGAGCCCCATTGTTAATCCTTTATCGGAAATTATTTGTAATTTTCGACAAGTAGAACAATGAATGGAACATGTAAACGGTTGAAATCTTTGTATATATTGCTTCTATATAACCTAAGAAACATATATGTAAAGCATCCAAATAGTACCATTCGCCAATTTTTTGTTCTTCAAGGTTAAGTGAACAATGAGCCACATTGTTAATCCTTTATCGGAAACTATTTGTAACTTTCTACAAGTAGATCAATAATTGGAACACGTAGACGGTTAAAATCTTTGTATATATTGCTTCTATATAGACTAAGAAACATATATGCAAAGCATCCAAACAGTACCATTCGCCAATTTTTTGTTCTTCAAGTTTAAGTGAACAACGAGCCCCATTGATAACCATGAAACGGAAATTATTTGTAACTTTCGACATGCAGAACAATGAATGGAACAGGTAGACGGTTGAAATTATTATATATATTGCTTCTATATAGTCTAAGAAACATATATGCATAGCATCCACACAGTACAATTCGCCAAATTATTGTTCTCCAAGTTTAAGTGAACAACGAGCCCCATTGTTAATCCTTTAAAGGAAATTATTTGTAACTTTCGACAAGTAGAACAATGAATGGAACAGGTAGACGGTTGAAATCAATGTATATATTGCTTCTATATAGTCTAAGAAACATATATGCAAAGCATCCAAACAGTACCATTCGCCAATTTTTTGTTCTTCAAGTTAAAGTGAACTACGAGCCCCATTGTTAATACTTTAAAGGAAATTATTTGTAAATTTCGGCAAGTAGAACAATGAATGGAACACGTAGACGGTTGAAATCTTTGTATATATTGCTTCCATATAGGCTAAGAAACATGTACGCAAAGCATCCAAACAGTACCATTCGCCAATTTTTTGTTCTTCAAGTTTAAGTGAACTACGAGCCCCATTGTTAATCCTTTAAAGGAAATTATTTGTAAATTTCGACAAGTAGAACAATGAATGGAACAGGTAGACGGTTGAAATCTTTGTATATGTTGCTTCTATATAGTCTAAGAAACCTATATGCAAAGCATCTAAACAGTACCATTCGTCAATTTTTTGATCTTCAAGTTTAAGTGAACAGCGAGCCCCATTGATAATCATGAAATGGAAATTATTTGTAACTTTCTACAAGTAGAACAATGAATAGTGCAGGTAGAGGGGTGAAATCTTTCATTATATTGCTTCTAAATAGTCTAAGAAACATATATGCAAAGCATCCAAACAGTACAATTCGCCAATTTTTTGTTCTTCAAGTTTAAGTGAACTACGAGCCCCATTGTTAATCCTTTAAAGGAAATTATTTGTAAATTTCGACAAGTAGAACAATGAATGGAACAGGTAGACGGTTGAAATCTTTGTATATGTTGCTTCTATATAGTCTAAGAAACCTATATGCAAAGCATCTAAACAGTACCATTCGCTAATTTTTTGTTCTTCAAGTTTAAGTGAACTACGAGCCCCATTGTTAATAATTTAACGGAAAATATTTGTAGCTTGCGACAAGTAGAACAATGAATGGAACAGGTAGCCGGTTGAAATCAATGTATATATTGCTTCTATATAGTCTAAGAAACATATATGCAAAGCATCCAAACAGTACCATTCGCCAATTTTTTGATCTTCAAGTTTAAGTGAACAGCGAGCCCCATTGATAATCATGAAATGGAAATTAATTGTAACTTTCTACAAGTAGAACAATGAATAGTACAGATAGACGGGTGAAATCTTTCTATATATTGGTTCTAAATAGTCTAAGAAACAGATATGCAAAGCATCCAAACAGTACAATTCGCCAATTTTTTGTTCTTCAAGTTTAAGTGAACTACGAGCCCCGTTGTTAATCCGTTAACGGAAACTAATTGTAACTTTCTACAAGAAGAACAATGATTGGAACACGTAGACGGTTGAAATCTTTGTATATGTTGCTTCTATATAGTCTAAGAAACATATATGCAAAGCATCCAAACAGTACAGTTCGCCAATTTATTGTTCTTCAAGTTTAAGTGAACAACGAGCCCTATTGTTAATCCTTTAAAGGAAATTATGTGTAAATTTCGACAAGTAGAACAATGATTGGAACACGTAGACGGTCGAAATCATTGTATATATTGCTTCCATATAGTCTAAGAAACATGTACGCAAAGCATCCAAACAGTACCATTCGCCAATTTTTTGGTCTTCAAGTTTAAGTGAACAACGAGCCCCATTGATAATCATGAAACGGACATTATTTGTAACTTTCTACAAGTAGATCAATGAATAGAACAGGTAGACGGTTGAAATCTTTGTATATATTGCTTCTATATAATCTAAGAAAAATATATGCAAAGCATCCAAACAGTACCATTCGCCAATTTTTTGTTCTTCAAGTTTAAGTGAACTTCGAGCCCCATTGTTAATCCTTTAAAGGAAATTATTTGTAAATTTCGACAAGTAGAACAATGAATGGAACAGGTAGACGGTTGAAATCATTGTATATATTGCTTCTATATAGTCTAAGAAACATATATGCAAAGCATCCAAACAGTACAATTCGCCAATTTCTTGTTCTTCAAGTTTAAGTAAACTACGAGCCCCATTGTTAATACTTTAACGGAAATTATTTGTAAATTTCGACAAGTAGAACAATGATTGGAACACGTAGACTGTTGAAATCTTTGTATATATTGCTCCCATATAGTCTAAGAAACATGTACGCAAAGCATCCAAACAGTACAATTCGCCAATTTCTTGTTCTTCAAGTTTAAGTAAACTACGATCCCGATTGTTAATCCCTTAACGGAAATTATTTGTAACTTTCGTCAAGTAGAACAATGAATGGAACAGGTAGACGGTTGAAATCATTGTATATATTGCTTGTATATAGTCTAAGAAACATATATGCAAATCATACAAACAGTACTATTCGCCAATTATTTGATCTTCAAGTTTAAGTGAACTACGAGCCCCATTGTTAATACTTTAACGGAAATTATTTGTAAATTTCGACAAGTAGAACAATGATTGGAACACGTAGACTGTTGAAATCTTTGTATATATTGCTCCCATATAGTCTAAGAAACATGTACGCAAAGCATCCAAACAGTACAATTCGCCAATTTCTTGTTCTTCAAGTTTAAGTAAACTACGATCCCGATTGTTAATCCCTTAACGGAAATTATTTGTATCTTTCGACAAGTAGAACAATGATTGGAACACGTAGACTGTTGAAATCTTTGTATATATTGCTCCCATATAGTCTAAGAAACATGTACGCAAAGCATCCAACCAGTACAATTCGCCAATTTTTTGTTCTTCAAGTTTAAGTGAACAATGAGCCCCAATGGTTAATCCTTTATCGGTAATTATTTGTAACTTTCGACAAGTAGAACAATGAATGGAACATGTAGACGGTTGAAATCCTTGTATATATTGCGTCTATATAGTCTAAGAAACATATATGCAAAGCATCCAAACAGTACAATTCGCCAATTTTTTGTTCTTCAAGTTTAAGTGAACAATGAGCCCCAATGGTTAATCCTTTATCGGTAATTATTTGTAACTTTCGACAAGTAGAACAATGAATGGAACATGTAGACGGTTGAAATCCTTGTATATATTGCGTCTATATAGTCTAAGAAATATATATGCAAAGCATCCAAAGAGTATCATTCGCCAATTTTTTGTTCTTCAAGTTTAAGTGAACAACGAGCCCCATCGTTAATCCTTTAAAGGAAATTATTTGTAAATTTCGACAAGTAGAACAATGAATGGAACAGGTAGACGGTTGAAATCATTGTATATATTGCTTCTATATAGTCTAAGAAACATGTACGCAAAGCATCCAAACAGTACCATTCGCCAATTTTTTGTTCCTCAAGTTTAAGTGAACAATGAGCCCCATTGTTAATCCTTTATCGGAAATTATTTATAACTTTCGACAAGTAGAACAATGAATGGAACAGGTAGACGGTTGAAATCATTGTATATATTGCTTCTATATAGTCTAAGAAACATATCTGCATATCATCCAAACAGTACAATTCGCCAATTATTTGATCTTCAAGTTTAAGTGAACTACGAGCCCCATTGTTAATACTTTAACGGAAATTATTTGTAACTTGCGACAAGTAGATCAATGAATGGAACAGGTAGACGGTTGAAATCAATGTATATATTGCTTCTATATAGTCTAAGAAATATATATGCAAAGCATCCAAAGAGTACCATTCGCCAATTTTTTGTTCTTCAAGTTTAAGTGAACAACGAGCCCCATCGTTAATCCTTTAAAGGAAATTATTTGTAACTTTCTACAAGTAGAACAATGAATGGAACAGGTAGACGGTTGAAATCTTTGTATATGTTGCTTCTATATAGTCTAAGAAACCTATATGCAAAGCATCTAAACAGTACCATTCGCCAATTTTTTGATCTTCAAGTTTAAGTGAACAGCGAGCCCCATTGATAATCATGAAATGGAAATTATTTGTTACTTTCTACAAGTAGAACAATGAATAGTGCAGGTAGAGGAGTGAAATCTTTCATTATATTGCTTCTAAATAGTCTAAGAAACATATATGCAAAGCATCCAAACAGTACAATTCGCCAATTTTTTGTTCTTCAAGTTTAAGTGAACTACGAGCCCCATTGTTAATCCTTTAAAGGAAATTATTTGTAAATTTCGACAAGTAGAACAATGAATGGAACAGGTAGACGGTTGAAATCTTTGTATATGTTGCTTCTATATAGTCTAAGAAACCTATATGCAAAGCATCTAAACAGTACCATTCGCTAATTTTTTGTTCTTCAAGTTTAAGTGAACTACGAGCCCCATTGTTAATAATTTAACGGAAAATATTTGTAGCTTGCGACAAGTAGAACAATGAATGGAACAGGTAGCCGGTTGAAATCAATGTATATATTGCTTCTATATAGTCTAAGAAACATATATGCAAAGCATCCAAACAGTACCATTCGCCAATTTTTTGATCTTCAAGTTGAAGTGAACAGCGAGCCCCATTGATAATCATGAAATGGAAATTAATTGTAACTTTCTACAAGTAGAACAATGAATAGTACAGATAGAAGGGTGAAATCTTTCTATATATTGCTTCTAAATAGTCTAAGAAACATATATGCAAAGCATCCAAACAGTACAGTTCGCCAATTTATTGTTCTTCAAGTTTAAGTGAACAACGAGCCCTATTGTTAATCCTTTAAAGGAAATTATGTGTAAATTTCGACAAGTAGAACAATGATTGGAACACGTAGACGGTCGAAATCATTGTATATATTGCTTCCATATAGTCTAAGAAACATGTACGCAAAGCATCCAAACAGTACCATTCGCCAATTTTTTGGTCTTCAAGTTTAAGTGAACAACGAGCCCCATTGATAATCATGAAACGGACATTATTTGTAACTTTCTACAAGTAGATCAATGAATAGAACAGGTAGACGGTTGAAATCTTTGTATATATTGCTTCTATATAATCTAAGAAAAATATATGCAAAGCATCCAAACAGTACCATTCGCCAATTTTTTGTTCTTCAAGTTTAAGTGAACTTCGAGCCCCATTGTTAATCCTTTAAAGGAAATTATTTGTAAATTTCGACAAGTAGAACAATGAATGGAACAGGTAGACGGTTGAAATCATTGTATATATTGCTTCTATATAGTCTAAGAAACATATATGCAAAGCATCCAAACAGTACAATTCGCCAATTTCTTGTTCTTCAAGTTTAAGTAAACTACGAGCCCCATTGTTAATACTTTAACGGAAATTATTTGTAAATTTCGACAAGTAGAACAATGATTGGAACACGTAGACTGTTGAAATCTTTGTATATATTGCTCCCATATAGTCTAAGAAACATGTACGCAATGCATCCAAACAGTACAATTCGCCAATTTCTTGTTCTTCAAGTTTAAGTAAACTACGATCCCGATTGGTAATCCCTTAACGGAAATTATTTGTAACTTTCGACAAGTAGAACAATGAATGGAACAGGTAGACGGTTGAAATCATTGTATATATTGCTTGTATATAGTCTAAGAAACATATATGCAAATCATACAAACAGTACTATTCGCCAATTATTTGATCTTCAAGTTTAAGTGAACTACGAGCCCCATTGTTAATCCTTTAAAGGAAATTATTTGTAAATTTCGACAAGTAGAACAATGATTGGAACACGTAGACTGTTGAAATCTTTGTATATATTGCTCCCATATAGTCTAAGAAACATGTACGCAAAGCATCCAAACAGTACAATTCGCCAATTTCTTGTTCTTCAAGTTTAAGTAAACTACGATCCCGATTGTTAATCCCTTAACGGAAATTATTTGTATCTTTCGACAAGTAGAACAATGAATGGAACAGGTAGACGGTTGAAATCATTGTATATATTGCTTGTATATAGTCTAAGAAACATATATGCAAATCATCCAAACAGTACTATTCGCCAATTATTTGATCTTCAAGTTTAAGTGAACTACGAGCCCCATTGTTAATACTTTAACGGAAATTATTTGTAAATTTCGACAAGTAGAACAATGAATGGATCATGTAGACAGTTGAAATGATTGTATATATTGCTTCTATGTAGCCTACGAAACATATATGCAGAGCATCCAAACAGTACAATTCGCCAATTTTTTGTTCTTCAAGTTTAAGTGAACAATGAGCCCCATTGTTAATCCTTTATCGGAAATTATTTGTAACTTTCGACAAGTAGAACATTGAATGGGACAGGTAGACGGTTGAAATCTTTGTATATATTGCTTCTATATAGTATAAGAAACATATATGCAAATCATTCAAACAGTACAATTCGCCAATTATTTGATCTTCAAGTTTAAGTGAACTACGAGCCCCATTGTTAATACTTTAACGGAAATTATTTGTAACTTGCGACAAGTAGAACAATGAATGGAACAGGTAGTCGGTTGAAATCAATGTATATATTGCTTCTATATAGTCTAAGAAACATATATGCAAAGCATCCAAACAGTACCATTCATCAATTTTTTGTTCTTCAAGTTTAAGTGAACAACGAGCCCCATTGTTAATCCTTTATCGGAAATTATTTGTAATTTTCGACAAGTAGAACAATGAATGGAACAGGTAGACGGTTGAAATCATTGTATATATTGCTTCTATATAGTCTAAGAAACATGTACGCAAAGCATCCAAACAGTACCATTCGCCAATTTTTTGTTCCTCAAGTTTAAGTGAACAATGAGCCCCATTGTTAATCCTTTATCGGAAATTATTTGTAACTTTCGACAAGTAGAACAATGAATGGAACAGGTAGACGGTTGAAATCATTGTATATATTGCTTCTATATAGTCTAAGAAACATATCTGCATATCATCCAAACAGTACAATTCGCCAATTATTTGATCTTCAAGTTTAAGTGAACTACGAGCCCCATTGTTAATACTTTAACGGAAATTATTTGTAACTTGCGACAAGTAGATCAATGAATGGAACAGGTAGACGGTTGAAATCAATGTATATATTGCTTCTATATAGTCTAAGAAATATATATGCAAAGCATCCAAAAGTACCATTCGCCAATTTTTTGTTCTTCAAGTTTAAGTGAACAACGAGCCCCATCGTTAATCCTTTAAAGGAAATTATTTGTAAATTTCGACAAGTAGAACAATGAATGGAACAGGTAGACGGTTGAAATCATTGTATATATTGCTTCTATATAGTCTTAGAAACATATATGCAAAGCATCCAAACAGTACCATTCGCCAATTTTTTGGTCTTCAACTTTAAGTGAAAAATGAGCCCCATTGTTAATCCTTTATCGGAAATTATTTGTAACTTTCTACAAGTAGAACAATGAATAGAACTGGTAGACGGTTGAAAACTTTGTATATATTGCTTCTATATAGTCTAAGAAACATGTACGCAAAGCATCCAAACAGTACCATTCGCCAATTTTTTGTTCCTCAAGTTTAAGTGAACAATGAGCCCCATTGTTAATCCTTTATCGGAAATTATTTGTAACTTTCGACAAGTAGAACAATGAATGGAACAGGTAGAAGGTTGAAATCTTTGTAAATATTGCTTCTATATAGTCTAAGAAACATATATGCAAAGCATCCAAACAGTACCATTCGCCAATTTTTTGTTCTTCAAGTTTAAGTGAACTACGAGCCCCACTGTTAATCCTTTAAAGGAAATTATTTGTAACTTTCGACAAGTAGAACAATGATTGGAACACGTAGACGGTTGAAATCTTTGTATATATTGCTTCCATATAGTCTAAGAAACATATATGCAAAGCATCCAAACAGTACCATTCGCCAATTTTTTGTTCTTCAAGTTCAAGTGAACAATGAGCCCCATTGTTAATCCTTTATCGGAAATTATTTGTAATTTTCGACAAGTAGAACAATGAATGGAACATGTAAACGGTTGAAATCTTTGTATATATTGCTTCTATATAACCTAAGAAACATATATGTAAAGCATCCAAATAGTACCATTCGCCAATTTTTTGTTCTTCAAGGTTAAGTGAACAATGAGCCACATTGTTAATCCTTTATCGGAAACTATTTGTAACTTTCTACAAGTAGATCAATAATTGGAACACGTAGACGGTTGAAATCTTTGTATATATTGCTTCTATATAGACTAAGAAACATATATGCAAAGCATCCAAACAGTACCATTCGCCAATTTTTTGTTCTTCAAGTTTAAGTGAACAACGAGCCCCATTGATAACCATGAAACGGAAATTATTTGTAACTTTCGACTTGCAGAACAATGAATGGAACAGGTAGACGGTTGAAATTATTATATATATTGCTTCTATATAGTCTAAGAAACATATATGCATAGCATCCACACAGTACAATTCGCCAAATTATTGTTCTCCAAGTTTAAGTGAACAACGAGCCCCATTGTTAATCCTTTAAAGGAAATTATTTGTAACTTTCGACAAGTAGAACAATGAATGGAACAGGTAGACGGTTGAAATCAATGTATATATTGCTTCTATATAGTCTAAGAAACATATATGCAAGGCATCCAAACAGTACCATTCGCCAATTTTTTGTTCTTCAAGTTTAAGTGAACTACGAGCCCCATTGTTAATACTTTAAAGGAAATTATTTGTAAATTTCGGCAAGTAGAACAATGAATGGAACACGTAGACGGTTGAAATCTTTGTATATATTGCTTCCATATAGGCTAAGAAACATGTACGCAAAGCATCCAAACAGTACCATTCGCCAATTTTTTGTTCTTCAAGTTTAAGTGAACTACGAGCCCCATTGTTAATCCTTTAAAGGAAATTATTTGTAAATTTCGACAAGTAGAACAATGAATGGAACAGGTAGACGGTTGAAATCTTTGTATATGTTGCTTCTATATAGTCTAAGAAACCTATATGCAAAGCATCTAAACAGTACCATTCGCCAATTTTTTGATCTTCAAGTTTAAGTGAACAGCGAGCCCCATTGATAATCATGAAATGGAAATTATTTGTAACTTTCTACAAGTAGAACAATGAATAGTGCAGGTAGAGGGGTGAAATCTTTCATTATATTGCTTCTAAATAGTCTAAGAAACATATATGCAAAGCATCCAAACAGTACAATTCGCCAATTTTTTGTTCTTCAAGTTTAAGTGAACTACGAGCCCCATTGTTAATCCTTTAAAGGAAATTATTTGTAAATTTCGACAAGTAGAACAATGAATGGAACAGGTAGACGGTTGAAATCTTTGTATATGTTGCTTCTATATAGTCTAAGAAACCTATATGCAAAGCATCTAAACAGTACCATTCGCTAATTTTTTGTTCTTCAAGTTTAAGTGAACTACGAGCCCCATTGTTAATAATTTAACGGAAAATATTTGTAGCTTGCGACAAGTAGAACAATGAATGGAACAGGTAGCCGGTTGAAATCAATGTATATATTGCTTCTATATAGTCTAAGAAACATATATGCAAAGCATCCAAACAGTACCATTCGCCAATTTTTTGATCTTCAAGTTTAAGTGAACAGCGAGCCCCATTGATAATCATGAAATGGAAATTAATTGTAACTTTCTACAAGTAGAACAATGAATAGTACAGATAGACGGGTGAAATCTTTCTATATATTGCTTCTAAATAGTCTAAGAAACAGATATGCAAAGCATCCAAACAGTACAATTCGCCAATTTTTTGTTCTTCAAGTTTAAGTGAACTACGAGCCCCGTTGTTAATCCTTTAACGGAAACTAATTGTAACTTTCTACAAGAAGAACAATGATTGGAACACGTAGACGGTTGAAATCTTTGTATATGTTGCTTCTATATAGTCTAAGAAACATATATGCAAAGCATCCAAACAGTACAGTTCGCCAATTTATTGTTCTTCAAGTTTAAGTGAACAACGAGCCCTATTGTTAATCCTTTAAAGGAAATTATGTGTAAATTTCGACAAGTAGAACAATGATTGGAACACGTAGACGGTCGAAATCATTGTATATATTGCTTCCATATAGTCTAAGAAACATGTACGCAAAGCATCCAAACAGTACCATTCGCCAATTTTTTGGTCTTCAAGTTTAAGTGAACAACGAGCCCCATTGATAATCATGAAACGGTCATTATTTGTAACTTTCTACAAGTAGATCAATGAATAGAACAGGTAGACGGTTGAAATCTTTGTATATATTGCTTCTATATAATCTAAGAAAAATATATGCAAAGCATCCAAACAGTACCATTCGCCAATTTTTTGTTCTTCAAGTTTAAGTGAACTTCGAGCCCCATTGTTAATCCTTTAAAGGAAATTATTTGTAAATTTCGACAAGTAGAACAATGAATGGAACAGGTAGACGGTTGAAATCATTGTATATATTGCTTCTATATAGTCTAAGAAACATATATGCAAAGCATCCAAACAGTACAATTCGCCAATTTCTTGTTCTTCAAGTTTAAGTAAACTACGAGCCCCATTGTTAATACTTTAACGGAAATTATTTGTAAATTTCGACAAGTAGAACAATGATTGGAACACGTAGACTGTTGAAATCTTTGTATATATTGCTCCCATATAGTCTAAGAAACATGTACGCAAAGCATCCAAACAGTACAATTCGCCAATTTCTTGTTCTTCAAGTTTAAGTAAACTACGATCCCGATTGTTAATCCCTTAACGGAAATTATTTGTAACTTTCGACAAGTAGAACAATGAATGGAACAGGTAGACGGTTGAAATCATTGTATATATTGCTTGTATATAGTCTAAGAAACATATATGCAAATCATCCAAACAGTACTATTCGCCAATTATTTGATCTTCAAGTTTAAGTGAACTACGAGCCCCATTGTTAATACTTTAACGGAAATTATTTGTAAATTTCGACAAGTAGAACAATGAATGGATCATGTAGACAGTTGAAATGATTGTATATATTGCTTCTATGTAGCCTACGAAACATATATGCAAAGCATCCAAACAGTACAATTCGCCAATTTTTTGTTCTTCAAGTTTAAGTGAACAATGAGCCCCATTGTTAATCCTTTATCGGAAATTATTTGTAACTTTCGACAAGTAGAACATTGAATGGGACAGGTAGACGGTTGAAATCTTTGTATATATTGCTTCTATATAGTATAAGAAACATATATGCAAATCATCCAAACAGTACAATTCGCCAATTATTTGATCTTCAAGTTTAAGTGAACTACGAGCCCCATTGTTAATAATTTAACGGAAATTATTTGTAACTTGCGACAAGTAGAACAATGAATGGAACAGGTAGTCGGTTGAAATCAATGTATATATTGCTTCTATATAGTCTAAGAAACATATATGCAAAGCATCCAAACAGTACCATTCATCAATTTTTTGTTCTTCAAGTTTAAGTGAACAACGAGCCCCATTGTTAATCCTTTATCGGAAATTATTTGTAATTTTCGACAAGTAGAACAATGAATGGATCATGTAGACAGTTGAAATGATTGTATATATTGCTTCTATGTAGCCTACGAAACATATATGCAAATCATCCAAACAGTACAATTCGCCAATTATTTGATCTTCAAGTTTAAGTGAACTACGAGCCCCATTGTTAATACTTTAACGGAAATTATTTGTAACTTGCGACAAGTAGAACAATGAATGGAACAGGTAGTCGGTTGAAATCAATGTATATATTGCTTCTATATAATCTAAGAAACATATATGCAAAGCATCCAAACCGTACCATTCGCCAATTTTTTGTTCTTCAAGTTTAAGTGAACAACGAGCCCCATTGATAATCATGAAACGGAAATTATTTGTAACCTTCTACAAGTAGAACAATGAATAGAACAGGTAGACGGTTGAAATCTTTGTATATGTTGCTTCTATATAGTCTACGAAACCTATATGCAAAGCATCTAAACAGTAACAATCGCCAATTTTTTGATCTTCAAGTTTAAGTGAACAGCGAGCCCCATTGATAATCACGAAATGGAAATTATTTGTAACATTCTACAAGTAGAACAATGAATAGTACAGGTAGACGGGTGAAATCTTTGTATATATTGCTTCTATATAGTCTAAAACACATATATGCAAAGCATCCAGACAGTACCATTCGCCAATTTCTTGTTCTTCAAGTTTAAGTGAACAATGAGGCCCATTGATAATCATGAAACGGAAATTATTTGTAACTTTCGACAAGTAGAACAATGAATGGAACAGGTAGACGGTTGAAATCCTTGTATATATTGCGTCTATATAGTCTAAAAACATATATGCAAAGCATCCAAACAGTACAATTCGCCAATTTTTTGTTCTTCAAGTTTTAGTAAACTACGATCCCCATTGTTAATCCCTTATCGGAAATTATTTGTAACTTTCGACAAGTAGAACAATGAATGGAACTGGTAGACGGTTGAAATCTTTTTATATATTGCTTCTATATAGTCTAAGAAACATATATGCAAAGCATCCAAACAGTACCAGTCGCCAATTTTTTTTCCTTCAAGTTTAAGTGAACAACGAGGATCATTGATAATCATGAAACGGAAATTATTTGTAACTTTCGACAAGATGAACAATGAATAGAACAGGTAGACGGTTGAAATCTTTGTATATGTTGCTTCTATATAGTCTAAGAAACCTATATGCGAAGCATCTAAACAGTAACATTCGCCAATTTTTTGATCTTCAAGGTTAAGTAAACTACGATCCCAATTGTTAATCCCTTAACGAAAATTATTTGTAACTTTCGACAAGTAGAACAATGAATGGAACAGGTAGACGGTTGAAATCATTGTATATATTGCTTCTATATAGTCTAAGAAACATATATGCAAAGCATCCAAACAGTACCAGTCGCCAATATTTTGTCCTTCAAGTTTACGTGAACAACGAGGCCCATTGATAATCATGAAACGGAAATTATTTGTAACTTTCGACAAGATGAACAATGAATGGAACAGGTAGACTGTTGAAATCATTGTATATATTGCTTCTATATAGTCTAAGAAACATATATGCAGAGCATCCAGACAGTACCATTCGCCAATTTTTTGTTCTTCAAGTTTAAGTGAACTACGAGCCCCATTGTCAATACTTTAACGGAAATTATTTGTAACTTGCGACAAGTAGATCAATGAATGGAACAGGTAGACGGTTGAAATCAATGTATATATTGCTTCTATATAGTCTAAGAATTATATATGCAAAGCATCCAAAGAGTACCATTCGCCAATTTTTTGTTCTTCAAGTTTAAGTGAACAACGAGCCCCATCGTTAATCCTTTAAAGGAAATTATTTGTAAATTTCGACAAGTAGAACAATGAATGGAACAGGTAGACGGTTGAAATCATTGTATATATTGCTTCTATATAGTCTAAGAAACATGTACGCAAAGCATCCAAACAGTACCATTCGCCAATTTTTTGTTCCTCAAGTTTAAGTGAACAATGAG
This sequence comes from Cerceris ruficornis, assembly GCA_963989415.1. Lineage (NCBI taxonomy): Eukaryota > Metazoa > Arthropoda > Insecta > Hymenoptera > Crabronidae > Cerceris > Cerceris ruficornis. Next base: position 557,558 of record CAXDIW010000101.1, read on the forward strand.
CCCCATTGTTAATCCTTTATCGGAAATTATTTGTAACTTTCGACAAGTAGAACAATGAATGGAACAGGTAGACGGTTGAAATCATTGTATATATTGCTTCTATATAGTCTAAGAAACATATCTGCATATCATCCAAACAGTACAATTCGCCAATTATTTGATCTTCAAGTTTAAGTGAACTACGAGCCCCATTGTTAATACTTTAACGGAAATTATTTGTAACTTGCGACAAGTAGATCAATGAATGGAACAGGTAGACGGTTGAAATCAATGTATATATTGCTTCTATATAGTCTAAGAAATATATATGCAAAGCATCCAAAGAGTACCATTCGCCAATTTTTTGTTCTTCAAGTTTAAGTGAACAACGAGCCCCATCGTTAATCCTTTAAAGGAAATTATTTGTAACTTTCTACAAGTAGAACAATGAATAGAACTGGTAGACGGTTGAAATATTTGTATATATTGCTTCTATATAGTCTAAGAAACATATATGCAAAGCATCCAAACAGTACCATTCGCCAATTTTTTGTTCATCAAGTTTAAGTGAACAACGAGCTCCATTGTTAATCCTTTAAAGGAAATTATTTGTAAATTTCGACAAGTAGAACAATGATTGGAACACGTAGACGGTTGAAATCTTTGTATATATTGCTTCCATATAGTCTAAGAAACATGTACGCATAGCATCCAAACAGTACCATTCGCCAATTTCTTGGTCTTCAACTTTAAGTGAACAATGAGCCCCAATGGTTAATCCTTTATCGGAAATTATTTGTAACTTTCGACAAGTAGAACAATGAATGGAACAGGTAGACGGTTGAAATCATTGTATATATTGCTTCTATATAGTCTAAGAAACATATCTGCATATCATCCAAACAGTACAATTCGCCAATTATTAGATCTTCAAGTTTAAGTGAACTACGAGCCCCATTGTTAATACTTTAACGGAAATTATTTGTAACTTGCGACAAGTAGAACAATGAATGGAACAGGTAGACGGTTGAAATCAATGTATATATTGCTTCTATATAGTCTAAGAAATATATATGCAAAGCATCCAAAGAGTACCATTCGCCAATTTTTTGTTCTTCAAGTTTAAGTGAACAACGAGCCCCATTGATAATCATGAAACGGAAATTATTTGTAACTTTCGACATGTCGAACAATGAATGGAACAGGTAGACGGTTGAAATCATTATATATATTGCTTCTATATAGTCTAAGAAACATATATGCATAGCATCCACACAGTACAATTCGCCAATTTATTGTTCTTCAAGTTTAAGTGAACAACGAGCCCCATTGTTAATCCTTTAAAGGAAATTATTTCTAAATTTCGACAAGTAGAACAATGATTGGAACAGGTAGACGGGTGAAATCCTTCTATATATTGCTTCTATATAGTCTAAGAAACATATATGCAAAGCATCCAAACAGTACCATTCGCCAATTTTTTGTTCTTCAAGGTTAAGTGAAAAATGAGCCCCATTGTTAATCCTTTATCGGAAATTATTTGTAACTTTCGACAAGTAGAACAATGAATGGAACAGGTAGACGGCTGAAAACTTTGTATATATTGCTTTTATATAGTCTAAGAAACATGTACGCAAAGCATCCAAACAGTACCATTCGCCAATTTTTTGTTCCTCAAGTTTAAGTGAACAATGAGCCCCATTGTTAATCCTTTATCGGAAATTATTTGTAACTTTCGACAAGTCGAACAATGAATGGAACAGGTAGACGGTTGAAATCTTTGTAAATATTGCTTCTATATAGTCTAAGAAACATATATGCAAAGCATCCAAACAGTACAAGTCGCCAATTTTTTGTTCTTCAAGTTTAAGTGAACAATGAGCCCAAATGGTTAATCCATTATCGGAAATTATTTGTAACTTTCGACAAGTAGAACAATGAATGGAACAGGTAGACGGTTGAAATCATTGTATATATTGCTTCTATATAGTCTAAGAAACATATCTGCATATCATCCAAACAGTACAATTCGCCAATTTTTTGTTCTTCAAGTTTAAGTGAACAACGAGCCCCATCGTTAATCCATTAAAGGAAATTATTTGTAAATTTCGAAAAGTAGAACAATGATTGGAACACGTAGACGGTTGAAATCATTGTATATATTGCTTCTATATAGTCTAAGAAACATATATGCAAAGCATCCAAACAGTACCAGTCGCCAATTTTTTGTCCTTCAAGTTTACGTGAACAACGAGGCCCATTGATAATCATGAAACGGAAATTATTTGTAACTTTCGACAAGATGAACAATGAATGGAACAGGTAGACTGTTGAAATCATTGTATATATTGCTTCTATATAGTCTAAGAAACATATATGCAGAGCATCCAGACAGTACCATTCGCCAATTTTTTGTTCTTCAAGTTTAAGTGAACAATGAGCCCCATTGTTAATCCTTTATCGGAAATTATTTCTAACTTTCGACAACTAGAACAATGAATCGAACAGGTAGACGGTTGAAATCTTTGTATATATTGCTTCTATATAGTCTAAAACACATATATGCAAAGCATCCAAACAGTACAATTCGCCAATTTTTTGTTCTTCAAGTTTAAGTGAACAATGAGCCCCAATGGTTAATCCTTTATCGGTAATTATTTGTAACTTTCGACAAGTAGAACAATGAATGGAACAGGTAGACGGTTGAAATCCTTGTATATATTGCGTCTATATAGTCTAAGAAACATATATGCAAAGCATCCAAACAGTACAATTCGCCAATTTTTTGTTCTTCAAGTTTTAGTAAACTACGATCCCCATTGTTAATCCCTTATCGGAAATTATTTGTAACTTTCGACAAGTAGAACAATGAATGGAACTGGTAGACGGTTGAAATCTTTTTATATATTGCTTCTATATAGTCTAAGAAACATATATGCAAAGCATCCAAACAGTACCAGTCGCCAATTTTTTGTCCTTCAAGTTTAAGTGAACAACGAGGATCATTGATAATCATGAAACGGAAATTATTTGTAACTTTCGACAAGATGAACAATGAATAGAACAGGTAGACGGTTGAAATCTTTGTATATGTTGCTTCTATATAGTCTAAGAAACCTATATGCGAAGCATCTAAACAGTAACATTCGCCAATTTTTTGATCTTCAAGGTTAAGTAAACTACGATCCCCATTGTTAATCCCTTAACGAAAATTATTTGTAACTTTCGACAAGTAGAACAATGAATGGAACAGGTAGACGGTTGAAATCATTGTATATATTGCTTCTATATAGTCTAAGAAACATATATGCAAAGCATCCAAACAGTACCAGTAGCCAATTTTTTGTCCTTCAAGTTTACGTGAACAACGAGGCCCATTGATAATCATGAAACGGAAATTATTTGTAACTTTCGACAAGATGAACAATGAATGGAACAGGTAGACTGTTGAAATCATTGTATATATTGCTTCTATATAGTCTAAGAAACATATATGCAGAGCATCCAGACAGTACCATTCGCCAATTTTTTGTTCTTCAAGTTTAAGTGAACTACGAGCCCCATTGTCAATACTTTAACGGAAATTATTTGTAACTTGCGACAAGTAGATCAATGAATGGAACAGGTAGACGGTTGAAATCAATGTATATATTGCTTCTATATAGTCTAAGAAATATATATGCAAAGCATCCAAAGAGTACCATTCGCCAATTTTTTGTTCTTCAAGTTTAAGTGAACAACGAGCCCCATCGTTAATCCTTTAAAGGAAATTATTTGTAAATTTCGCCAAGTAGAACAATGAATGGAACAGGTAGACGGTTGAAATCATTGTATATATTGCTTCTATATAGTCTAAGAAACATGTACGCAAAGCATCCAAACAGTACCATTCGCCAATTTTTTGTTCCTCAAGTTTAAGTGAACAATGAGCCCCATTGTTAATCCTTTATCGGAAATTATTTGTAACTTTCGACAAGTAGAACAATGAATGGAACAGGTAGACGGTTGAAATCATTGTATATATGGCTTCTATATAGTCTAAGAAACATATCTGCATATCATCCAAACAGTACAATTCGCCAATTATTTGATCTTCAAGTTTAAGTGAACTACGAGCCCCATTGTTAATACTTTAACGGAAATTATTTGTAACTTGCGACAAGTAGATCAATGAATGGAACAGGTAGACGGTTGAAATCAATGTATATATTGCTTCTATATAGTCTAAGAAATATATATGCAAAGCATCCAAAAGTACCATTCGCCAATTTTTTGTTCTTCAAGTTTAAGTGAACAACGAGCCCCATCGTTAATCCTTTAAAGGAAATTATTTGTAAATTTCGACAAGTAGAACAATGAATGGAACAGGTAGACGGTTGAAATCATTGTATATATTGCTTCTATATAGTCTTAGAAACATATATGCAAAGCATCCAAACAGTACCATTCGCCAATTTTTTGGTCTTCAACTTTAAGTGAAAAATGAGCCCCATTGTTAATCCTTTATCGGAAATTATTTGTAACTTTCTACAAGTAGAACAATGAATAGAACTGGTAGACGGTTGAAAACTTTGTATATATTGCTTCTATATAGTCTAAGAAACATGTACGCAAAGCATCCAAACAGTACCAATCGCCAATTTTTTGTTCCTCAAGTTTAAGTGAACAATGAGCCACATTGTTAATCCTTTATCGGAAATTATTTGTAACTTTCGACAAGTAGAACAATGAATGGAACAGGTAGAAGGTTGAAATCTTTGTAAATATTGCTTCTATATAGTCTAAGAAACATATATGCAAAGCATCCGAACAGTACAATTCGCCAATTTTTTGTTCTTCAAGTTTAAGTGAACAATGAGCCCCAATGGTTAATCCTTTATCGGAAATTATTTGTAACTTTCGACAAGTAGAACAATGAATGGAACAGGTAGACGGTTGAAATCATTGTATATATTGCTTCTATATAGTCTAAGAAACATATCTGCATATCATCCAAACAGTACAATTCGCCAATTATTTGATCTTCAAGTTTAAGTGAACTACGAGCCCCATTGTTAATACTTTAACGGAAATTATTTGTAACTTGCGACAAGTAGATCAATGAATGGAACAGGTAGACGGTTGAAATCAATGTATATATTGCTTCTATATAGTCTAAGAAATATATATGCAAAGCATCCAAAGAGTACCATTCGCCAATTTTTTGTTCTTCAAGTTTAAGTGAACAACGAGCCCCATCGTTAATCCTTTAAAGGAAATTATTTGTAACTTTCTACAAGTAGAACAATGAATAGAACTGGTAGACGGTTGAAATATTTGTATATATTGCTTCTATATAGTCTAAGAAACATATATGCAAAGCATCCAAACAGTACCATTCGCCAATTTTTTGTTCATCAAGTTTAAGTGAACAACGAGCTCCATTGTTAATCCTTTAAAGGAAATTATTTGTAAATTTCGACAAGTAGAACAATGATTGGAACACGTAGACGGTTGAAATCTTTGTATATATTGCTTCCATATAGTCTAAGAAACATGTACGCATAGCATCCAAACAGTACCATTCGCCAATTTTTTGTTCTTCAAGTTTAAGTGAACAATGAGCCCCAATGGTTAATCCTTTATCGGAAATTATTTGTAACTTTCGACAAGTAGAACAATGAATGGAACAGGTAGACGGTTGAAATCTTTGTATATATTGCTTCTATATAATCTAAGAAACATATATGCAGAGCATCCAAACCGTACCATTCGCCAATTTTTTGTTCTTCAAGTTTAAGTGAACATCGAGCCCCATTGATAATCATGAAACGGAAATTATTTGTAACTTTCTACAAGTAGAACAATGAATAGAACAGGTAGACGGTTGAAATCTTTGTATATGTTGCTTCTATATAGTCTAAGAAACCTATATGCGAAGCATCTAAACAGTAACATTCGCCAATTTTTTGTTCTTCAAGTTTAAGTAAACTACGATCCCCATTGTTAATCCCTTAACGAAAATTATTTGTAACTTTCGACAAGTAGAACAATGAATGGAACAGGTAGACGGTTGAAATCATTGTATATATTGCTTCTATATAGTCTAAGAAACATATATGCAAAGCATCCAAACAGTACAATTCGCCAATTTTTTGTTCTTCAAGTTTAAGTAAACTACGATCCACATTGTTAATCCCTTAACGGAAATTATTTGTAACTTTCGACAAGTAGAACATTGAATGGAACAGGTAGACGGTTGAAATCTCTGTATCTATTGCTTCTATATAGTATACGAAACATATATGCAGAGCATCCAGACAGTACCATTCGCCAATTTTTTGTTCTTCAAGTTTAAGTGAACAACGAGCCCCATTGTAAATCATTTAAAGGAAATTATTTGTATTTTTCGAAAAGTAGAACAATGAATGGAACAGGTAGACTGTTGAAATCATTGTATATATTGCTTCTATATAGTCTAAGAAACATATATGCAGAGCATCCAGACAGTACAATTCGCCAATTTTTTGTTCTTCAAGTTTAAGTAAACTACGATCCCCATTGTTAATCCCTTAACGGAAATTATTTGTAACTTTCGACAAGTAGAACATTGAATGGAACAGGTAGACGGTTGAAATCTTTGTATCTATTGCTTCTATATAGTATAAGAAACATATATGCAAAGCATCCAAACAGTACCATTCGCCAATTTTTTGTTCTTCAAGTTTAAGTGAACTGCGAGCTCCATTGTTAATCCTTTAAAGGAAATTATTTGTAACTTTCGACAAGTAGAACAATGAATGGAACAGGTAGACTGTTGAAAACATTGTATATATTGCTTCTATATAGTCTAAGAAACATCTATGCAAAGCATGCAAACAGTACAATTCGCCAATTTTTTGTACTTCAAGTTTAAGTGAACTACGAGCCCCATTGATAATCACGAAAGGGAAATTTTTTGTAAGTTTCTACAAGTAGAACAATGAATAGAACAGGTAGACGGTTGAATTCTTTGTATATGTTGCTTCTATATAGTCTAGGAAATCTATATGCAAAGCATCCAAACACTAACATTTGCCAATTTTATGTTCTTCAAGTTTAAGTGAACTACGAGCCCCATTGTTAATCCTTTAACGGAAATTATTTGTAAATTTCGACAAGTAGAACAATGATTGGAACACGTAGACGGTTGAAATCTTTGTATATAATGCTTCTATATAGTCTAAGAAACATATATGCAAAGCATTGAAACAGTACAATTCGCCAATTTTTTGTTCTTCAAGATTAAGTGAACTACGAGCCCCATTGTTAATACTTTAACGGAAATTATTTGTAACTTTCGACAAGTAGATCAATGACTGGAACAGGTAGACGGTTGAAATCAATGTATATATTGCTTCTATATAGTCTAAGCAACATATATGCAAAGCATCTAAACAGTAACATTCGCCAATTTTTGTATCTTCAAGTATTAGTGAACAACGAGCCCCATTGATAATCATGAAATGGAAATTATTTGTAACTTTCTACAAGTAGAACAATGAATGGAACAGGTAGACGCTTAAATCATTGTATATATTCCTTCTATATAGTCTAAGAAACATGTACGCAAACCATCCAAGCAGTACAATTCGCCAATTTATTGTTCTTCAAGTTTAAGTGAACAACGAGCCGCATTGTTAATCCTTGAAAGGAAATTATTTGTAAATTTCGACAAGTAGAACAATGAATGGAACAGGTAGACGGTTGAAATCATTGTATATATTGCTTCCATATAGTCTAAGAAACATGTACGCAAAGCATCCAAACAGTACCATTCGCCAATTTTTTGTTCTTCAAGTTTAAGTGAACAATGAGCCCCATTGTTAATCCTTTATCGGAAATTATTTGTAATTTTCGACAAGTAGAACAATGAATGGAACAGGTAGACGGGTGAAATCTTTCTATATATTGGTTCTATATACTCTAAGGAACATATACGCAAAGCATCCAAACAGTACAATTCGCCAATTTTTTGTTCTTCAAGTTTAAGTGAACTACGAGCCGCATTGTTAATCCTTTAAAGGAAATTATTTGTATATTTCGACAAGTAGAACAATGAATGGAACAGGAAGACGGTTGAAATCAATGTATATGCTGCTTCTATATAGTCTAAGAAACCTATATGCAAAGCATCTAAACAGTAACATTCGCCAATTTTTGTATCTTCAAGTATTAGTGAACAACGAGCCCCATTGATAATCATGAAATGGAAATTATTTGTAACTTTCTACAAGTAGAACAAAGAATGGAACAGGTAGACGCTTAAATCATTGTATATATTCCTTCTATATAGTCTAAGAAACATGTACGCAAACCATCCAAGCAGTACAATTCGCCAATTTATTGTTCTTCAAGTTTAAGTGAACAACGAGCCGCATTGTTAATCCTTGAAAGGAAATTATTTGTAAATTTCGACAAGTAGAACAATGAATGGAACAGGTAGACGGTTGAAATCATTGTATATATTGCTTCCATATAGTCTAAGAAACATGTACGCAAAGCATCCAAACAGTACCATTCGCCAATGTTATGTTCTTCAAGTTTAAATGAACTACGAACCCCATTGTTAATTATTTAACGGAAATTATTTGTAACATTCGACAAGTAAAACAATGAATGGAACAGGTAGACGGTTGAAATCTTTGTATATATATTGCTTCTATATAGTCTAAGAAACATATATGCAAAGCATCCAGACAGTACCATTCGCCAATTTTTTGTTCTTCAAGTTTAAGTGAACAACGAGCCCCATTGATAATCATGAAGTGGAAATTATTTGTAACTTTCTACAAGTAGAACAATGAATAGTACAGGTAGACGGGTGAAATCTTTCTATATATTGCTTCTATATAGTCTAAGAAACATATATGCAAAGAATCCAAACAATACAATTCGCCAATTTTTTGTTCTTCATGTTTAAGTGAACTACGAGCCCAATTGTAAATCCTCTAAAGGAAATTATTTGTAAATTTCGACAAGTAGAACAATGAATGGAATAGGTAGACGGTTGAAATCATTGTATATGCTGCTTCTATATAGCATAAGAAACCTATATGCAAAGCATCTAAACAGTACCATTCGCCAATTGTTTGTTCTTCAAGTTTAAGTGAACAATGAGCCCCATTGTTAATCCTTTATCGGAAATTATTTGTAACTTTCGACAAGTAGAACAATGAGTGGAACAGGTAGACGGTTGAAATCTTTGTATATATTGCTTCTATATAGTCTAAGAAACATATATGCAAAGCATCCAAAGAGTACAATTCGCCAATTTATTGTTCTTCAAGTTGAAGTGAACAACGAGCCCCATTGATAATCATGAAATGGAAATTATTTGTAACTTTCGACAAGTAGAACAATGAATGGAACAGGTAGACGGGTGAAATCTTTCTATATATTGCTTCTATATAGTCTAAGAAACATATACGCAAAGCACGGAAACAGTACAATTTGCCAATTTTTTGTTCTTCAAGTTTAAGTGAACTACGAGCCGCATTGTTAATCCTTTAAAGGAAATTATTTGTAAATTTCGACAAGTAGAACAATGATTGGAACACTTAGACGGTTGAAATTTTTGTATATATTGCTTCCATATAGTCTAAGAAACATGTACGCAAAGCATCCAAACAGTACCATTCGCCAATTTTTTGTTCTTCAAGTTTAAGTGAACAATGAGCCCCATTGTTAGTCCTTTATCGGAAATTATTTGTAATTTTCGACAAGTAGAACAATGAATGGAACAGGTAGACAGTTGAAATCTTTGTATATATTGCTACAATATAGTCTAAGAAACATATACGCAAAGCATCAAAACAGTACAATTCGCCAATTTTTTTTCTTCAAGTTTAAGTGAACTACGAGCACCATTGTTAATCCTTTAAAGGAAATTATTTGTAACTTTCGACATGTAGAACAATGAATGGAACAGGTAGACGGTTGAGATCTTTGTATATATTGCTTCTATATAGTCTAAGAAACATATATGCAAAGCATCCAAACAGTACAATTCGCCAATTTATTGTTCTTCAAGTTTAAGTGAACTACGAGCCCCATTGTTAATCCTTTAAAGGAAATTATTTGTAAATTTCGACAAGTATAACAATGAATGGAACAGGTAGACTGTTGAAATCATTGTATATATTGCTTCTATATAGTCTAAGAAACATATATGCAAAGCGTCCAAACAGTACAATTCGCCAATTTTTTGTTCTTCAAGTTTAAGTAAACTACGATCCCCATTGTTAATCCTTTAACGGAAATTATTTGTAACTTTCGACAAGTATATCAATGAATGGAACAGATAGACGGTTGAAATCATTGTATATATTGCTTCTATATAGTCTAAGAAACATATATGCAAAGCATCCAAATAGTACAATTCGCCAATTTTTTGTTCTTCAAGTTTAAGTGAACTACGAGCCCAATTGTTAATCCTCTAAAGGAAATTATTTGTAAATTTCGACAAGTAGAACAATGAATGGAATAGGTAGACGGTTGAAATCATTGTATATGCTGCTTCTATATAGCATAAGAAACCTATATGCAAAGCATCTAAACAGTACCTTTCGCCAATTTTTTGTTCTTCAAGTTTAAGTGAACAATGAGGCCCATTGTTAATCCTTTATCGGAAATGATTTGTAACTTTCGACAAGTATAACAATGAATGGAACAGGTATACTGTTGAAATCATTGTATATATTGCTTCCATATAGTCTAAGAAACATGTACGCAAAGCATCCAAACAGTACCATTCGCCAATTTTTTGTTCTTCAAGTTTAAGTGAACAATGAGCCCCATTGTTAGTCCTTTATCGGAAATTATTTGTAATTTTCGACAAGTAGAACAATGAATGGAACAGGTAGACAGTTGAAATCTTTGTATATATTGCTTCAATATAGTCTAAGAAACATATACGCAAAGCATCAAAACAGTACAATTCGCCAATTTTTTTTCTTCAAGTTTAAGTGAACTACGAGCACCATTGTTAATCCTTTAAAGGAAATTATTTGTAACTTTCGACAAGTATAACAATGAATGGAACAGATAGACGGTTGAAATCATTGTATATATTGCTTCTATATAGTCTAAGAAACATATATGCAAAGCATCCAAAGAGTACAATTCGCCAATTTATTGTTCTTCAAGTTTAAGTGAACAACGAGCCCCATTGTTAATCCTTTAAAGGAAATTATTTGTAACTTTCGACAAGTATAACAATGAATGGAACAGGTAGACTGTTGAAATCATTGTATATATTGCTTCTATATTGTCTAAGAAACATATATGCAAATCATCCAAACAGTACAATTCGCCAATTTTTTGTTCTTCAAGTTTAAGTGAACAACGAGCCCCATTGATAATCACGAAAGGGAAATTATTTGTAAGTTTCTACAAGTAGAACAATGAATAGAACAGGTAGACGGTTGAATTCTTTGTATATGTTGCTTCTATATAGTCTAGGAAATCTATATGCAAAGCATCCAAACACTAACATTTGCCAATTTTTTGTTCTTCAAGTTTAAGTGAACAAAGAGCCCCAATGGTTAATCCTTTATCGGAAATTATTTGTAAATTTCGACAAGTAGAACAATGAATGGAATAGGTAGACGGTTGAAATCATTGTATATGCTGCTTCTATATAGCATAAGAAACCTATATGCAAAGCATCTAAACAGTACCATTCGCCAAATTTTTGTTCTTCAAGTTTAAGTGAACAATGAGCCCCATTGTTAATCCTTTATCGGAAATTATTTGTAACTTTCGACAAGTAGAACAATGATTGGAACACGTAGACGGTTGAAATCATTGTATATGCTGCTTCTATATAGCATAAGAAACCTATATGCAAAGCATCTAAACAGTACCATTCGCCAATTTTTTGTTCTTCAAGTTTAAGTGAACAATGAGGCCCATTGTTAATCCTTTATCGGAAATTATTTGTAACTTTCGACAAGTATAACAATGAATGGAACAGGTAGACTGTTGAAATCATTGTATATATTGCTTCTATATAGTCTAAGAAACATATATGCAAAGCGTCCAAACAGTACAATTCGCCAATTTTTTGTTCTTCAAGTTTAAGTAAACTACGATCCCCATTGTTAATCCTTTAACGGAAATTATTTGTAACTTTCGACAAGTATAACAATGAATGGAACAGATAGACGGTTGAAATCATTGTATATATTGCTTCTATATAGTCTAAGAGACATATATGCAAAGCATCCAAATAGTACAATTCGCCAATTTTTTGTTCTTCAAGTTTAAGTGAACTACGAGCCCAATTGTTAATCCTCTAAAGGAAATTATTTGTAAATTTCGACAAGTAGAACAATGAATGGAATAGGTAGACGGTTGAAATCATTGTATATGCTGCTTCTATATAGCATAAGAAACCTATATGCAAAGCATCTAAACAGTACCATTCGCCAATTTTTTGTTCTTCAAGTTTAAGTGAACAATGAGGCCCATTGTTAATCCTTTATCGGAAATTTTTTGTAACTTTCGACAAGTAGAACAATGAATGGAACAGGTAGACGGTTGAAATCTTTGTATATATTGCTTCTATATAGTCTAAGCAACATATATGCAAAGCATCTAAACAGTACAATTCGCCAATTTTTTGTTCTTCAAGTTTAAGTGAACTACGAGCCCCATTGTTAATCCTTTAAAGGAAATTATTTGTAAATTTCGACAAGTAGAACAATGAATGGAACAGTTAGACGGTTGAAATCATAGTATATATTGCTTCTATATAGTCTAAGAAACATATACGCAAAGCATCCAAACAGTACAATTAGCCAATTTTTTTTCTTCAAGTTTAAGTGAACTACGAGCCCAATTGTAAATCCTCTAAAGGAAATTATTTGTAAATTTCGACAAGTAGAACAATGAATGGAATAGGTAGACGGTTGAAATCATTGTATATGCTGCTTCTATATAGCATAAGAAACCTATATGCAAAGCATCTAAACAGTACCATTCGCCAATTGTTTGTTCTTCAAGTTTAAGTGAACAATGAGCCCCATTGTTAATCCTTTATCGGAAATTATTTGTAACTTTCGACAAGTAGAACAATGAGTGGAACAGGTAGACGGTTGAAATCTTTGTATATATTGCTTCTATATAGTCTAAGAAACATATATGCAAAGCATCCAAAGAGTACAATTCGCCAATTTATTGTTCTTCAAGTTGAAGTGAACAACGAGCCCCATTGATAATCATGAAATGGAAATTATTTGTAACTTTCGACAAGTAGAACAATGAATGGAACAGGTAGACGGGTGAAATCTTTCTATATATTGCTTCTATATAGTCTAAGAAACATATACGCAAAGCACGGAAACAGTACAATTTGCCAATTTTTTGTTCTTCAAGTTTAAGTGAACTACGAGCCGCATTGTTAATCCTTTAAAGGAAATTATTTGTAAATTTCGACAAGTAGAACAATGATTGGAACACTTAGACGGTTGAAATTTTTGTATATATTGCTTCCATATAGTCTAAGAAACATGTACGCAAAGCATCCAAACAGTACCATTCGCCAATTTTTTGTTCTTCAAGTTTAAGTGAACAATGAGCCCCATTGTTAGTCCTTTATCGGAAATTATTTGTAATTTTCGACAAGTAGAACAATGAATGGAACAGGTAGACAGTTGAAATCTTTGTATATATTGCTTCAATATAGTCTAAGAAACATATACGCAAAGCATCAAAACAGTACAATTCGCCAATTTTTTTTCTTCAAGTTTAAGTGAACTACGAGCACCATTGTTAATCCTTTAAAGGAAATTATTTGTAACTTTCGACATGTAGAACAATGAATGGAACAGGTAGACGGTTGAGATCTTTGTATATATTGCTTCTATATAGTCTAAGAAACATATATGCAAAGCATCCAAACAGTACAATTCGCCAATTTATTGTTCTTCAAGTTTAAGTGAACTACGAGCCCCATTGTTAATCCTTTAAAGGAAATTATTTGTAAATTTCGACAAGTATAACAATGAATGGAACAGGTAGACTGTTGAAATCATTGTATATATTGCTTCTATATAGTCTAAGAAACATATATGCAAAGCGTCCAAACAGTACAATTCGCCAATTTTTTGTTCTTCAAGTTTAAGTAAACTACGATCCCCATTGTTAATCCTTTAACGGAAATTATTTGTAACTTTCGACAAGTATATCAATGAATGGAACAGATAGACGGTTGAAATCATTGTATATATTGCTTCTATATAGTCTAAGAAACATATATGCAAAGCATCCAAATAGTACAATTCGCCAATTTTTTGTTCTTCAAGTTTAAGTGAACTACGAGCCCAATTGTTAATCCTCTAAAGGAAATTATTTGTAAATTTCGACAAGTAGAACAATGAATGGAATAGGTAGACGGTTGAAATCATTGTATATGCTGCTTCTATATAGCATAAGAAACCTATATGCAAAGCATCCAAACAGTACAATTCGCCAATTATTTCATCTTCAAGTTTAAGTGAACTACGAGACCCATTGTTAATACTTTAACGCAAATTATTTGTAACTTGCGACAAGTAGAACAATGAGTGGAACAGGTAGACGGTTGAAATCAATGTATATATTGTTTCTATATAGTCTAAGAAACATATATGCAAAGCATCCAAACAGTACCATTCGCCAATTTTTTGTTCATCAAGTTTAAGTGAACAACGAGCCCCATTGTTAATACTTTAACGGAAATTATTTGTAATTTTCGACAAGTTGAACAATGAATGGAACAGGTAGACGGTTGAAATCAATGTATATATTGCTTCTATATAGTCTAAGAAACATATATGCAAAGCATCTAAACAGTACAATTCGCCAATTTTTTGTTCTTCAAGTGTAAGTGAACAACGAGCCCCATTGATAATCATGAAACGGAAATTATTTGTAATTTTCGACAAGTAGAACAATGAATGGAACAGGTAGACGGTTGAAATCAATGTATATATTGCTTCTATATAGTCTAAGAAACATATATGCAAAGCATCCAAACAGTACAATTCGACAATCTTTGTTCTTCAAGTTTAGTGAACAATGAGCCCCAATGGTTAATCCTTTATCGGAAATTATTTGTAATTTTCGTCAAGTAGAACAATGAATGGAACAGGTAGACGGTTGAAATCTTTGTATATATTGCTTCTATATAGTCTAAGAAACATATATGCAAAGCATCCAAAAAGTACCATTCGCCAATTTTTTGTTCTTCAAGTTTAAGTGAACAACGAGCCCCAATGGTTAATCCTTTATCGGTAATTATTTGTAACTTTCGACAAGTAGAACAATGAATGGAACAGGTAGACGGTTGAAATCTTTGTATATATTGCTTCTATATAGTCTAAGAAACATATATGCAAAGCATCCAAACAGTACAATTCGCCAATTATTTCATCTTCAAGTTTAAGTGAACTACGAGACCCATTGTTAATACTTTAACGCAAATTATTTGTAACTTGCGACAAGTAGAACAATGAGTGGAACAGGTAGACGGTTGAAATCAATGTATATATTGCTTCTATATAGTCTAAGAAACATATATGCAAAGCATCCAAACAGTACCATTCGCCAATTTTTTGTTCTTCAAGTTTAAGTGAACAATGAGCCCCATTGTTAATCCTTTATAGGAAATTATTTGTAACTTTCGACAAGTAGAACAATGAATGGAACAGGTAGACGCTTGAAATATTTGTATATATTGCTTCTATATAGTCTAAGAAACATATATTCAAAGCATCCAAACAGTACAATTCGACAATTTTTTGTTCTTCAAGTTTAAGTGAACAATGAGCCCCAATTGTTAATCCGTTATCGGAAATGATTTGTAACTTTCGACAAGTAGAACAATGAATGGAACAGGTAGACGGTTGAAATCTTTGTATATATTGCTTCTATATAGTCTAAGAAACATATATGCAAAGCATCCAAACAGTACAATTCGACAATCTTTGTTCTTCAAGTTTAGTGAACAATGAGCCCCAATGGTTAATCCTTTATCGGAAATTATTTGTAACTTTCGACAAGTATAACAATGAATGGAACAGGTAGACTGTTGAAATCATTGTATATATTGCTTCTATATAGTCTAAGAAACATATATGCAAAGCGTCCAAACAGTACAATTCGCCAATTTTTTGTTCTTCAAGTTTAAGTAAACTACGATCCCCATTGTTAATCCTTTAACGGAAATTATTTGTAACTTTCGACAAGTATAACAATGAATGGAACAGATAGACGGTTGAAATCATTGTATATATTGCTTCTATATAGTCTAAGAGACATATATGCAAAGCATCCAAATAGTACAATTCGCCAATTTTTTGTTCTTCAAGTTTAAGTGAACTACGAGCCCAATTGTTAATCCTCTAAAGGAAATTATTTGTAAATTTCGACAAGTAGAACAATGAATGGAATAGGTAGACGGTTGAAATCATTGTATATGCTGCTTCTATATAGCATAAGAAACCTATATGCAAAGCATCTAAACAGTACCATTCGCCAATTTTTTGTTCTTCAAGTTTAAGTGAACAATGAGGCCCATTGTTAATCCTTTATCGGAAATTTTTTGTAACTTTCGACAAGTAGAACAATGAATGGAACAGGTAGACGGTTGAAATCTTTGTATATATTGCTTCTATATAGTCTAAGCAACATATATGCAAAGCATCTAAACAGTACAATTCGCCAATTTTTTGTTCTTCAAGTTTAAGTGAACTACGAGCCCCATTGTTAATCCTTTAAAGGAAATTATTTGTAAATTTCGACAAGTAGAACAATGAATGGAACAGTTAGACGGTTGAAATCATAGTATATATTGCTTCTAAATAGTCTAAGAAACATATATGCAAAGAATCCAAACAGTACAATTCGCCAATTTTTTGTTCTTCAAGTTTAAGTGAACTACGAGCCCCATTGTTATTCCTTTAAAGGAAATTATTTGTAACTTTCGACAAGTAGAACAATGAATGGAACAGGTAGACGGTTGAAATCTTTGTATATATTGCTTCTATATAGTCTAAGAAACATATATGCAAAGCATCCAAAGAGTACAATTCGCCAATTTATTGTTCTTCAAGTTGAAGTGAACAACGAGCCCCATTGATAATCATGAAATGGAAATTATTTGTAACTTTCGACAAGTAGAACAATGAATGGAACAGGTAGACGGGTGAAATCTTTCTATATATTGCTTCTATATAGTCTAAGAAACATATACGCAAAGCACGGAAACAGTACAATTTGCCAATTTTTTGTTCTTCAAGTTTAAGTGAACTACGAGCCGCATTGTTAATCCTTTAAAGGAAATTATTTGTAAATTTCGACAAGTAGAACAATGATTGGAACACTTAGACGGTTGAAATTTTTGTATATATTGCTTCCATATAGTCTAAGAAACATGTACGCAAAGCATCCAAACAGTACCATTCGCCAATTTTTTGTTCTTCAAGTTTAAGTGAACAATGAGCCCCATTGTTAGTCCTTTATCGGAAATTATTTGTAATTTTCGACAAGTAGAACAATGAATGGAACAGGTAGACAGTTGAAATCTTTGTATATATTGCTTCAATATAGTCTAAGAAACATATACGCAAAGCATCAAAACAGTACAATTCGCCAATTTTTTTTCTTCAAGTTTAAGTGAACTACGAGCACCATTGTTAATCCTTTAAAGGAAATTATTTGTAACTTTCGACATGTAGAACAATGAATGGAACAGGTAGACGGTTGAGATCTTTGTATATATTGCTTCTATATAGTCTATGAAACATATATGCAAAGCATCCAAACAGTACAATTCGACAATTTTTTGTTCTTCAAGTTTAAGTGAACAATGAGCCCCAATTGTTAATCCGTTATCGGAAATGATTTGTAACTTTCGACAAGTAGAACAATGAATGGAACAGGTAGACGGTTGAAATCTTTGTATATATTGCTTCTATATAGTCTAAGAAACATATATGCAAAGCATCCAAACAGTACAATTCGACAATCTTTGTTCTTCAAGTTTAGTGAACAATGAGCCCCAATGGTTAATCCTTTATCGGAAATTATTTGTAACTTTCGACAAGTATAACAATGAATGGAACAGGTAGACTGTTGAAATCATTGTATATATTGCTTCTATATAGTCTAAGAAACATATATGCAAAGCGTCCAAACAGTACAATTCGCCAATTTTTTGTTCTTCAAGTTTAAGTAAACTACGATCCCCATTGTTAATCCTTTAACGGAAATTATTTGTAACTTTCGACAAGTATAACAATGAATGGAACAGATAGACGGTTGAAATCATTGTATATATTGCTTCTATATAGTCTAAGAGACATATATGCAAAGCATCCAAATAGTACAATTCGCCAATTTTTTGTTCTTCAAGTTTAAGTGAACTACGAGCCCAATTGTTAATCCTCTAAAGGAAATTATTTGTAAATTTCGACAAGTAGAACAATGAATGGAATAGGTAGACGGTTGAAATCATTGTATATGCTGCTTCTATATAGCATAAGAAACCTATATGCAAAGCATCTAAACAGTACCATTCGCCAATTTTTTGTTCTTCAAGTTTAAGTGAACAATGAGGCCCATTGTTAATCCTTTATCGGAAATTTTTTGTAACTTTCGACAAGTAGAACAATGAATGGAACAGGTAGACGGTTGAAATCTTTGTATATATTGCTTCTATATAGTCTAAGCAACATATATGCAAAGCATCTAAACAGTACAATTCGCCAATTTTTTGTTCTTCAAGTTTAAGTGAACTACGAGCCCCATTGTTAATCCTTTAAAGGAAATTATTTGTAAATTTCGACAAGTAGAACAATGAATGGAACAGTTAGACGGTTGAAATCATAGTATATATTGCTTCTAAATAGTCTAAGAAACATATATGCAAAGAATCCAAACAGTACAATTCGCCAATTTTTTGTTCTTCAAGTTTAAGTGAACTACGAGCCCCATTGTTATTCCTTTAAAGGAAATTATTTGTAACTTTCGACAAGTAGAACAATGAATGGAACAGGTAGACGGTTGAAATCTTTGTATATATTGCTTCTATATAGTCTAAGAAACATATATGCAAAGCATCCAAAGAGTACAATTCGCCAATTTATTGTTCTTCAAGTTGAAGTGAACAACGAGCCCCATTGATAATCATGAAATGGAAATTATTTGTAACTTTCGACAAGTAGAACAATGAATGGAACAGGTAGACGGGTGAAATCTTTCTATATATTGCTTCTATATAGTCTAAGAAACATATACGCAAAGCACGGAAACAGTACAATTTGCCAATTTTTTGTTCTTCAAGTTTAAGTGAACTACGAGCCGCATTGTTAATCCTTTAAAGGAAATTATTTGTAAATTTCGACAAGTAGAACAATGATTGGAACACTTAGACGGTTGAAATTTTTGTATATATTGCTTCCATATAGTCTAAGAAACATGTACGCAAAGCATCCAAACAGTACCATTCGCCAATTTTTTGTTCTTCAAGTTTAAGTGAACAATGAGCCCCATTGTTAGTCCTTTATCGGAAATTATTTGTAATTTTCGACAAGTAGAACAATGAATGGAACAGGTAGACAGTTGAAATCTTTGTATATATTGCTTCAATATAGTCTAAGAAACATATACGCAAAGCATCAAAACAGTACAATTCGCCAATTTTTTTTCTTCAAGTTTAAGTGAACTACGAGCACCATTGTTAATCCTTTAAAGGAAATTATTTGTAACTTTCGACATGTAGAACAATGAATGGAACAGGTAGACGGTTGAGATCTTTGTATATATTGCTTCTATATAGTCTATGAAACATATATGCAAAGCATCCAAACAGTACAATTCGCCAATTTATTGTTCTTCAAGTTTAAGTGAACTACGAGCCCCATTGTTAATCCTTTAAAGGAAATTATTTGTAAATTTCGACAAGTATAACAATGAATGGAACAGGTAGACTGTTGAAATCATTGTATATATTGCTTCTATATAGTCTAAGAAACATATATGCAAAGCGTCCAAACAGTACAATTCGCCAATTTTTTGTTCTTCAAGTTTAAGTAAACTACGATCCCCATTGTTAATCCTTTAACGGAAATTATTTGTAACTTTCGACAAGTATATCAATGAATGGAACAGATAGACGGTTGAAATCATTGTATATATTGCTTCTATATAGTCTAAGAAACATATATGCAAAGCATCCAAATAGTACAATTCGCCAATTTTTTGTTCTTCAAGTTTAAGTGAACTACGAGCCCAATTGTTAATCCTCTAAAGGAAATTATTTGTAAATTTCGACAAGTAGAACAATGAATGGAATAGGTAGACGGTTGAAATCATTGTATATGCTGCTTCTATATAGCATAAGAAACCTATATGCAAAGCATCCAAACAGTACAATTCGCCAATTATTTCATCTTCAAGTTTAAGTGAACTACGAGACCCATTGTTAATACTTTAACGCAAATTATTTGTAACTTGCGACAAGTAGAACAATGAGTGGAACAGGTAGACGGTTGAAATCAATGTATATATTGTTTCTATATAGTCTAAGAAACATATATGCAAAGCATCCAAACAGTACCATTCGCCAATTTTTTGTTCATCAAGTTTAAGTGAACAACGAGCCCCATTGTTAATACTTTAACGGAAATTATTTGTAATTTTCGACAAGTTGAACAATGAATGGAACAGGTAGACGGTTGAAATCAATGTATATATTGCTTCTATATAGTCTAAGAAACATATATGCAAAGCATCTAAACAGTACAATTCGCCAATTTTTTGTTCTTCAAGTGTAAGTGAACAACGAGCCCCATTGATAATCATGAAACGGAAATTATTTGTAATTTTCGACAAGTAGAACAATGAATGGAACAGGTAGACGGTTGAAATCAATGTATATATTGCTTCTATATAGTCTAAGAAACATATATGCAAAGCATCCAAACAGTACAATTCGACAATCTTTGTTCTTCAAGTTTAGTGAACAATGAGCCCCAATGGTTAATCCTTTATCGGAAATTATTTGTAATTTTCGTCAAGTAGAACAATGAATGGAACAGGTAGACGGTTGAAATCTTTGTATATATTGCTTCTATATAGTCTAAGAAACATATATGCAAAGCATCCAAAAAGTACCATTCGCCAATTTTTTGTTCTTCAAGTTTAAGTGAACAACGAGCCCCAATGGTTAATCCTTTATCGGTAATTATTTGTAACTTTCGACAAGTAGAACAATGAATGGAACAGGTAGACGGTTGAAATCTTTGTATATATTGCTTCTATATAGTCTAAGAAACATATATGCAAAGCATCCAAACAGTACAATTCGCCAATTATTTCATCTTCAAGTTTAAGTGAACTACGAGACCCATTGTTAATACTTTAACGCAAATTATTTGTAACTTGCGACAAGTAGAACAATGAGTGGAACAGGTAGACGGTTGAAATCAATGTATATATTGCTTCTATATAGTCTAAGAAACATATATGCAAAGCATCCAAACAGTACCATTCGCCAATTTTTTGTTCTTCAAGTTTAAGTGAACAATGAGCCCCATTGTTAATCCTTTATAGGAAATTATTTGTAACTTTCGACAAGTAGAACAATGAATGGAACAGGTAGACGCTTGAAATATTTGTATATATTGCTTCTATATAGTCTAAGAAACATATATTCAAAGCATCCAAACAGTACAATTCGACAATTTTTTGTTCTTCAAGTTTAAGTGAACAATGAGCCCCAATTGTTAATCCGTTATCGGAAATGATTTGTAACTTTCGACAAGTAGAACAATGAATGGAACAGGTAGACGGTTGAAATCTTTGTATATATTGCTTCTATATAGTCTAAGAAACATATGTGCAAAGCATCCAAACAGTACCATTCGCCAATTTTTTGTTCTTCAAGTTTAAGTGAACTACGAGCCCCATTGTTAATCCTTTAAAGGAAATTATTTGTAAATTTCGACAAGTAGAACAATGAATGGAACAGGTAGACTGTTGAAATCATTGTATATATTGCTTCTATATAGTCTAAGAAACATATATGCAAAGCATCCAAACAGTACAATTCGCCAATTTTTTGTTCTTCAAGTTTAAGTAAACTACGATCCCCATTGTTAATTCCTTAACGGAAATTATTTGTAACTTTCGACAAGTAGAACAATGAATGGAACAGGTAGACGGTTGAAATCATTGTATATATTGCTTCTATATAGTCTAAGAAACATATATGCAAAGCATCCAAACAGTACAATTCGACAATCTTTGTTCTTCAAGTTTAGTGAACAATGAGCCCCAATGGTT
This sequence comes from Cerceris ruficornis, assembly GCA_963989415.1. Lineage (NCBI taxonomy): Eukaryota > Metazoa > Arthropoda > Insecta > Hymenoptera > Crabronidae > Cerceris > Cerceris ruficornis. The sequence continues at coordinate 579,887 of CAXDIW010000101.1, forward strand.
AATCCTTTATCGGAAATTATTTGTAATTTTCGACAAGTAGAACAATGAATGGAACAGGTAGACGGTTGAAATCTTTGTATATATTGCTTCTATATAATCTAAGAAACATATATGCAAAGCATCCAAACAGTACAATTCGCCAATTATTCCATCTTCATGTTTAAGTGAACTACGAGCCCCATTGTTAATACTTTAACGGAAATTATTTGTAACTTGCGACAAATAGAACAATGAGTGGAACAGGTAGACGGTTGAAATTAATGTATATATTGCTTCTATATAGTTTAAGAAACATATATGCAAAACATCCAAACAGTACCATTCGCCAATTTTTTGTTCTTCAAGTTTAAGTGAACAATGAGCCCCATTGTTAATCCTTTATAGGAAATTATTTGTAACTTTCGACAAGTAGAACAATGAATGGAACAGGTAGACGCTTGAAATCTTTGTATATATTGCTTGTATATAGTCTAAGAAACATATATGCAAAGCATCCAAACAGTACAATTCGAAAATTTTTTGTTCTTCAAGTTTAGTGAACAATGAGCCCCAATGGTTAATCCTTTATCGGAAATTATTTGTAATTTTCGACAAGTAGAACAATGAATGGAACAGGTAGACGGTTGATATCTTTGTATATATTGCTTCTATATAATCTAAGAAACATATATGCAAAGCATCCAAACAGTACAATTCGCCAATTATTTCATCTTCATGTTTAAGTGAACTACGAGCCCCATTGTTAATACTTTAACGGAAATTATTTGTAACTTGCGACAAGTAGAACAATGAGTGGAACAGGTAGACGGTTGAAATTAATGTATATATTGCTTCTATATAGTCTAAGAAACATATATGCAAAGCATCCAAACAGTACCATTCGCCAATTTATTGTTCTTCAAGTTTAAGTGAAGAACGAGCCCCATTGTTAATCCTTTAACGGAAAGTATTTGTAACTTTCGACAAGAAGAACAATGAATGGAACAGGTAGACGGTTGAAATCTTTGTATACATTGCTTCTATATGGTCTAAGAAACAAATATGCAAAGCTTCCAAACAGTACCATTCGCCAATTTATGGTTCTTCAAGTTTAAGTGAAGTACGCGCCCCATTGTTAATCATTTAACGGAAATTATTTGTAAATTTCTACAAGTAAAACAATGAATGGAACAGGTAGACTGTTGAAATATATGTATATATTGCTTCTATATAGTCTAGGAAACCTATATGCAAATCATCCAAACAGTAACATTCGCCAATTTTTTGTTCTTCAAGTTTAAGCGAACTACGAGCCCCATTGTTAATCCTTTAACGGAAATTGTTTGTAACTTTCGACAAGTAGAACAATGAATGGAACAGGTAGACGGTTGAAATCTTTGTATATATTGCTTCTATATAGTCTAAGAAACATATATGCAAAGCATCCAAACAGTACAATTCGCCAATTTTTTGTTCTTCAAGTTTAAGTGAACAATGAGCCCTAATGGTTAATCCTTTATCGGAAATTATTTGTAACTTTCGACAAGTAGATCAATGAATGGAACAGGTAGACGGTTGAAATCAATGTATATATTGCGTCTATATAGTCTAAGAAACATATATGCAAAGCATCTAAACAGTACAATTCGCCAATTTTTTGTTCTTCAAGTTTTAGTGAACAATGAGCCCCAATGGTTAATCCTTTATCGGAAATTATTTGTAAATTTCGACAAGTAGAACAACGAATGGAACAGGTAGACGGTTGAAATCATTGTATATATTGCTTCTATATAGTCTAAGAAACATATATGCAAAGCATCCAAACAGTACAATTCGCCAATTTCTTGTTCTTCAAGTTTAAGTGAACTACGAGCCCCATTGATAATCATGAAACGGAAATTATTTGTAAGTTTCTACAAGTAGAACAATGAATGGAACAGGTAGACGGTTGAAATCTTTGTATATATTGCTTCTGTATAGTCTAAGAAACATATATGCAAAGCATCCAAACAGTACAATTCGCCAATTTTTTGTACTTCAAGTTTAAGTGAACTACGAGCCCCATTGTTAATCCTTTAACGGAAATTAATTGTAACTTTCTACAAGTAGAACAATGAATGGAACAGGTAGACGGTGGAAATCAATGTATATATTGCTTCTATATAGTCAAAGAAACATATATGCAAAGCATCGAAACAGTACAATTCGCTAATTTTTTGTTCTTCAAGTTTAAGAGAACTACGAGCCCCATTGTAAATACTTTAACGGAAATTATTTGTAACTTTCGACAAGTAGAACAATGAATGGAACAGGTAGACGGTTGAAATCATTGTATATATTGCTTCTATATAGTCTAAGAAACATATATGCAAAGCATCCAAACAGTACAATTCGCCAATTTTTTGTTCTTCAAGTATAAGTGAACAATGAGACTCAATGGTTAATCCATTATCGGAAATTATTTGTTACTTTCGACAAGAAGAACAATGAATGGAACAGGTAGACGGTTGAAATCTTTGTATATATTGCTTCTATATAGTCTAAGAAACATATATGCAAAGCATCCAAACAGTACAATTCGCCAATTTATTGTTCTTCAAGTTTAAGTGAACAACGAGCCCCATTGTTAATCCTTTAAATGGAAATTATTTGTAACTTTCGACAAGTAGAACAATGAATGGAACATGTAGACGGTTGAAATCTTTGTATATATTGCTTCTATATAGTCTAAGAAACATGTACGCAAAGCATCCACACAGTACCGTTCGCCAATTTTTTGTTCTTCAAGTTTAAGTGAACTACGAGCCCCATTGTTAATCCTTTAAAGGAAATTATTTGTAAATTTCGACAAGTAGAACATTGAATGGAACAGGTAGACGGTTGAAATCTTTGTATATATTGCTTCTATATAGTATAAGAAACATATATGCAAAGCATCCAAACAGTACAATTCGCCAATTTTTTGTTCTTCAAGTTTAAGTGAACTACGAGCCCCATTGTTAATCCTTTAAAGGAAATTATTTGTAAATTTCGACAAGTAGAACAATGAATGGAACAGGTTGACGGTTGAAATCTTTGTATATGATGCTTCTATGTAGTCTAAGAAACATATATGCAAAGCATCCAAACAGTACAATTCGCCAATTTATTGATCTTCAAGTTTAAGTGAACTACGAGCCCCATTGTTAATCCTTTAACGGAAATTAATTGTAATTTTCTACAAGTAGAACAATGAATGCAACAGGTAGACTGTTGAAAACATTGTATATATTGCTTCTATATAGTCTAAGAAACATTTATGCAAAGCATCCAAACAGTACCATTCGCCAATTTTTTGTCCTTCAAGTTTAAGTGAACAATGAGCCCCATTGTTAATCCTTTATCGGAAATTATTTGTAATTTTCGACAAGTAGAACAATGAATGGAACAAGTAGACGGTTGAAATCATTGTATATATTGCTTCAATATAGTCTAAGAAACATATATGCAAAGCATCCAAACAGTACAATTCGCCAATTTTTTGTTCTTCAAGTTTAAGTGAACTACGAGCCCCATTGTTAATCCTTTAAAGGAAATTATTTGTAAATTTCGACAAGTAGAACAATGAATGGAACAGGTTGACGGTTGAAATCTTTGTATATGATGCTTCTATGTAGTCTAAGAAACATATATGCAAAGCATCCAAACAGTACAATTCGCCAATTTATTGATCTTCAAGTTTAAGTGAACTACGAGCCCCATTGTTAATCCTTTAACGGAAATTAATTGTAATTTTCTACAAGTAGAACAATGAATGCAACAGGTAGACTGTTGAAAACATTGTATATATTGCTTCTATATAGTCTAAGAAACATTTATGCAAAGCATCCAAACAGTACCATTCGCCAATTTTTTGTCCTTCAAGTTTAAGTGAACTACGAGCCCCATTGTTAATCCTTTAACGGAAATTATTTGTAACTTTCTACAAGTAGAACAATGAATAGTACTGGTAGACGAGTGAAATCCTTCTATATATTGCTTCTGTATAGTCTAAGAAACATATATGCAAAGCATCTAAACAGTACAATTCGCCAATTTTTTGTTCTTCAAGTATTAGTGAACAATGAGCCCCAATGGTTAATCCTTTATCGGAAATTATTTGTAATTTTCGACAAGTAGAACAATGAATGGAACAAGTAGACGGTTGAAATCATTGTATATATTGCTTCAATATAGTCTAAGAAACATATACGCAAAGCATCAAAACAGTACAATTCGCCAATTTTTTTTCTTCAAGTTTAAGTGAACTACGAGCACCATTGTTAATCCTTTAAAGGAAATTATTTGTAACTTTCGACATGTAGAACAATGAATGGAACAGGTAGACGGTTGAGATCTTTGTATATATTGCTTCTATATAGTCTAAGAAACATATATGCAAAGCATCCAAACAGTACAATTCGCCAATTTATTGTTCTTCAAGTTTAAGTGAACTACGAGCCCCATTGTTAATCCTTTAAAGGAAATTATTTGTAAATTTCGACAAGTATAACAATGAATGGAACAGGTAGACTGTTGAAATCATTGTATATATTGCTTCTATATAGTCTAAGAAACATATATGCAAAGCGTCCAAACAGTACAATTCGCCAATTTTTTGTTCTTCAAGTTTAAGTAAACTACGATCCCCATTGTTAATCCTTTAACGGAAATTATTTGTAACTTTCGACAAGTATATCAATGAATGGAACAGATAGACGGTTGAAATCATTGTATATATTGCTTCTATATAGTCTAAGAAACATATATGCAAAGCATCCAAATAGTACAATTCGCCAATTTTTTGTTCTTCAAGTTTAAGTGAACTACGAGCCCAATTGTTAATCCTCTAAAGGAAATTATTTGTAAATTTCGACAAGTAGAACAATGAATGGAATAGGTAGACGGTTGAAATCATTGTATATGCTGCTTCTATATAGCATAAGAAACCTATATGCAAAGCATCTAAACAGTACCATTCGCCAATTTTTTGTTCTTCAAGTTTAAGTGAACAATGAGGCCCATTGTTAATCCTTTATCGGAAATTATTTGTAACTTTCGACAAGTATAACAATGAATGGAACAGGTAGACTGTTGAAATCATTGTATATATTGCTTCTATATAGTCTAAGAAACATATATGCAATGCGTCCAAACAGTACAATTCGCCAATTTTTTGTTCTTCAAGTTTAAGTGAACTACGAGCCCCATTGTTAATCCTTTAAAGGAAATTATTTGTAAATTTCGACAAGTAGAACAATGAATGGAACAGGTAGACTGTTGAAATCATTGTATATATTGCTTCTATATAGTCTAAGAAACATTTATGCAAAGCATCCAAACAGTACCATTCGCCAATTTTTTGTCCTTCAAGTTTAAGTGAACAATGAGCCCCATTGTTAATCCTTTATCGGAAATTATTTGTAACTTTCGACAAGTAGAACAATGAATCGAACAGGTAGACGGTTGAAATCCTTGTATATATTGCTTCCATATAGTCTAAGAAACAAGTACGCAAAGCATCCAAACAGTACCATTCGCCAATTTTTTGTTCTTCAAGTTTAAGTGAACAATGAGCCCCAATGGTTAATCCTTTATCGGTAATTATTTGTAACTTTCGACAAGTAGAACAATGAATGGAACTGGTAGACGGTTGAAATCTTTGTATATATTGCTTCTATATAATCTAAGAAACATATATGCAAAGCATCTAAACAGTAACAATCGCCAATTTTTTGATCTTCAAGTTTAAGTGAACAGCGAGCCCCATTGATAATCATGAAATGGAAACTATTTGTAACTTTCTACAAGTAGAACAATGAATAGTACAGGTAGACGGGTGAAATCTTTCTATATATTGCTTCTAAATAGTCTAAGAAACATCTATGCAAAGCATCCAAACAGTACAATTCGCCAATTTTTTGTTCTTCAAGTTTAAATTAACTACGATCCCCATTGTTAATCCCTTAACGGAAATTATTTGTAACTTTCGACAAGTAGAACAATGAATGGAACATCTAGACGGTTGAAATCATTGTATATGTTGCTTCTATATAGTCTAAGAAACATATATGCAAAGCATCCAAACAGTACAATTCGCCAATTTTTTGTTCTTCAAGTTTAAGTGAACAATGAGCCCCAATGGTTATTCCTTTATCGGTAATTATTTGTAACTTTCGACAAGTAGAACAATGAATGGAACTGGTAGACGGTTGAAATCTTTGTATATATTGCTTCTATATAATCTAAGAAACATATATGCAAAGCATCTAAACAGTAACAATCGCCAATTTTTTGATCTTCAAGTTTAAGTGAACTACGAGCACCATTGTTAATCCTTTAAAGGAGATTATTTGTAAATTTCGACAAGTAGAACAATGATTGGACCAGGTAGACGGTTGAAATCTTTGTATATATTGCTTCTATATAGTCTAAGAAACATATATGCAAAGCATCCAAACAGTACAATTCGCCAATTTCTTGTTCTTCAAGTTTAAGTAAACTACGGTCCCCATTGTTAATCCCTTAACGGAAATTATTTGTAACTTTCTACAAGTAGAACAATGAGTAGTACCGATAGACGGGTGAAATCTTTTTATATATTGCTTCTAAATAGTCTAAGAAACATATATGCAAAGCATCCAAACAGTACAATTCGCCAATTTTTTGTTCTTCAAGTTTAAGTGAACAATGAGCCCCAATGGTTATTCCTTTATCGGTAATTATTTGTAACTTTCGACAAGTAGAACAATGAATGGAACATCTAGACGGTTGAAATCATTGTATATGTTGCTTCTATATAGTCTAAGAAACATATATGCAAAGCATCCAAACAGTACAATTCGCCAATTTCTTGTTCTTCAAGTTTAAGTGAACTACGAGCCCCATTGTTAATCCTTTAACAGAAATTAATTGTAACTTTCGACAAGTAGAACAATGAATGGAACAGGTAGACGGTTGAAATCTTTGTATATATTGCTTCTATATAATCTAAGAAACATATATGCAAAGCATCTAAACAGTAACAATCGCCAATTTTTTGATCTTCAAGTTTAAGTGAACTACGAGCACCATTGTTAATCCTTTAAAGGAGATTATTTGTAAATTTCGACAAGTAGAACAATGATTGGACCAGGTAGACGGTTGAAATCTTTGTATATATTGCTTCTATATAGTCTAAGAAACATATATGCAAAGCATCCAAACAGTACAATTCGCCAATTTCTTGTTCTTCAAGTTTAAGTAAACTACGGTCCCCATTGTTAATCCCTTAACGGAAATTATTTGTAACTTTCTACAAGTAGAACAATGAGTAGTACCGATAGACGGGTGAAATCTTTTTATATATTGCTTCTAAATAGTCTAAGAAACATATATGCAAAGCATCCAAACAGTACAATTCGCCAATTTTTTGTTCTTCAAGTTTAAGTGAACAATGAGCCCCAATGGTTATTCCTTTATCGGTAATTATTTGTAACTTTCGACAAGTAGAACAATGAATGGAACATCTAGACGGTTGAAATCATTGTATATGTTGCTTCTATATAGTCTAAGAAACATATATGCAAAGCATCCAAACAGTACAATTCGCCAATTTCTTGTTCTTCAAGTTTAAGTGAACTACGAGCCCCATTGTTAATCCTTTAACAGAAATTAATTGTAACTTTCGACAAGTAGAACAATGAATGGAACAGGTAGACGGTTGAAATCTTAGTATATATTGCTTCTAGATAGTCTAAGAAACATATATGCAAAGCATCCAAACAGTACAATTCGCCAATTTATTGTTCTTCAAGTTTAAGTAAACTACGGTCCCCATTGTTAATCCCTTAACGGAAATTATTTGTAACTTTCTACAAGTAGAACAATGAGTAGTACCGATAGACGGGTGAAATCTTTTTATATATTGCTTCTAAATAGTCTAAGAAACATATATGCAAAGCATCCAAACAGTACAATTCGCCAATTTTTTGATCTTCAAGGTTAAGTGAACAGCGAGCCCCATTGTTAATCCTTTATCGGAAATTATTTGTAACTTTCGACAAGTAGAACATTGAATGGAACAGGTAGACTGTTGAAAACATTGTATATATTGCTTCTATATAGTCTAAGAAACATTTATGCAAAGCATCCAAACAGTACCATTCGCCAATTTTTTGTCCTTCAAGTTTAAGTGAACAATGAGCCCCATTGTTAATCCTTTATCGGAAATTATTTGTAACTTTCGACAAGTAGAACAATGAATCGAACAGGTAGACGGTTGAAATCCTTGTATATATTGCTTCCATATAGTCTAAGAAACAAGTACGCAAAGCATCCAAACAGTACCATTCGCCAATTTTTTGTCCTTCAAGTTCAAGTGAACAATGAGCCCCATTGTTAATCCTTTATCGGAAAATATTTGTAACTTTCGACAAGTAGAACAATGAATTGAACAGGTAGACGGTTGAAATCTTTGTATATATTGCTTCTATATAGTCTAAGAAACATATATGCAAAGCATCCAAACAGTACAAGTCGCCAATTTTTTGTTCTTCAAGTTTAAGTGAACAATGAGCCCCAATGGTTAATCCTTTATCGGTAATTATTTGTAACTTTCGACAAGTAGAACAATGAGAGGAACAGGTAGACGGTTGAAATCTTTGTATATATTGCTTCCATATAGTCTAAGGAACATGTACGAAAAGCATCCAAACAGTACCATTCGCCAATTTTTTGTCCTTCAAGTTTAAGTGAACTACGAGTCCCATTGTTAATCCTTTAAAGGAAATTATTTGTAAATTTCGACAAGTAGAACATTGAATGGAACAGGTAGACGGTTGAAATCTTTGTATCTATTGCTTCTATATAGTATATGAAACATATATGCAAAGCATCCAAACAGTACCATTCGCCAATTTTTTGTTCTTCAAGTTTAAGTGAACTGCGAGCTCCATTGTTAATCCTTTAAAGGAAATTATTTGTAACTTTCGACAAGTAGAACAGTGAATGGAACAGGTGGACTGTTGAAAACATTGTATATATTGCTTCTATATAGTCTAAGAAACATTTATGCAAAGCATCCAAACAGTACCATTCGCCAATTTTTTGTCCTTCAAGTTTAAGTGAACAATGAGCCCCATTGTTAATCCTTTATCGGAAATTATTTGTAACTTTCGACAAGTAGAACAATGAATGGAACAGGTAGACGGTTGAAATCAATGTATAGATTGCTTCTATATAGTCTAAGAAACATATATGCAAAGCATCCAAACAGTACAATTCGCCAATTTTTTGTTCTTCAAGTTTAAGTGAACAATGAGCCCCAATGGTTAATCCTTTATCGGAAATTATTTGTAAATTTCGACAAGTAGAACAATGAATGGAACAGGTAGACGGTTGAAATCTTTGTATATGTTGCTTCTATATAGTCTAAGAAACATATATGAAAAGCATCCAAACAGTACATTTCGCCAATTTATTGTTCTTCAAGTTTAAGTGAACAACGAGCCCCATTGTTAATCCTTTATCGGAAATTATTTGTAAATTTCGACAAGTAGAACAATGAATGGAACTGGTAGCCGGTTGAAATCTTTGTATATATTGCTTCTATATAGTCTAAGAAACATATATGCAAAGCATCCAAACAGTACAATTCGCCAATTTTTTGTTCTTCAAGTTTAAGTGAACAATGAGCCCCAATGGTTAATCCTTTATCGGAAATTATTTGTAAATTTCGACAAGTAGAACAATGAATGGAACAGGTAGCCGGTTGAAATCAATGTATATATAGCTTCTATATAGTCTAAGAAACATATATGCAAAGCATCCAAACAGTACCATTCGCCAATTTTTTGTTCTTCAAGTTTAAGAGAACTACGAGCCCCATTGTTAATCCCTTAACGGAAATTAATTGTAACTTTCGACAAGTAGAACAGTGAATGGAACAGGTAGACGGTTGAAATCTTTGTATATATTACTTCTATATAGTATAAGAAACATATATGCAAAGCATCCAAACAGTACCATTCGCCAATTTTTTGTTCTTCAAGTTTAAGTGAACTGCAAGCCCCATTGTTAATCCTTTAACGGAAATTAATTGTAAATTTCGACAAGTAGAACAATGAATGGAACAGGTAGACGGTTGAAATCTTTGTATATATTGCTTCTATATAGTATAAGAAACATATATGCAAAGCATCCAAACAGTACAATTCGCCAATTTTTTGTTCTTCAAGTTTAAGTGAACAATGAGCCCCAATGGTTAATCCGTTATCGGAAATTATTTGTAACTTTCGACAAGTAGAACAATGAATGGAAAACTTAGACGGTTGAAATCTTTGTATATATTGCTTCTATATAATCTAAGAAACATATATGCAAAGCATCCAAACAGTACAATTCGCCAATTTTTTGTTCTTCAAGTTTAAATTAACTACGATCCCCATTGTTAATCCCTTAACGGAAATTATTTGTAACTTTCGACAAGTAGAACAATGAATGGAACATCTAGACGGTTGAAATGATTGTATATATTGCTTCTATATAGTCTAAGAAACATATATGCAAAGCATCCAAACAGTACAATTCGCCAATTTTTTGTTCTTCAAGTTTAAGTGAACAATGAGCTCCATTGTTAATCCTTTATCGGAAATTATTTGTAACTTTCGACAAGTAGAACATTGAATGGAACAGGTAGACGGTTGTAATCTTTGTATCTATTGCTTCTATATAGTATAAGAAACATATATGCAAAGCATCCAAACAGTACCATTCGCCAATTTTTTGTTCTTCAAGTTTAAGTGAACTGCGAGCTCCATTGTTAATCCTTTAAAGGAAATTATTTATAACTTTCGACAAGTAGAACAATGAATGGAACAGGTAGACTGTTGAAATCATTGTATATATTGCTTCTATATAGTCTAAGAAACATATATGCAGAGCATCCAGACAGTACCATTCGCCAATTTTTTGTTCTTCAAGTTTAAGTGAACAACGAGCCCCATTGTTAATCCTTTAAAGGAAATTATATGTAATTTTTGAAAAGTAGAACAATGAGAGGAACAGGTAGACGGTTGAAATCTTTGTATATATTGCTTCCATATAGTCTAAGAAACATGTACGAAAAGCATCCAAACAGTACCATTCGCCAATTTTTTGTCCTTCAAGTTTAAGTGAACTACGAGTCCCATTGTTAATCCTTTAAAGGAAATTATTTGTAAATTTCGACAAGTAGAACATTGAATGGAACAGGTAGACGGTTGAAATCTTTGTATCTATTGCTTCTATATAGTCTAAGAAACATATATGCAAAGCATCCAAACAGTACAATTCGCCAATTTTTTGTTCTTCAAGTTTAAGTGAACAATGAGCCCCAATGGTTAATCCTTTATCGGAAATTATTTGTAAATTTCGACAAGTAGAACAATGAATGGAACAGGTAGCCGGTTGAAATCAATGTATATATAGCTTCTATATAGTCTAAGAAACATATATGCAAAGCATCCAAACAGTACCATTCGCCAATTTTTTGTTCTTCAAGTTTAAGAGAACTACGAGCCCCATTGTTAATCCCTTAACGGAAATTAATTGTAACTTTCGACAAGTAGAACAGTGAATGGAACAGGTAGACGGTTGAAATCTTTGTATATATTACTTCTATATAGTATAAGAAACATATATGCAAAGCATCCAAACAGTACCATTCGCCAATTTTTTGTTCTTCAAGTTTAAGTGAACTGCGAGCCCCATTGTTAATCCTTTAACGGAAATTAATTGTAACTTTCGACAAGTAGAACAATGAATGGAACAGGTAGACGGTTGAAATCTTTGTATATATTGCTTCTATATAGTATAAGAAACATATATGCAAAGCATCCAAACAGTACAATTCGCCAATTTTTTGTTCTTCAAGTTTAAGTGAACAATGAGCCCCAATGGTTAATCCGTTATCGGAAATTATTTGTAACTTTCGACAAGTAGAACAATGAATGGAAAACTTAGACGGTTGAAATCTTTGTATATATTGCTTCTATATAATCTAAGAAACATATATGCAAAGCATCCAAACAGTACAATTCGCCAATTTTTTGTTCTTCAAGTTTAAATTAACTACGATCCCCATTGTTAATCCCTTAACGGAAATTATTTGTAACTTTCGACAAGTAGAACAATGAATGGAACATCTAGACGGTTGAAATGATTGTATATATTGCTTCTATATAGTCTAAGAAACATATATGCAAAGCATCCAAACAGTACAATTCGCCAATTTTTTGTTCTTCAAGTTTAAGTGAACTACGAGCCCCAATGGTTAATCCTTTATCGGTAATTATTTGTAACTTTCGACAAGTAGAACAATGAATGGAACTGGTAGACGGTTGAAATCTTTGTATATATTGCTTCTATATAATCTAAGAAACATATATGCAAAGCATCTAAACAGTAACAATCGCCAATTTTTTGATCTTCAAGTTTAAGTGAACAGCGAGCCCCATTGATAATCATGAAATGGAAACTATTTGTAACTTTCTACAAGTAGAACAATGAATAGTACAGGTAGACGGGTGTAATCTTTCTATATATTGCTTCTAAATAGTCTAAGAAACATCTATGCAAAGCATCCAAACAGTACAATTCGCCAATTTTTTGTTCTTCAAGTTTAAATTAACTACGATCCCCATTGTTAATCCCTTAACGGAAATTATTTGTAACTTTCGACAAGTAGAACAATGAATGGAACATCTAGACGGTTGAAATCATTGTATATATTGCTTCTATATAGTCTAAGAAACATATATGCAAAGCATCCAAACAGTACAATTCGCCAATTTTTTGTTCTTCAAGTTTAAGTGAACAATGTGCCCCAATGGTTAATCCTTTATCGGTAATTATTTGTAACTTTCGACAAGTAGAACAATGAATGGAACAGGTAGACGGTTGAAATCCTTGTATATATTGCTTCGATATAGTCTAAGAAACATGTACGCAAAGCATCCAAACAGTACCATTCGCCAATTTTTTGTCCTTCAAGTTTAAGTGAACAATGAGCCCCATTGTTAATCCTTTATCGGAAATTATTTGTAAATTTCGACAAGTAGAACAATGAATGGAACAGGTAGCCGGTTGAAATCAATGTATATATTGCTTCTATATAGTCTAAGAAACATATATGCAAAGCATCCAAACAGTACCATTCGCCAATTTTTTGTTCTTCAAGTTTAAGAGAACTACGAGCCCCATTGTTAATCCCTTAACGGAAATTAATTGTAACTTTCGACAAGTAGAACAGTGAATGGAACAGGTAGACGGTTGAAATCTTTGTATATATTACTTCTATATAGTATAAGAAACATATATGCAAAGCATCCAAACAGTACCATTCGCCAATTTTTTGTTCTTCAAGTTTAAGTGAACTGCGAGCCCCATTGTTAATCCTTTAACGGAAATTAATTGTAACTTTCGACAAGTAGAACAATGAATGGAACAGGTAGACGGTTGAAATCTTTGTATATATTGCTTCTATATAGTATAAGAAACATATATGCAAAGCATCCAAACAGTACAATTCGCCAATTTTTTGTTCTTCAAGTTTAAGTGATCAATGAGCCCCAATGGTTAATCCGTTATCGGAAATTATTTGTAACTTTCGACAAGTAGAACAATGAATGGAAAACTTAGACGGTTGAAATCTTTGTATATATTGCTTCTATATAATCTAAGAAACATATATGCAAAGCATCCAAACAGTACAATTCGCCAATTTTTTGTTCTTCAAGTTTAAGTGAGCAATGAGCCCCAATGGTTAATCCTTTATCGGAAATTATTTGTAAATTTCGACAAGTTGAACAATGAATGGAACTGGTAGCCGGTTGAAATCTTTGTATATATTGCTTCTATATAGTCTAAGAAACATATATGCAAAGCATCCAAACAGTACAATTCGCCAATTTTTTGTTCTTCAAGTTTAAGTGAACAATGAGCCCCAATGGTTAATCCTTTATCGGTAATTATTTGTAACTTTCGACAAGTAGAACAATGAATGGAACTGGTAGACGGTTGAAATCTTTGTATATATTGCTTCTATATAATCTAAGAAACATATATGCAAAGCATCTAAACAGTATCAATCGCCAATTTTTTGATCTTCAAATTTAAGTGAACAGCGAGCCCCATTGATAATCATGAAATGGAAACTATTTGTAACTTTCTACAAGTAGAACAATGAATAGTAAAGGTATACGGGTGAAATCTTTCTATATATTGCTTCTAAATAGTCTAAGAAACATCTATGCAAAGCATCCAAACAGTACAATTCGCCAATTTTTTGTTCTTCAAGTTTAAGTAAACTACGATCCCCATTGTTAATCCCTTAACGGAAATTATTTGTAACTTTCGACAAGTAGAACAATGAATGGAACTGGTAGCCGGTTGAAATCTTTGTATATATTGCTTCTATATAGTCTAAGAAACATATATGCAAAGCATCCAAACAGTACAATTCGCCAATTTTTTGTTCTTCAAGTTTATGTGAACAATGAGCCCCAATGGTTAATCCTTTATCGGAAATTATTTGTAAATTTCGACAAGTAGAACAATGAATGGAACAGGTAGCCGGTTGAAATCAATGTATATATTGCTTCTATATAGTCTAAGAAACATATATGCAAAGCATCCAAACAGTACCATTCGCCAATTTTTTGTTCTTCAAGTTTAAGTGAACATTGAGCCCCAATGGTTAATCCTTTATCGGAAATTATTTGTAAATTTCGACAAGTAGAACAATGAATAGTACAGGTAGACGGGTGAAATCTTTCTATATATTGCTTCTAAATAGTCTAAGAAACATCTATGCAAAGCATCCAAACAGTACAATTCGCCAATTTTTTGTTCTTCAAGTTTAAGTGAACTACGAGCCCCATTGTTAATCCTTTAAAGGAAATTATTTGTAAATTTCGACAAGTAGAACAATGAATGGACCATGTAGACGGTTGAAAAAATTGTATATATTGCTTCTATATAGTCTACGAAACATATATGCAAAGCATCCAAACAGTACAATTCGCCAATTTTTTGTACTTCAAGTTTAAGTGAACTACGAGCCCCATTGTTAATCCTTTAACGGAAATTAATTGTAACTTTCGACAAGTAGAACAATGAATGGAACAGGTAGACGGTTGAAATCTTTGTATATGTTGCTTCTATATAGTCTAAGAAACATATATGAAAAGCATCCAAACAGTACAATTCGCCAATTTATTGTTCTTCAAGTTTAAGTGAACAACGAGCCCCATTGTTAATCCTTTAAAGGAAATTATTTGTAACTTTCGACAAGTAGAACAATGAATGGAACAGGTAGACGGTTGAAATCTTTGTATATATTGCTTTTATATAGTCTAAGAAACATATATGCAAAGCATCCAAACAGTACAATTCGCCAATTTTTTGTTCTTCAAGTTTAAGTGAGCAATGAGCCCCAATGGTTAATCCTCTATCGGAAATTATTTGTAAATTTCGACAAGTAGAACAATGAATGGAACTGGTAGCCGGTTGAAATCTTTGTATATATTGCTTCTATATAGTCTAAGAAACATATATGCAAAGCATCCAAACAGTACAATTCGCCAATTTTTTGTTCTTCAAGTTTAAGTGAACAATGAGCCCCATTGTTAATCCTTTAACGGAAATTAATTGTAACTTTCGACAAGTAGAACAATGAATGGAACAGGTAGACGGTTGAAATCTTTGTATATATTGCTTCTATATAGTATAAGAAACATATATGCAAAGCATCCAAACAGTACAATTCGCCAATTTTTTGTTCTTCAAGTTTAAGTGATCAATGAGCCCCAATGGTTAATCCGTTATCGGAAATTATTTGTAACTTTCGACAAGTAGAACAATGAATGGAAAACTTAGACGGTTGAAATCTTTGTATATATTGCTTCTATATAATCTAAGAAACATATATGCAAAGCATCCAAACAGTACAATTCGCCAATTTTTTGTTCTTCAAGTTTAAGTGAGCAATGAGCCCCAATGGTTAATCCTTTATCGGAAATTATTTGTAAATTTCGACAAGTTGAACAATGAATGGAACTGGTAGCCGGTTGAAATCTTTGTATATATTGCTTCTATATAGTCTAAGAAACATATATGCAAAGCATCCAAACAGTACAATTCGCCAATTTTTTGTTCTTCAAGTTTATGTGAACAATGAGCCCCAATGGTTAATCCTTTATCGGAAATTATTTGTAAATTTCGACAAGTAGAACAATGAATGGAACAGGTAGCCGGTTGAAATCAATGTATATATTGCTTCTATATAGTCTAAGAAACATATATGCAAAGCATCCAAACAGTACCATTCGCCAATTTTTTGTTCTTCAAGTTTAAGTGAACATTGAGCCCCAATGGTTAATCCTTTATCGGAAATTATTTGTAAATTTCGACAAGTAGAACAATGAATAGTACAGGTAGACGGGTGAAATCTTTCTATATATTGCTTCTAAATAGTCTAAGAAACATCTATGCAAAGCATCCAAACAGTACAATTCGCCAATTTTTTGTTCTTCAAGTTTAAGTGAACTACGAGCCCCATTGTTAATCCTTTAAAGGAAATTATTTGTAAATTTCGACAAGTAGAACAATGAATGGACCATGTAGACGGTTGAAAAAATTGTATATATTGCTTCTATATAGTCTACGAAACATATATGCAAAGCATCCAAACAGTACAATTCGCCAATTTTTTGTACTTCAAGTTTAAGTGAACTACGAGCCCCATTGTTAATCCTTTAACGGAAATTAATTGTAACTTTCGACAAGTAGAACAATGAATGGAACAGGTAGACGGTTGAAATCTTTGTATATGTTGCTTCTATATAGTCTAAGAAACATATATGAAAAGCATCCAAACAGTACAATTCGCCAATTTATTGTTCTTCAAGTTTAAGTGAACAACGAGCCCCATTGTTAATCCTTTAAAGGAAATTATTTGTAACTTTCGACAAGTAGAACAATGAATGGAACAGGTAGACGGTTGAAATCTTTGTATATATTGCTTTTATATAGTCTAAGAAACATATATGCAAAGCATCCAAACAGTACAATTCGCCAATTTTTTGTTCTTCAAGTTTAAGTGAGCAATGAGCCCCAATGGTTAATCCTCTATCGGAAATTATTTGTAAATTTCGACAAGTAGAACAATGAATGGAACTGGTAGCCGGTTGAAATCTTTGTATATATTGCTTCTATATAGTCTAAGAAACATATATGCAAAGCATCCAAACAGTACAATTCGCCAATTTTTTGTTCTTCAAGTTTAAGTGAACAATGAGCCCCATTGTTAATCCTTTAACGGAAATTAATTGTAACTTTCGACAAGTAGAACAATGAATGGAACAGGTAGACGGTTGAAATCTTTGTATATATTGCTTCTATATAGTATAAGAAACATATATGCAAAGCATCCAAACAGTACAATTCGCCAATTTTTTGTTCTTCAAGTTTAAGTGATCAATGAGCCCCAATGGTTAATCCGTTATCGGAAATTATTTGTAACTTTCGACAAGTAGAACAATGAATGGAAAACTTAGACGGTTGAAATCTTTGTATATATTGCTTCTATATAATCTAAGAAACATATATGCAAAGCATCCAAACAGTACAATTCGCCAATTTTTTGTTCTTCAAGTTTAAGTGAGCAATGAGCCCCAATGGTTAATCCTTTATCGGAAATTATTTGTAAATTTCGACAAGTTGAACAATGAATGGAACTGGTAGCCGGTTGAAATCTTTGTATATATTGCTTCTATATAGTCTAAGAAACATATATGCAAAGCATCCAAACAGTACAATTCGCCAATTTTTTGTTCTTCAAGTTTAAGTGAACAATGAGCCCCAATGGTTAATCCTTTATCGGTAATTATTTGTAACTTTCGACAAGTAGAACAATGAATGGAACTGGTAGACGGTTGAAATCTTTGTATATATTGCTTCTATATAATCTAAGAAACATATATGCAAAGCATCTAAACAGTATCAATCGCCAATTTTTTGATCTTCAAATTTAAGTGAACAGCGAGCCCCATTGATAATCATGAAATGGAAACTATTTGTAACTTTCTACAAGTAGAACAATGAATAGTAAAGGTATACGGGTGAAATCTTTCTATATATTGCTTCTAAATAGTCTAAGAAACATCTATGCAAAGCATCCAAACAGTACAATTCGCCAATTTTTTGTTCTTCAAGTTTAAGTAAACTACGATCCCCATTGTTAATCCCTTAACGGAAATTATTTGTAACTTTCGACAAGTAGAACAATGAATGGAACTGGTAGCCGGTTGAAATCTTTGTATATATTGCTTCTATATAGTCTAAGAAACATATATGCAAAGCATCCAAACAGTACAATTCGCCAATTTTTTGTTCTTCAAGTTTATGTGAACAATGAGCCCCAATGGTTAATCCTTTATCGGAAATTATTTGTAAATTTCGACAAGTAGAACAATGAATGGAACAGGTAGCCGGTTGAAATCAATGTATATATTGCTTCTATATAGTCTAAGAAACATATATGCAAAGCATCCAAACAGTACCATTCGCCAATTTTTTGTTCTTCAAGTTTAAGTGAACATTGAGCCCCAATGGTTAATCCTTTATCGGAAATTATTTGTAAATTTCGACAAGTAGAACAATGAATAGTACAGGTAGACGGGTGAAATCTTTCTATATATTGCTTCTAAATAGTCTAAGAAACATCTATGCAAAGCATCCAAACAGTACAATTCGCCAATTTTTTGTTCTTCAAGTTTAAGTGAACTACGAGCCCCATTGTTAATCCTTTAAAGGAAATTATTTGTAAATTTCGACAAGTAGAACAATGAATGGACCATGTAGACGGTTGAAAAAATTGTATATATTGCTTCTATATAGTCTACGAAACATATATGCAAAGCATCCAAACAGTACAATTCGCCAATTTTTTGTACTTCAAGTTTAAGTGAACTACGAGCCCCATTGTTAATCCTTTAACGGAAATTAATTGTAACTTTCGACAAGTAGAACAATGAATGGAACAGGTAGACGGTTGAAATCTTTGTATATGTTGCTTCTATATAGTCTAAGAAACATATATGAAAAGCATCCAAACAGTACAATTCGCCAATTTATTGTTCTTCAAGTTTAAGTGAACAACGAGCCCCATTGTTAATCCTTTAAAGGAAATTATTTGTAACTTTCGACAAGTAGAACAATGAATGGAACAGGTAGACGGTTGAAATCTTTGTATATATTGCTTTTATATAGTCTAAGAAACATATATGCAAAGCATCCAAACAGTACAATTCGCCAATTTTTTGTTCTTCAAGTTTAAGTGAGCAATGAGCCCCAATGGTTAATCCTCTATCGGAAATTATTTGTAAATTTCGACAAGTAGAACAATGAATGGAACTGGTAGCCGGTTGAAATCTTTGTATATATTGCTTCTATATAGTCTAAGAAACATATATGCAAAGCATCCAAACAGTACAATTCGCCAATTTTTTGTTCTTCAAGTTTAAGTGAACAATGAGCCCCAATGGTTAATCCTTTATCGGAAATTATTTGTAATTTTCGACAAGTAGAACAATGAATGGAACAGTTAGACGGTTGAAATATTTGTATATATTGCTTCTATATAATCTAAGAAACATATATGCAAAGCATCCAAACAGTACAATTCGACAATTTTTTGCTCTTCAAGTTTATGTGAACTACGAGCCCCATTGTTAATGCCTTAACGGAAATTATTTGTAACTTTCGACAAGTAGAACAATGAATGGAACAGGTAGACGGTTGAAATCTTTGTATATATTGCTTCTATAAAGTCTAAGAAACATATATGCAAATCATCCAAACAGTACAATTCGCCAATTTATTGTTCTTCAAGTTTAAGTGAACAACGAGCCCCATTGTTAATCCTTTAAAGGAAATTATTTGTAACTTTCGACAAGTAGAACAATGAATGGAACAGGTAGACGGTTGAAATCTTTGTATATATTGCTTCTATATAGTCTAAGAAACATATATGCAAAGCATCCAAACAGTACAATTCGCCAATTTTTTGTTCTTCAAGTTTAAGTGAGCAATGAGCC